>JAEIFT010000086.1:0-565000 GCA_018904225.1 Lordiphosa mommai
GTTTTTGCGACCAACAATTGACAAGCCGATTTTAGCGAATCCTGAAGCAATATTTCAATATGTTAAATTTAAGAAAATTGCACGGTGATGACGCTCAAAAACGGTTTTTTTTTTTTTAACTTATACATTTCTTAAAAATTCAATTTTAAGCACTTTCCCACGGGACATATCGTATGGGACATTTTCTTCCGTCATAATAATAATGTTATTTCAGTAACTCTTTTAAGGAAATTATATATAAATAAGCGGAGTTAAAATGTTTTTAAGTCAACAAAAGATTTTAATGTATTAATTTTCGCATAATAACAAAAAACTAAAAATTTTTTAAAATATTCGATCGTACTTAAACTTTTCTCTACCGTATACAGGCACTTCAAATTTTTTTTCGCCGCCGTTTTGGCTCATTTAGATATAAAAAATAAAAAAAACTATGATTTACAAAAAAATCATTCGTGTAAGAAAATCAAATTTCGCATTTTTCAGCATGATTCTTTTATTTGAATTGTATTAAAATCACTATTTGTACTCAATATTGGATAAGCCTTCCACATGTACTTTTGACGCACATATAATAAATATTGTTTTTCAATGTCGGACGGGACATCGAAAAATGCGATGATGCAAATCAAAAAATTACGTTATTTACCAATCGAATAGTCTCTTTTGCATTTTTATTTGACTCTTTGTATCCTTGGAAAGATTTAAGAATGCAAAAGTCAATGCATAAAGAAAGACATTAAAGAACAATTATCAAAACAAAAAGTGTAGGGAATATATCATACTGAGAATAGTTGAGCTTGCGCGACTTTGCTTTTGAATATCTCGAAATGGGTTATAAATAAATGTTAAATTAGTTTATATTAGTAAAATTTGACTGTTTTCCTATGAAAATATTATAAAGCAAGGGGTTTTGAAAAACTTTACAATTTTTGGTCTCGGTGGACGTTTTGGTGGAAATGCCCATATTCATTTATTTCATGTTGAGATATTTATTACATAAAATCAGGGAATAATACCGTAACCGTTTCCTTTTTTCGCCTGTTCTTTTTTATTGTCTGCCTGCGTACAGCATTTTTGTATCAGTCACTAATAAACTCGAAAACCAATATAAGATAGAAAAACAATTTTTTCAAAAGCGGAAAAACTTTTCTTTGGAAAATATAAACCCTCTTTTTAAAAGTAAAAGATTTCTAAGTCTTTAAAAATTCTCCCTTAAATATAGAAATGTTAAAAAAAAAATGATTATATAAATTTTTAGGCAGATTTTATATTTCAATCTGTTTTTGTGAGATTGAGTATTTTACCAGCGTATTATGGGGTATGGGTTCAAATCTATCTAAATCGCTAAAGATCTCTATTTTTGACGGAGATACGGCAGATTTTAGAAAGGATAATTTCGAACCATTATTAAGAAATATTTTATCAGCATTATGAAAAATGGCCCTAAGGCGAGTTTGTCTGGGCGACATAAGAATAGAGAATTCCTTACTTTTAGGTTATTTTTGTCTGAGTGAAGGGATTTCACGTTTAGCCATATTGTTTGTCCAAAAATAAAAAGGCTAAGAATTGGTATATTTTTAGATCTTTGACATCCCTTAATTTTTTTTATATCTTGAAATAATATAATATTTGTAATATTCAAAAAAATATACTTGTATCGGTACGTACCGGTATACCGAAATAAAAGTGAGGACCGTATCGGAACCGAAAACCGATATAAACTGAAAACCGAAATAGAACCTTTAACCGAATATCTCATTTCGGTACGTACCGGAACCGGTTCCGAAACCGATATTCGTTTCGGGATTAATCCCTGCATGAAATACAACAATGTTTTGTTAAACATCCATTGGAATATTATAAAATTTTTATAAAAAAATATACTGGGGTAAGAATGTACCCCAAAGACGATATATTTTTATCCAAAATTTTCTGTAAGCAGGTATATAACATTAAATACAAAAATCTTTTGTTAATCATCCATTTGAGTATGATTCAATCTCATTCAAATGAATTGGGGTAAGAATGTACCCCAAAGACGATATATTTTTACTTTAAAAATGTTGAATTGTTTGCCCTAATGGCCAATTTCGCGTGTCTAAAACACACGTGCCTAATACACCTCGTAGGTGGAGAGAAAGGTTGTACCGTAGTTGACGGTTTACATTTTCCTACCTAATTTTCGCATAAGCTTTGCAGGCTTATACTTCTTTTGCGCTACTGAAGCAGCACTAATTAACATTGGGTTTTACAATATTTTGTTTACAGATATATTTAACAACATATGAAATTTCATTTAATTTTAATTTAATAATGTTAGTGACATCCTTCAGTTTCTTCTTGTTTTGTGGGCCTTTGGTGAGGGCGTTGCCGGTGCTGGTCTGCACAGGCTGCTGCTGCTGATGTCCTGGGCCTATGAGCTCAGGCGGTGCCGGTGCTGGTCATCGCACAGGCTGCTTATGATGTCCTGGGCCTATGAGCTCAGGCGGTGCCGGTGCTGGTCATCGCACAGGCTGCTTCTATTGGTTTGGTATTGTGCATGTTCCTATGCAGTCCGATGGGCAGCTCTTCTTTCTCTTTGGGAGGTTCTGTATTGTGGATATTTGAGTTGGTTTATTTTTGCATATATTTTGAATTTTATTTACTGAGGGTACCAGTGTACCTGTGGGCTTGGTGGATTAGGGCCATTTAATAATTGTTGTAAATGTCGAATTTTTTCTTGAATTTTGTGTCGTCGGCCACCCCTCTTTCTTTTTCTTTTTTCGGTTTTATGCGAATCATATTCCATTACACATTTTTAACGCCACACAGTCACTGTACTCCCTCAGATTTTTAGGTTGTAAATCCAGATCCAGTGCCTCCGTTAACATCATCCTACTTTTTTTTTGTCATTGGGGAGAGAAAGGGATGAGGTTAGTGGTTGGGGTAGATGTTAACAAAATCACAAAAAAAAAAAATAGATAGTTGTTGTTTGTTTGTTTTTATTTTTTTTTTATTTTTTTTTTTTTTTTTTTTTTTTTTTTTTTTTTTTTTATTTTAAAACATTAATAAAAAAAAAATTTTTTTTTTTTTTGTAGAATTAATATAATAGGCGAGGGACGGAAACGGCGGCGGGGGGGGTGGGGGTTATTTGTTTATTTGTTTATTTGTTGAAAAAAAAAAAAAGTCGACAAATGGTGGCTGTCAACCAAAAAAAAGAAAAACTGAATACGTTATAAAAAGGCTTAATGAACTAAGAAAGCCTAACAAGGAAAATCTAACAAAATTACAAATCGACTAGTAACGACTCCGACACGGTGGGGGAATTTTATTTGCCCGTCCGGCCAGCTATGCCCCAGTTCACAGCCAATTGAAGCCAGAGACGTTACTAGACCTAACACAAATTTAAATAGTATAGAAGTCGAAAAAGAGAATAGTGAGGAAAAAGAAAAAGAGGAGGCTTAAAAATATGTTTACAAAATCATAAACACAAACAATAAATAAACAATATTATAGAATGAACAAAAATGATATAAAATAAAACAATAATGAAAATAAAATTTAAAATTAAAAAATTAAAAAAAAAGGAAAAAATTAAATTAAATTAAATATAATAAAAATAAAATAAATATAAGCTAAAATAAAGATGAATTAAATCATCCGGAAAATCTCTGACCCGGTGGGGGAATATTTATTAGCCGGTCCGGCAAGCTAGGCCCCTGCTCCTGCTGGATGTGGTCAGAGACTTTGCCGGAGATGTGCAAAAAGAGATAACTTTATGGAAAAGAGAGAGAGTTCTGTTGAGAGCAGGTGATAAACATCATTATAATTTTGACATAAAACCCGAAAACGGTTGTGCTGTGCGTAGTCGGTTGTGCATCTAGGCAAGATTAAAGGCAAATAATTTCTAGTTGGTCTAGAGGGAACAGAGAAGTTAAGGCGACCTAAGAGTTCAGAAGAGTCTACATCACCGATAATTAACTTATGAAGAAAAGAAACGCCTAGGACAGTTCTACGGTTAGCCAACGATGGAAGGTCAATAAGCAAAAGCCTACTAGAATACGATGGCAACCGAAGGTTGGGATCCCAATTTAAGCCGCGGAGGGCAAAAAGCAAGAATTGCTTTTGGACAGACTCAATACGATCCATATGCTTTTTATACTGCGGACACCAGACGGATGAGCAGTATTCAAGCACCGGGCGAACTAAAGATGTGAAAAGAACTTTTGTTGTATAGGGATCATTAAATTCCTTCGACCAACGCTTAATGAATCCAAGTACACCATTCGCCTTATTAACTATACAGGATATATGATCATTAAAGCTTAATTTGCAATCAAAAATAACTCCAAGATCAACGACAGTTGATATTCGTTGCAAGGGTTCATTGCCAATCGAATAGGAAACTAGCGAAGGTTTGCAACGATGAAAAGACATAAACATACATTTTGCGCAATTAAGAAATAAATGATTAACCAAGCACCAAAAATGAAGCGAGTTTAAATCATCTTGCAACCTAATAGAATGCATCGGGTCGTTGTAAGATAAAATGAGTTTAACGTCATCGGCATACATAAGTATCCGAGAATGAGATATAGTCGAGGGGAGATCATTAATAAAAAGAGTGAAAAACAAAGGGCCGAGGTGGCTTCCTTGAGGTACACCGGATGTTACGTAGACAGGTTTTGAAATATTAGATCTGAGCAGAACTTTTTGAGTTCTATCTTTTAAATATGAAGAGATCCAAAAAAGAAAAGGGGAGGGAAATCCAATACGATCAAGCTTAAGGAGGAGGAGATCATGGTTCACGGAGTCAAAAGCCTTACTGAAGTCAGTGTAGATGACATCAGTTTGGCATTTCATAAGGAATCCATCGTTAACTAATGATGTGAATTCAAGCAAATTGGTCGTAGTTGACCGACTCTTTACAAATCCATGCTGGAAAGGTGACAAAACCGATTTGCAGTAATGCTGCAATGTAGAGGTTATAATTTCTTCAAACAACTTTGGAATAGCAGATAATTTGGCGATACCTCTATAATTGGAGATATCTGATTTTCCACCCTTTTTGTGAAGAGGAATAATGAAGGATTCTTTCCAAAGATTTGGAAAAATAGTAGAGTCAAGCGATAGATTAAAAAGTTTTAGTAAAGGTTTGCATATGGAATTACAACACTCTCTGAGGACACAACTAGGGATGTTGTCAGGTCCAGGAGAGTATGAAGACTTTAGAGATTTCAAATATGAAAGTAGAGAAGATTCAGTAATTATGGGAGCATTAAAAGAGTTTGAAGAAGAAATGTCATAAGGATAAGATTTGTTATTAAAAGGGACAGAGGAGTAAGTTGATTGAAAATAGTCAGCGAATAAGTCCACGGCAGCGGAATCGTTGCTAGCCTTTTGGTTATGTGAAAAGAATGAAGACGGTAAAGTCGAAGTTTTACGCTTAGAGTTAACAAATTTGTAAAATTGTTTAGGGTCTTGTGCGAATTGAATTTTACAGCGAGCAAGATAATTATTATAGCATTGAGAATTAAAAAGGGTAAAGTTTGACTTGGCTATCAAGTATTTAGAAAAGTCAAGATTGGAACAAGTTTTTTTATACTTTTTAAAACATCTAGACTTAATATTTTTTTAAATTAGAAAGCTTAGGACAGTACCAAGGGGGTTGAAGAGACTCAGAAGAAGCAACACTATTTGGAACAGAAATATCAAAGAGAGAGTTAATAGAGTCATAAAAAAAGGTAACAGCGACTTCAATGTCAACTGCATTGTATAAAGGAGACCAATCTTTTGAACAAATAAGTTGATTAAGCAGGGTAAAATTAGCTTTACGGAAGCAACGACGAGGTTTTACTAAAGTCATTGAAGATGAAGGGGTAAATCCAGGGTTTGTTAGAGATATTTCTAATGTAGGATGGTAAGAATCCTCGGGTAGTGTTAGGGGGAAGACCTAGAGACAACAGCATTAGAACTGTCAGTGACAAAAACAAGATCTAACAATTTGTTTAAATGATTTGGAACTGAATTTATTTGAAACAAAGACAGATCAAGCAAACAATCTAAAAAATCATGCTGTGCAGATGGTACAAGATAAGTTGACCCATTAAGATTTGACCATGCGATGTTTGGCAAGTTAAAATCACCAACAACAACCATATAATCAATGTCTCGTAATTGAGTAAAAACATATTTTATGCAGTTTATATGGTGCATATATACTTGAATATCGGAAGAAGGTGGGATATAAGAACAAGAAATGAATACAGAAAAGGAATTAAAAGTTACCTTAACGGCAACAAATTCAACATCATCAGGCACAATTACAGATATGCATTCCGACCGAAGGTTAGATTTTACTGCTATCATAACACCTCCACCTCGGCGAGCCTGTCGATCACGACGGTAAACAATATAATCATTTGACAATATTTCACAATCAGAAACGGAGGGATTTAACCAGGTCTCTGAAAATGAAATAATGTCAAAATCAAATGATGCGCTATTCAAAAATAAAGAGGTAAGTTTGGACAAAAGACCCCTAACATTTTGATAGACGATACTAAGAACGGAGGACTGGACTAGTTTTTTGGAGCACTATTAGAGGCAACTTGTGCCCCAAAACTGTTAGAGGGCAAGCTGACAGGCATTATCCTGCGATTTCTTTGCCTGTACTCGTTAACAATAAGTAGTGGCGGCCAAAATTTTGGGTCACATATAATTGGGAATTCTTCGGAAGAGACACTAATTTTAAACGAAGCTATATCCCGAGGCTCAGCAAAACTAAACTTCGAAATATAAACTCTTGCTGAGGATTTGTGAGCAATGTATGCTGCAATTGACTCGCAAGTAGTTTCAGGAGACAACCTAGACACAAAAACTTGTCTACGAGGAGCTACAACATTAAGAATGGGAGGCTGAGGAGAAATAGAAGCGGAACCTATAACATTGTCTTGAGGTTCGGAAGGCACTATTAGCGAATTAACAGACCTATCTAATGGTGCATTGGACAAGTCGTTAGTAGGTTGAATCAGGGAGGGTAAGGGTGAAACATCCAGCAAGTTTCCTGGAGAAGCAGACAAAGAAATTGTTGGCGACAAGTCAAAATTCAAGGGAGTGCTTGGCAACGATGGAGGAGGTTGGGGCGATTCACCAGAATCAGGCGGTGGCACAACTAAAAATTGCGGCTCCAACCGACGCATCGATGCCGACTCGAATTTGAATTGACTAAGCAACTCAGAACTGGAGCTAAACTCGCTTGAAAGTTGCTTGGACACTTTGTGCAGTTTATCAAAACTATTTTTCACGCTGTTATACATACGCGAAAAATTGAATTGAATGTCAGTGCATGTAGGGCAAGACCATTTCAAGGCACCACAGCCCTTTTAGGGGAATAAACCTTGTCAAGGTCACGTCCACTTAATCCTGCACATTTAATATGCATAGAGTGATCGCACAACCAACAGGTTACAAACCGAAATTGCTCCGAATCACTTGCATCTTTATTTGTGCAGGACTTTTGCAGCACGCCATAATGCACAAAATTACCACAGGGTCTAAAATCGAAAGAGAAATCAAAATCAAAATATAAGAGCGAAGATGTAGCGGTAGCTAAGCTCTGAGTAGAACAAACAACAAAGATGAGCGGGAGCGATGCACAAAGCACACAGCGAACTCGCACACAAGCTTGTCTTAAGGGGGGGGGTGGGGGACCGCCAAAAACAGATAAGCAAAACAATTACACAAACAAAATATACACAAAGCTGACGCCGCGATTATTTAATTTGTGAAATTGATTGTTTATAAGCACACAACCGAAGCGCGAAGCACAACACGGTAAAGGGGTGAAATATCGAAATGATTTAAATAAAACTTTGCAACAAAATAGGCAAGTTAAACAACACAAAATAATTTTTAATTGCTGAGCACAAATATCACACGTCAATCTCTTACAAGACTCTCTCTCTCTCCCATACTCTGTGTACCTTCGGTACAGAGTATAAAAATACCTCATATCTCCCACAATCTTAAAAATAGATAATTCGAACCCTCAAGACATATATTTTAATCATCACTACCTATCGATCCGCCGTCAGGTATACAGGGGGATCAACGTACATCGTTGATGCAGCGCAGGGACTCCAGAATCAACATCTGATCAGTGCATGCACTTGTTCAGATGCTTGATACTGATCCACGCGCGGCATCAAATATGTACGGCCGTAACTGTATACACCGTCGGAAGTGTGACTATACTCTCCACGCGAGGGCGGCTGGAAACAGATCCTTGGTACGGTCATGTCTCTGCCAAGGGTGCTGGCGAATGGTAGTCAGGCGAGAGAGACAACTCTTAAAAACCCTCAAATCTAAGGTGGAACAGCATATGCCGAAAGATGAATGGCCGAGGGGGCGTCTCTGGTCTTTAGTATGCGGACTCTGGATACCTGCCGACCTCCAGTTTTAATTAGGCTTCCCACGGCACTGCGGGCTATGTCGTGGGTGACATGCATTCCCGCCTACTCGTGGGACTTCAAAATGAATGCAATTACCAAACCTAAAGGGGAGCCCGGTTCTTCCCAAAACAAACCGGAAGGGAATATTATTCCCTCTAAATCTGGAGGCAGCCTGCCTGTCACCAGTCAAGCGCTGACGAAGGATAATGCTAATGAGCCGATCCTTCGTCACGAGACGGAAGGTGTTGGAAGTGGGGAGCCGGTGAATGCACCGACTTCCTCCCTATCAGGAAATACCCGGGATACACCACCATCGAGTTGGAACACCACCTGCAAACGTGCATCTGGGACTAAGCTCGGTGTTGGGGTATCCAGGGGGCATTCTGCCAACGCTCCTGTCCCGAAGCAAACGCCGGGAATAAAGCCGACGTTTAGAGAAAAACGTCGGGCGGCCTTTATCCTGGGAAGAAACCTCCGCGGAGATCCTGACACATCTCCGGAGGGACTCAAGCTGATGGAATGGGCGAGGAGCGTGATCCCAGACTTTCAGCCAGGCAAGCCACGCACTCAAGTGGCCCCGCAAACGGCGAAGAGGCAGCGGTCGCCAGAGCAGACTGCGACGAAGCCCAAACGACCTAAGACGCAGCCGGCGAATCGATCGTTCGCGGAGGTCGCGAGGGATAAGGTCATCATTGGTGTTCTTGACAAAGGCAACCTTGATGGTCAGATCCCTCGTGACAAGTGGAACATCGTTGAGGCCGAGCTGCAGAAGAGGTTCCTTAAGGACGCGAAGGCATGCGGGGGAGCTCCGCACTCTTGTGAGGACGCCGGGTGGCATCAAAGCTTCGTGAAAGTTATCGCTTGCGATGATGTCCGCTCGGCCGAAATCTTTAAGGGTGTGGTGGCTTCCCTTGGAGAGGTTTACCCGGGCGCCCAGCTAGTCGCTGTTGACTGGAAGGACGTCCCTGTTAGACCTCGAGCACGTGTTTGGGTGTCTGTGCAGCCGGAGGAAAAGGGAGAGATCCTGGAGATGTTCCAGCTCTGTAACCCTCACTTACCCACGAGCAACTGGCGTGTGGTAAAAGTGGAAGAGGCGTCAGGCAATGCACGCCAGATCATTCTGATTCTCAATAAGGAGTCGGTGGACCTGCTAGAGCAGTCGGACGGTACAGTCAAGTACGGTTACCGAAGGGTAAAAGTACCAGTGTATCGTTCGGATGTTCCAGCGGGAAAACCGACTACCGAGGAGCCTGATCTGGAGATGGATGTCGACGTCTCGGACGCTGAGGAGGAGCTGGACACGGACCTTGACGTGGTCCTCTCAGACGTTGGCGAAGAGGAGGAAAACTCACTGATTGGTGATCCCTTCGCTGACTCTGATAAAACGACGGAGGAGGTGGTTCCTGGAGCTATTCTTCCGGATCCTCCAGATAAACCTCCACCATTGTAAAGCAGCAGCAGCTGCTCTCCTGCTTCGTCTCGCCAAAGACGGAGCAGACATCGTCCTGATTCAGGAACCCTGGGTAAGCGGAGGCAGGGTTCTAGGACTTAAATCACAGGACTACACGCTAATAGTAGCCCCCAACCAAGGTAAAACTCGTACCTGCATTCTTGCAAAAAAAGGTCTCCCTGTATTTTTGCTTAACAATTTCAGTAATGAAGACAACACTGCGATTAGTTTGGAAGGTGCTGTACCGATCAGACTAAGCGCTACTTACATGGCCCACGACCACCACGGACCTCCACCACACGAACTTCTCCGAGCATTTATCGCGGATAGCGAGGTCAGGAGGATTGGATTCCTGATCGGTTGCGACGCAAATGCTCATCACAGCCAATGGGGAAGTACAAATACAAACGAACGGGGTGAGTTACTTTTTGATTACATCCTGTCCTCCAAGTTGGTCATCTGCAACAGAGGCAATGAACCGACATTTATAACCAAAAATAGGAAGGAGGTCCTGGACCTCACTCTTATTTCCCACGCCCTTCAAGATCAGGTGGTGTCTTGGAGGGTACTTGAAGATCACTCTTTCTCCGACCACCGTTACATTGAAACAGTCATTAATTTCTCTACACCTTCACCAGTTCAGTTCCGAAACTTTAGACGAACCAACTGGTCAAAATATTCAGACATTCTACATCGAACGCTACCCGAGACCCCTCCGATTGGAGAAAACAGTCCAGAGCGTACGATGTCCCTCATCAGCACTTTCACGAATGCGTGCAATACTGCCCTGAAAAGATCCTGTCCCCTTAGCACCTCGAAGGGGAAGGGGAAAAAGCCCCCCTGGTGGAACCCAACACTAGGGGAGCTTAAGAAAAACGCCAGGCGTTTATTTAATTCTGCAAAAACCAGTGGAGGCGAGCAGGCCTGGCAGAACTATAAAGTTGGCCTATCCACCTATAAAAAGGAGCTTAGGAAAGCCAAAAGATCTTCTTGGCAAAAGTTCTGCAGTGAAATAGAAGACACTTCGGAAGCCGCAAGGCTCCGGAAGATTCTATCCAAGACAACCCCCTCCCTAGGCTATCTAAAGAAACCAGATAATTCCTGGACCACTTCCAGCGAGGAATCTTTAGACATCCTCATGAACACACACTTTCCGGGATGTTCGCTCACGAAGCAGGACTACGATCCCCAAATCATCATTGACAACCCATCAATTCCTAACTTACTCTCAGGTAACAACATAAGCTGGGCTATTAAAAGCTTCGGCCCCTACAAATCCCCTGGACCGGATGGAATTATTCCGGCCCAGCTCATCCATGCAGGAAAAACAGCCATCAGATGGCTTTAAACCATCTTCGAGGGTGTACTCTCGGATGGCATAATACCAGAACCATGGCTACAAACCAAGGTGGTCTTCATACCCAAGGCGGTCAAAGCCTCGCACGTCTCCCCAAAGGACTTTAGGCCCATCAGTCTATCGTCCTTCATGCTCAAGACCATGGAACGACTTCTAGGTCTTCACCTCAGAGCAACCATACCGCTCTCTCACCTGTCAGAATCCCAGCACGCCTACCGGAAAGGCAGGTCTACTGAGACAGCTCTGCACTCAATTGTTACGATTATAGAAAAATCTCTTGAATGTAAGGAATACTCCCTCGCGGCATTCCTTGACATTGAAGGCGCGTTTAACAACATTCTCCCATCCGTAATCACCGAAGCGCTAACGAATTTGAGGGTCGACTCCCAAACAGTGAGTCTTGTCAGTCAGTTACTAATATGTAGGACAGTCAAGGCATCCCTGGGGACGTCGACATGCAGCAGATTCGTCAGTAGAGGTACCCCACAAGGGGGGGTACTCTCGCCTCTTCTATGGAACGTAGCTGTGAATGCGCTACTGCGTTCAATGGAAGGGGATGGCTGCAAAGTGATTACGTACGCGGATGATGTTGCTATCGTCTTCCCGGGATCCCTTAAACATTATGCGACCGCATGACCGCATCCCTTCAAACCCTAGCCAACTGGTCAAGGAAAAGAGAATTGAGCGTTAACCCATCCAAAACGGAGCTTGTACTCTTCACTAGAAAGTACAAAATCCCCTTGTTGTCCCACCAAAACTCAGTGGAGAAACTCTTAAACTCAGTAACAGCGCCAAATACCTAGGCCTCACATTAGATAGGAAGCTTGATTGTAACCTGAACTCCGATGAACGGGTCAGGAAAGCCACCGTCGCCCTCTACGCGTGTAGGTAAACTATCGGACTTAAATGGGGTATGACCCCAAACATAGTTCGATGGATCTACGCGGCAATCGTTAGACCGGTCCTACTGTACGGAGTAGCAGTATGGTGGCCGGTCCTAGATAAGACAGCCCAGCAGCGCAGATTCTCCAAGGTTCAGCGCATGGCTGAAATATGCATCACTGGGGCACTCCGCACCACTTCTAGTGACGCTCTCAATGCTATCCTGAACATATTCCCTATTGAGCAGATGGGATACAGAGTAGCTACCCTTTCTGCTCTTCGCTTGAGAGAATCGAAACAATGGCGCACAGCCAACTTCGGTCACTCTAGCATTCTTCAGGGAAACTCCCTTCTTCCTACAGTCACTGACTACTGTATCCCAATAGAACATCTCTCCACCCCCTTCCACATCTTCATCCCTTCTAGAGAAGAGTGGAATCAGGGTCCGCCAGGACCGCAGAAATCAATAAAAATATATACTGATGGCTCGAAACTCGATAATAGAGTGGGTGGCGGTGTATACTCCGACGTACTCGGCATCAGTCATTCTTTCAGACTACCAGACCACTGTAGTGTCTTTCAGGCTGAAATCCTTGCGATCAAGGAAGCCTTAATATGTGCACAGTACTCAGCTCAGACGCTGAGTACAATAAGCATCTACTCTGACAGCCAAGCCGCCATTAAAGCACTTGGCTCAATATCCACCAACTCGGTATCGGTTAGCGACTGTCGCAGATCTCTCCAGGAGATGGAAAAACAGTCTGATATAAGCCTTATCTGGGTCCCAGGTCACAGGGATATAGAGGGCAATTGCAAAGCAGACGAATCGCGAGACAAGGGACTACCACCGACCTCCTTCCTGATAAGGAAAATGTAGGTATGCCCATGGCTACGTGTAGGCTCATCATTAAAGAACTATTCGAGCAGAAAGCTACTCAAAAATGGCAGTCAGTCAGTACCTGCAGGACAGCGCGACTGACTTGGCCATCACAGGACACTGGCTGGTCGGAACACATGCCGCCAGACTAGGTGCCCCCTACAACGACTTCTGCAGAAGCTGTAGGGACGAGGAAGAAGTGGAATCTACCTCACACTTTTTCTGCTCGTGCCCTGCTCTAAGTCGTCGAAGAAAGAAATTCCTAGGCTCATGCTTCCTAACCGATATTTCCGAACTCTCGGTCATATCCCCAAGACAAATCTCAGGATTCATAAAGGCATCAGGATGGACCTAGCCCCATAATATGTTCCTACAACAATGGAACTAAATAAATAAGTTGTAAAAAATTGTAGGCCCCACAAATAGGAGGAATGGATGCGGAGAGAGTCCGCAAGCGGCATCACAACGGGCCAACTCAATGGCCTAAGTGTGTTGAAGGGTCTCCCCCCCCTTCAGCAACCGCCCTAACCTAACCTAACCTATCGATCCGCCATACATCGTTTCCTGATCAGATGAACGATAGAAAAGTTCACGCCCCCGCAATTTAAACAAGTAAGAAAGTCGGTCAAGCCCGACTGTAATATACTCTGTACCTGTTTGTATGTAACTGATAACTTTAAAGTGAGAGGTTTTTTCAAAATCTGGGGGTGCCAACTCTTTCGACTATCGTTCATCTGGTTGAAAAACGATGTACGCGCTCGATAAGTAATGATGGGTAGAATTACATAACTCGTAAAATTATAAAATTTGTATCTAATTTCCTATTAACATAAACATATCTATATTAGTCACGCGTGATTTCTGAACGCAGGTCATCTCAATTGCATCGCTCCTCTCATACTTTATCTTTGCCTACTTACACAAATATCTATTGGAAAGAAGGGAGGGGGAAATTGAAAGCGGCGCAGTCCAGTAAGCTATTGCCCTCTCGCTCTCTCTTTCCCGTAAGCGGCTGCGCTGTTGTTGTTGTCGTTGCATTAAATTTTCTTTTACATATAGCGCCACTATTGTTCATCTGATCGGAAAACGATGTATAGGGGCTTGATAAGAAATGATGAGTAGAATATATGTCTAAAAGGTTTGAACAACCTAACTCCAAAATTGTGGAAGATATTCCGTTTTTTTTTAATTTGCGGGGGAGGCAGGGGGCGTGGCAAAAATCAAAACTAAACTTGATCTGCCTGCAAGTATAAGAAATATATGTTCCATACACTTCAAACCTCCATCTCTTACCATCTCTGAGATCTCTTCGTTCATACGGACAGACAGACGGACAGACGGACAGACTGACGGACAGACGGACATGGCTATATCGACTCGGCTGTTGATGCTGTCCAAGAATATATATACTTTATGGGGTCGGAGATGCTTCCTTCTGGCTGTTACATACATTTGCACAAACCCAATATACTCTGTGTACCTTCGGTACAGAGTATAAAAATACCTCATATCACCCACAATTTTGAAAATAGATTGTTTGAACCCTCTAGACATTTTAATAATTATTACCTATCGATCAGCCATACATCATTTCCTGATCAGATGAGCTATAGCAGAGTTGCCTCCCCCGCAAATTGGAAAGAAACTCATTTCTCCCACAATTAGGACATGTTTATATTCTGAGTAACGGGTATATGGAAGTCGAGCAGGGTCGACTTTAACTTACGCTCTCGTTTATCCATTTAATTGACCTGCGAATGTCTAGGCAGTCAGCTGAGAAGTTTAAATTGGCAAACATATGTTGATCGCCGAACTAGGGAAATAGCGATTTCCGGAAAACTAGATCGTTCAACTACCACGTTAGTTTACAGTCTTTCTTTCTCCTGGTATACCTCTCAGCGAACAGTTGTGCGCGCCTAACATTTGAACCGAGAAAAAAGTCTATTTCTAAGTGCAGTTAAAAGTAGTGAAAGTGAAAAATATTTATAAAATTAATCTTCTTCGTTTTTACTACCTGCATCGTGAGTATTGAAAGTAATTTTCGTTATAAAACTCGTATGTTAAAATGTTTTGTGCTCCTAGTTGGCCGAATCTAATCTGCTAATTACCCCATTCCGCCAGAAAAAAATTGAAGTGTCCAGGGAGAAAGTTGTTCGCCAATTTATTTTCGTGGTGACAATTCCCTAAACGAGTAAATAAATTATTTATAATTAAAAGTTTTGTGCGATTGCTGATAGAAATTTAAATTTTTTTTTGGTTTCTTTGATCAGAATCGGCACTATGTGTCATATTAACTAAACCTTAATTACCCGCAAAAATACCCTATCAACCCCCGAAGTGAATTTCTTGGCTATATGGCATAAATTCCATCCGCTGCATTAAAAGCCAATTAATTGCCACCAACAAAAGCTCTTACCTTCCAATGTGCATATAAAAGCTTTTATGCATCAGTTGCTATCGGCGAGCCCTTGATCACCAGCGTGAGAAAAATTTACAAGTGTAACAAGTGCTTCGGATGCACTTTTCTTCTTGGGAAATTGTCCCCTAACATCGCGATCGACCCCGCAGCTATATTCTATGGCCCAATAAAAGGAAATTCGACGTGGGAGTGGAAACAGAAAATTTTCGTCAAAGCCGGCGAACATAACCTCAACAGCAACCTGCGTTAGTGTTGTTGTTGTTGCCATATGGCCATAGTGACCATTATCGACATTTAATAGTGTTTAAAAATCATTTGTGCATATTCATATAAGTCATTTTGCATTTTCTGTTCAATAAGTAAATTGTTTAATGTTGCAAGTGGTGTATGCAGTTGCAAAGAGTTATACACACTCAGGGAAAAATGCTGTGAAATTTTAATATTTTCACGTTGACTTAAATATTTTTGCCATTGATTTTGCGTTCAATATGGAATTCCTAAAACTGAAGTGCTTACACTTTAAATCGAAATTAAATATGAAAATAGTCAAATTTAATAGTTTTCATATTAAATATAAAAAGACCAAATTATTAAATTTAACAAAAAAAATATTGAATTTTAAATATTTCATAATAATTATGAAATGTATTCATATTAAATTTAAATAAATATAATATTTAACTTTAATATATTTTATAGTACTTTAAATTTTTTTTTGAATTTGGCTTTACTTTTTTTATAGTATTATTGAAGTGGAATAATATTTAACTCAAATTTGTTTCATAACGAAAACAACAATATTTCTTATTAATTTCAAAATAATTTTATTTCAAATTGAGATGTGCTCATTTAAAATTGAATATAAACAATTAAACTATTTTAAAAATTATTTAATATAAACACCAATTAATATTGAAATAATAAACTTTAATTTAAAAGTATCCTCCTCAAAATAAATATAGTTTCAATTTAATCTAGCAAGTTTTTAGCAGAGTCGGGGTCAAATAAGTAATGCATAACTGTAGAAAAAGTACACACACAATACACAATGAGGCTGTATGTATAACCATTCAGCTGTTTCGGAAGGTTCCACTATTTTCAACATTGGTTTCTGCCTGACGAACTACAGCCAATGACACGAATGCCATAACTGGTTGGGGAGCCCAAAACCAGCAACGTGCAAAAACCTTCAACCATTCAAAATTTTAAAATTAACATACAAAACGTTATTTTTAAGATGAGAACCTCATAAAAGCAATATTACTCATATTTAAAAATAATATTAAACATAGTTAAGCAATACATATTTGCGTATATTTGAAATAAATATGATTTTACTTTAATCTGAATACAGCAATATTTAATTTTAAGTGAATCTTACTTTGATTTTACTATATTCATATTAACTTCAGTGGTTAAGAATGTTTTCAGTTAATTCAAAGCGCTTTCTATTGGACTTTAATACATTTGCTATTTGAAAACAGCATAGTAAAACAAGTAAGAAAGTCGGTCAAGCCCGACTGTAATATACTCTGTTCCTGTTTGTATATAACTAATAACTTTAAACTTGCGGGATATTTGAGGTGTTTTTCAAATTGCGGGGGTGGCAACTCTACTCGTTCATCTGATCGGAAAACCAAGTATGGGGGCTCGATAGGAAATGATGAGTAGAATATATGTCTAAAAGGTTCAAACACCTAACTCCAAAATTGCGGGATATTTGAGGTGTTTTTATACTCTGTACCGAAGGTTCACAGAGTATATTGGGTTTGTGCAAATGTATGTAACAGCCAGAAGGAAGCATCTCCGACCCCATAAAGTATATATATTCTTGATCAGCATCAACAGCCGAGTCGATATAGCCATGTCCGTCTGTCCGTCTGTCTGTCCGTATGAACGAAGAGATCTCAGAGATGGTAAGAGATAGAGGTTTGAAGTGTATGGAACATATATTTCTTATACTTGCAGGCAGATCAAATTTAGTTTTTTATTTTGCCACGCCCCCTGCCTCCCCCGCAAATTGAAAAAAACTTAATATCTTCCACAATTTTGGAGTTAGGTTGTTTGAACCTTCTAGACATATATTCTACTCATCATTTCTTATCAAGCCCCCATACATCGTTTTCCGATCAGATGAACAATAGTGGCGCTATATGTAAAAGAAAATTTAATGCAACGACAACAACAACACCGCACTCACTTACGAGAAAGAGAGAGCGAGAGGGCAATAGCATACTGGTAATTTCCCAATTGGAATTTTCTTGGCATTAGCTAACTGGACTGTGCCGCTTTCAGTTTCCCCCTCCCTTCTTACCAATAGATATTTGTGTAAGTAGGCAAAGACGAAGTATGAGAGGAGAGATGCAATTGAGATGGCCTGCGGTCAGAAATCACGCGTGATTCCCGCGTGACTAATATAGATATATTTATGTTAATAGGAAATTATATACAAATTATATTATTTTACAAGTTATGTACTAGGGTAATTCTACCCATGATTACTTATCGAGCCCGTACATCGTTTTTCAACCAGATTTTGAAAAAACCTCACACTTTAAAGTTATCAGTTACATACAAACAGGTACAGAGTATATTACAGTCGGGCTTGACCGACTTTCTTACTTGTTAAAATTGCGGGGGTGGCAACTCTACTATCGTTTATCTGATCGGAAAACAATGTATGGGGGCTCGATAAGTAATGATAAGTAGAATATATGTCTACAAGGTTCAAACAACCTAACTCCAAAATTGCGGGATATTTAAGGTGTTTTTCAAATTGCGGGGGTGGCAACTCTACTATCTTTTATCTGATCGGAAAACGATGTATGGGGGCTCGATAGGTAATGATGAGTAGAATATATGTCTAGAAGGTTCAAACAACCTAACTCCAAAATCGCGGGATATTTAAGGTGTTTTTATACTCTGTACCAAAGGTACACAGAGTATATTGGGTTTGTGCAAATGTATGTAACAGCCATAAGAAAGCATCTCCGACCCTACAAATTATATATATTCTTGATCAGCATCAACAGCCGAGTCGATATAGCAATGTCCGTCTGTCCGTATGAACGAAGAGATCTCAGAGATGGTAAGAGATAGAGGTTTGAGGTGTATGGAACATATATTTCTTATATTTGCAGGCAGATCAAGTTTAGTTTTGATTTTTGCCACGCCTCCTGCCTCCCCCGCAAATTGAAACAAGTAAGAAAGTCGGTCAAGCCCGACTGTAATATACTCTGTACCTGTTTGTATGTAACTGATAACTTAAAAGTGTGAGGGTTTTTCAAAATCTGGGAATGGCAACTCTTTTGACTATCGTTTATCTGGTTGGAAAACGATGTATCGAGGCTCGATAAGTAATGACGAGTAGAATTACCCTAGTACATAACTCGTAAAATTATAAAATTTGTATATAATTTCCTAATAACATAAACGTATCTATATTAGTCAAGCGGGAATCACGCGTGATTTCTGACCGCAGGCCATCTCAATTGCATCGCCCCTCTCATACTTGGTGTTTGCCTCCTTATCAAATATCTATTGGAAAGAGGGGAGGGGGAAACAAAAAGCTGCGCAGTCCAGTTAACTAAGGCCGTCAAGCCAATTCCAATTGGGAAATTACCAGTAAGCTATTGCCCTCTCGCCTCTCTCTTTGCCGTTGTTGTCGTTGAATTAAATTTTCTTTTACTTATAGCGCCACTATTGTTCATCTGATCGGAAAACAATGTATGGGGGCTTGATAAGAAATGATGAGTAGAATATATGTCTAAAAGGTTCGAACAACCTAACTCCAAAATTGTGGAAGATATTACGTTTTTTTCAATTTGCGGGGGAGGCAGGGGGCGTGGCAAAAATCAAAACTAAACTTGATCTGCCTGCAAGTATAAGAAATATATGTTCCATACACCTCAAACCTCTATCTCTTACCATCTCTGAGATCTCTTCGTTCATACGGACAGACGGACAGACAGACGGACAGACGGACAGACGGACATGGCTATATCGACTCGGCTGTTGATGCTGATCAAGAATATATATACTTTATAGGGTCGGAGATGCTTCCTTCTGGCTGTTACATACATTTGCACAAACCCAATATACTCTGTGTACCTTCGGTACAGAGTATAAAAAACCTAATATCTTCCACAATTTTGGAGTTAGGTTGTTCGAACCTTCTAGACATATATTCTACTCATCATTTCTTATCAAGCCCCCATACATCGTTTTCCGATCAGATGAACAATAGTGGCGCTATATGTAAAAGAAAAATTTAATGCAACGACAACACCACGGCCATTGGTAGAACTTACGAGAAAGAGAGAGCGAGATGGCAATAGTTAACTGGTAATTTCCCAATTGGACCTTGCTATGAAGCGATGTAATTGAGATGGCCTGCGGTCAGAAATCACGCGTGATTCCCGCCTGACTAATATAGATACGTTTATGTTAATAGGAAATTATATAAAAATTTTATAATTTTACGAGTTATGTTAGTACATAGGGTAATTCTACTCATCATTACTTATCGAGCCCCCATACATCGTTTTTCAACCAGATGAACGATAGTCGAAAGAGTTGCCACCCCCAGATTTTTAAAAACCCTCACACTTTAAAGTTATCAGTTACATACAAACAGGTACAGAGTATATTACAGTCGGGCTTGACCGACTTTCTCACTTGTTTAAATTGCGGGGGTGGCAACTCTAATATCGTTCATCTGATCGGAAAACGCAGTATGAGGGCTCGATAGGTAATGATGAGTAGAATATATGTCTAGAAGGTTGGATCAACCTAACTCCAAAATTGCGGGATATTTGAGGTGTTTTTCAAATTGCGGGGGTGGCAACTCTACTATCGTTCATCTGATCGGAAAACGCAGTATGAGGGCTCGATAGGTAATGATGAGTAGAATATATGTCTAGAAGCTTCAAACAACCTAACTCCAAAATTGCGGGATATTTGAGGTGTTTTTATACCCGTTACTCGTAGAGTAAAAAGGGTATACTAAGTTCGTGCAAATGTATGTAACAGGCAGAAGGAAGCATCTCTGACCCCATAAAGTATATATATTCTTGATCAGCAACAATAGCCGAGTCGATATAGACATGTCCGTCTGTCCGTCTGTCCGTCTGTCCGTCTGTCTGTCTGTCTGTCTGTCCGTCTGTCTGTCTGTCTGTATGAACACCTAGATCTCAGGAACTATAAGAGCTAGAGCTACCATTTTTTCAGTGTAGACTTGTATCTTCTGCACGCAGATCAAGTTTGTTTCAAATTTTTGCCACGCCCCCTCCCGCCCCCGCAATATGAAAAAACCTTATATCTCCCACAATTTTGAAAATAGATTGTTCAAACCTTCTAGACATATATTTTAATCATCATTACCTATCGATCCGCCATACATCATTTTCCGATCAGATGAACGATTGAAGAGTTACCGCCCCCGCAATATGAAAAATTCCTCATATCTCCCACAATTTGGGCAACCTTACCCTGAGTAACGGGTATATCGAAGTCGAGCAGGGCCGACTTCAACTTACGCTCTCGTTATTATACCCGTTACTCGTAGAGTAAAAAGGGTATACTAAGTTCGTGCAAATGTATGTAACAGGCAGAAGGAAGCATCTCCGACCCCATAAAGTATATATATTCTTGATCAGCAACAATAGCCGAGTCGATATAGACATGTCCGTCTGTCCGTCTGTCCGTCTGTCTGTCTGTCTGTCTGTCTGTCCGTCTGTCTGTCTGTCTGTATGAACACCTAGATCTCAGGAACTATAAGAGCTAGAGCTACCATTTTTTCAGTGTAGACTTGTATCTTCTGCACGCAGATCAAGTTTGTTTCAAATTTTTGCCACGCCCCCTCCCGCCCCCGCAATATGAAAAAACCTTATATCTCCCACAATTTTGAAAATAGATTGTTCAAACCTTCTAGACATATATTTTAATCATCATTACCTATCGATCCGCCATACATCATTTTCCGATCAGATGAACGATTGAAGAGTTACCGCCCCCGCAATATGAAAAATTCCTCATATCTCCCACAATTTGGGCAACCTTACCCTGAGTAACGGGTATATCGAAGTCGAGCAGGGCCGACTTCAACTTACGCTCTCGTTAAAATTGCGGGGGTGGCAACTCTACTATCGTTTATCTGATCGGAAAACGATGTATGGGGGCTCGATAGGTAATGATGAGTAGAATATATGTCTAGAAGGTTCAAACAACCTAACTCCAAAATCGCGGGATATTTAAGGTGTTTTTATACCCGTTACTCGTAGAGTAAAAAGGGTATACTAAGTTCGTGCAAATGTATGTAACAGGCAGAAGGAATCATCTCCGACCCCATAAAGTATATATATTCTTGATCAGCATCAATAGCCGAGTCGATATAGACATGTCCGCCTGTCCGTCTGTCTGTCTGTCTGTCTGTCTGTCTGTCTGTCTGTCTGTCTGTCTGTCTGTCCGTCTGTATGAACACCTAGATCTCAGGAACTATAAGAGCTAGAGCTACCATTTTTTCAGTGTAGACTTGTATCTTCTGCACGCAGATCAAGTTTGTTTCAAATATGAAAAAACCTCATAACTCCCACAATTTTGAAAATAGATTGTTCGAACCTTCTAGACATATATTTTAATCATCATTACTTATCGATCCGCCATACATCATTTTTTGATCAGATGAACGATAAAAAAGTTCCCGCCCCCGCAATTTGAACGAGAAGGCAAAGCTAACTTCGACTGTGCCGAAGTTTTAATACACTTGAAAACGTTTACTCCAACTGATTTAACCGGTAAAATATATAAAGGATATAGATATCAAATATTTAAAAAATTTTCAATCATTGATAAGAAAGATTTGATACCATAAAAAAACTTTTCTTAGTAAACCACATTTTCCGACCGATCGGTCCTATGGCAGCGATATGCTATAGTCATCCGATTTTGATAAATTTTTTCCAAATTGCGTAAAAGCATATAAAACTAATATATACCAAGATTAAGGACGTTACGATAGAAAACAAAAAAGTTTTCCTCACTAGAACTAGTTTTTAGACCGACCGTTTATATGGCAGTTATATGCTATAGTCTTCCGATTTTGATAAATTTTTCCAGAATTACGCGGAAGCATATAAAACTAATACAAACCATGATTGGTGAAGCTACGATGGAAAACTAAAAAGTTTTTCTCACTAGAACTAGTTTTTCGTCCGACCCTTTATATGACAGCTATATGATATAGTCATCCGATTTTGATAAATTTTTCCAGAATTATGTGGAAGCATATAAAACTAACATATACCAAGATTAGTGACGCTACGATAGAAAACAAAAATGTTTTTCTAACTAGAACTAGTTTTTAGACCGATCATTCCTATGGCAGCTATATGATATAGTCATCCGATTTTGATAAATTTTTCCAGAATTATGTGGATACATATAAAACTAACATATACCAAGATAAGTGACGCTACGATGGAAAACAAAAAAGTTTTTCTCACTAAAACATATTTTTCGACCGATCGTTCCTATGGCAGCTATATGATATAGTCATCCGATCCGGCCGGTTCCGACATATTAGTTGCGTGCAGTAAAAAGAAGACTATGTGCAAAATTTCAGCTCGATAGCTTTAAAACTGAGAGACTAGTTCGCGTAGAAACAGACAGACGGACAGACGGACGGACGGACAGACGGAAATGAACTCGGCTTGTCGTCCTGATCAAGAATATATATAGTTTATGGGGTCGGAAATTAATATTTCTATGCGTTACAAACTTCTGGGCAAAATTAATATACACTTTTCAAGTGTATAAAAATTCCTCATATTTGCACAATTTGGGCAACCATACCCTAAGTAACGGGTATATCGAAGTCGAGCAGGGCCGACTTCAACTTACGCTCTCGTTTAAATTGCGGGGGTGGCAACTCTACTATCGTTCATCTGATCGGAAAACGATCTATGGGGGCTCGATAGGTATTGATGAGTAGAATATATGTCTAGAAGGTTCAAACAACCTTACTCCAAAATTGTGGAAGATATTAAGTTTTTTCAATTTGCGGGGGAGGCAGGGGGCGTGGCAAAATAAAAAACTAAACTTGATCTGCCTGCAAGTATAAGAAATATATGTTCCATACACTTCAAATCTCTATATCTTACCATCTCTGAGATCTCAGCGTTCATACGGACAGACGGACATGTCTATATCGACTCGGCTGTTGATGCTGATCAAGAATATATATACTTTATAGGGTCGGAGATGCTTCCTTCTGGCTGTTACATACATTTGCACAAACCCAATATACTCTTTGTACCTTCGGTACAGAGTATAATTAACTATGATTGAATTAATTTTTACGATTTGTTTTTTCTCTGGGTGTATAAAGGTATTTGACTGATTCATATACCTATAAACAAATGCTATTATTAACGTAAATTCTAAGTCTAAAGTGCAGAAAATGCTTTTGTGTTAACAAAACAATCAATTATTTCTATATATTTAATTTATTTTCTTGGCCAAAGCATGGTGTAATCTCGGTTGCCACATTTGGAGCAAACGCTCCAAAATGGATCTTTTTTTTCTCATTGGAGCACTGGAGCCTTTTTCTGCAAAATGGAGCTTTTTGAGCAGGGCAAAACATTTTTTTATAATTTTAAATTTAACGTAATCGAATAGAACAATCAGATAAGTAAATATAGCTTAAAATGAGACCCTAAAAGTACAAATTAATGCAGGAATGCTCCATGTTATAAAAACACTACCCGTCCTAAAAAGGCCAATTTTCGACACGAGAAGGCAAACTGGCTAACTGCCTCTGTGACAAAGTTATAATACATATAGTCATTCGATTTTGACCAAATTTTGCAGAACTTTTTGAAAGCGTAAAGTATTCATATAAACAAAAAATATTGTCCCATTTTCTGACTGATCGGTCATACGGCAGCAATGATAAAGCGAGAAAAATAGTTTTCAAATGGACAAATTGATATTTTACAACTTCTTAAGGGGGCAGCCTGCTTTAGGAGGTCTAAAAGAGGAGTTTTTTTCTAGATTTTTTTGGGAGTGAATAAATTAATTGAGCTCTACAAAATTTTCTGTGTGATTTAATATATACTTCAAGAATACAAAACAATTGTTATTCTCTGTACCGAAGGTACACAGAGTATATTGGGTTTGTGCAAATGTATGTAACAGCCTGAAGGAAGCATCTCCGACCCTATAAACTATATATTATTTTTTTATATATATATTTTTATATTATATTATTTATCAGCATCAACAGCCGAGTCGATATAACCATGTCCGTCTGTCCGTCTGTCTGTCTGTCCGTATGAACAAACAGATCTCAGAGATGGTAAGAGTTAGAGGTTTGAAGTGTATGGAACATATAATTCTATTACCTGCAGGCAGATCAAGTTTATTAGCGAGAGCGAGAGGGCAATAGCTTACTGGTAAATTCCCAATTGGACTGCCGCTTATAGTTTCCCCCCTCCCGTCTTTCACATAGATATTTTTGTAAGGAGGCAAAGTCCAAGTATGAGAGAAGCGATGTAATTGAGATGGCCTGCAGTCAGAAATCACGCGTGATTCCCGCGTGACTAATATAAATACGTTTATGTTAATAGGAAATTATATACAAATTTTATAATTTTACGAGTTATGTACTAGGGTAATTCTACTCATTATTATTTATCGTTTTTATTTACATCGTTTTCCAACCAGATAAACGATAGTCAAAAGAGTTGCCCCCCCCAGATTTTGAAAAACCTACACACTTTAAAGTTATCAGTTACATACAAACAGGTACAGAGTATATTACAGTCGGGCTTGACCGACTTTCTTACTTGTTTTTAGTTGAAGTTTTTGAATTTGTGGGGCAAGGAAAGAGTTTAACAATGGCGGGAAAGATACAGGTCGCAATTCTTATTTGAACTATAAAAGTCGAATAGAATTTTAATTATTATATTTTAGAAACAAATTAGCCAAAAAGGCTACTGAAAACTGCTATTTGATTATAAATATGGGTTACCAATAGACGAAAATATTTTTTCAAATTTTTTCTGCTGTGAAAATTATTTTTAAAGAATTTGTAAAATTTCCGTTTTTTATTTAGATAATTTTTTTGGTGGTTTTACATATTTCGCCATAGCTTGACATGGAACCGTTGTAGAGTTCTTTATGGAACCCTGCCTGAAGGCAGGCTTGCTCAAATGGGTATATCCTGTGCATTTATCCACATATCTTATAACTACGATCAAAGATGAAAAACCACTATATTTTTTTTTTGATTAAAAAATGTACAAAAAAATCTATGTTTTGAGCTAATTACTCAAAAAACTATTTCCTTAAAATATAAAGTGTCTGACTTATTTGTAGGCTTATTTAATGACAGTAATTTTTTACTGCATTTTTAAATCGGAGTAGGGTTTCAGAAGGACAAATAAATAGCCTAAATAAAAAACGGATAATTTTAAAAATCTTAAAAAATGGATTTTGTTATGTTATATTTTAAAGAATTTTAAATGAAGAAATATAAAATCATCATTCCATATACTTTTTTGACATAATGTAGTTAGGAATTTTTTATAAGCATTGGAGCCATTTTTGGAGCATTTTTTTCTTAAATGGAGCATTTTAAAAATTTTTTGGAGCATTTTAAATTTTTCAAGTGGCAACCGTGGGTGTAATATGCAACAGCTTTGTGTCGTGCCAAAAGAAAGGCTTTCCTTCACAGCTTAAACCTAAACCAACAATTAACACCCTCATACACCGAAAGGTCTTTCTGCGTGGGATGATGCTGTGAGTAATAAAAACAAATATTAATATAGTTAAAGCCAATCATACATATGGTTAGCAAAAGCTTTTCTTTTGCATGTTGGGCCCTCAGCCGAATGAACAGCTACCGCGATTAAACTTTACTGCATAGGCTGATCAAGTGAAAGCTTCTCTTTTACGCAAACATTCGTTGGCCTTGAACTTGAAATAAACATTTTATTGGCATGCAGCGAACATATGATTACAAACCAACTGCGCCTACACATGTCTACACTTTACTTTTTGCATATAAATTTTCTATTTAATTTCTTATGGCATTTAAACTATAATATATATTTTTTTGTTATAAAATATCTATATGCCCGATCATATTCTATATTTATACACTTGAAAAGTGTATATAACGTAGAAATAATCATTTCCGACCGCATAACTATATATATTCTTGATCAGGACGACGAGCTGAGTTCATTTCCGCTTGTCCGTCCGTCCGTCTGTCTGTCCGTCTGTCCGCCTGTCCGTCTGTCTGTTTCTACGCGAACTAGTCTCTCAGTTTTAAGGCTATCGAGCTGAAATTTTGCACAGAGTCTTCTTTTTACTGCACGCAACTAATATGTCGGAACCGGCCGGATCGGATAACTATATCATATAGCTGCCATAGGAACGATCGGTCTAAGAACTATTTCTAGTAATAAAAACTTTTTTGTTTTCTATTGTAGCGTCACCAGTCGTGGTATATATTAGTTTTATATGCTTCCACATAATTCTGGAAAAATTTATCAAAATCGGATGACTATAGCATATAGCTGCCATAGAAACGGTCGGTCAACAAAACTAGTTCTAGTAAGAAAAACTTTTTTGTTTTTTATCGTAGCGTCACTATTTTTGGTATATGTAAGTTTCATATGCTTTCACATAATTTATCAAAATCGGATAACTATATTATATAGCTATATTATATAGCTCTAAAAACTACTTCTAGTGAGAAAAACTTTTTATTCGTAGCGTCCCCAATCTTGGTATATATTAGTTTTATATGCTTTCACATAATTTTGAAAAAAATTATTTAAAATCGGATGACTAAAGCATATAGCTGCCATAGGACTGATCGGTCGAAAAATGTGAATTACTAAGAAAAGTTTTTTTTATGGTATCAAATTTTTATTTTCAATGATTTAAAAATTTTAAATATCTGATATCTATATCCAATATATATTTTACCGGTCAGTTGGAGTAAAGTCTTTCAAGTGTATTAAAACTTCGGCACAGTCGAAGTTAGCTTTGCCTTCTCGTTATTATATAAGGATGTTAGGTCATAATGATAAACTCCTATAATAAATTGTTTATAAAATTTGTCATGCAAGCTTAAAGCTACTATTATTTTTGGAACCATGCATCACCGAAACGAGATAGGGTAGTCAAGCAAGGACTTATTTAAGGGATCCTGATCAACAAGAAATCTTTTTTTCAGATGGCCTTACAGGATCTAGGTAGGGTGGGCAGTAGCACTTTAACATCAGAGCGACAATATAAATAAGTCCAATTTTAGTTAGACCCTCTCTATTATACTACTTTCTTGTTACTTAGTTTATTAAGCCTTCCCTTTTCCCTCTCCTTTTCGCTTATCTTAAAACAGTACGCAAATTTTAATATATTTATGTGACCGCGGAGCATATTAAATTCCGTAAATTTAAAGAACCCACCCCACTTGCCGACGAGCCACAGCCGTTGAAGCCAGCGCGTACTCCGATCATAGTTAATCGACCATCAGCAAAAGTGTATAACTTTTTACACGTGACATGTTACACCTGAGTAAAGGGTATATCGAAGTCGAGCAGGGCCGACTTCAACTTACGCTCTCGTTTTTGATGATGACTCTGAAGTTTTTGTGTTGGTGGCAGCATATGTTGTTGCAAAATAAAAGGGAGAAGTAGACAGAACACGCCGGTGTTACAAATGTTGGGTGAACCCATATTTACAGCTGCGGTCACAGAAAGCAAGATTTCAAAATGATGTGAGTATTTTAATAAATATAAAATGTGTTTATATTTGTATTATATTGCTGCTCTCGTGCTCGTTTCATAGTTTCAGAATATGGTGCTGAACCCAAGGATGTTTTACCAGACGATTCATATTGGAGGAACGCAGTTTAATTATCTATATGCGTTGGTGCAACCGTACCTACTGCCAAAGCGCAACTTACGCCCATACCACTGAAAGCCAAATTAGCCATTGTTGTCGAGTAAGTCCATTGCATGTGCATACATATTACATACATAATATATCGTTTATCAATTAGGTGTTTTGCGACTAGAGACTTACAATATCACGTTGGCTCGACTTATCGAATTAAGCAAGAACTAGATTCTCCAACTCTAGAAAGCATGTTGCGATAAAGTCACCGCCCAACAGTGGCAGCGCTTTCTACAATTAAAGAGTAAGTTAATCAGGCATGTCCCGAATTCCTCTACTTTTTAAAAAGTAAACCAAGCTCAATTCCGACACGGTTTCATTTTTCCTTCTTAATTCCGCGTGAAAAACTGAAAAATGTAAGCTACGTAGAATATGTTGCTTTAATAAATCAATTTAAACCCAAAAATGATTATTGGACATCACAAAGTGACTAGCACAATAACATATAAGAAAATTCTTGTCGTGCTAGGAATATATATAACAATAAACAATAAATAAACAAATGGCCAGCAGGCTTGAATTGCTTACTAAAAGTATTAAATGTTTTTCGTTATTCAATTTATGCGTTTCATTGTATTGAAATTTAACAGACGACATTTCATTTGATATTGTGTATAGCACATCAAAATCATTTTCAACACTCTCTTGTAGCATAATCATAGGATTTTTGTCAAAGTTGTTGTTGGCCAGTAAGGCTTGGCAAGAAGTTGCCAAAAACAAACACATGTGTTTGAGTAGTATGACCAGCCCCAAGTTAACTGAAAAATACCAAGAAATTACATTTTTGGCGTAATTTATTGTTCAATCTGGTCACGCTGTGTTTTACAATCCACACAAGGAATATCTTGCAAATTCCTTCAAGGAAAATTCGAACGCCCTCAGTACCTAGCTTGTCACAAGTATTTAATAGCTGCACAATAATTCCTCAAGAAGTATCAGCTGTTCAATGCAATCCACACAATCTATTGATATGGCAACTCTGGAAATTGCTTGTGTGTATTACTTGGCCTTCTCAGTACCCAACAGAGGAATTAGGCAAGGAATAATTCCTCAAGCAACTTTTAAACTCTGTACCGAAGGTACAAAGAGTATTAAAGTCTATGGGGTTTAACGTGAGCACCTGCCACAATGGCTTAATCCCACGGTTCCAAGCACAGGGTTGAAACGACAACCAACGTCCCTAATGGATCTTCCAAGGAAGCACAAAGATACCAATTTGAAGCCACTACTGCATGGTCGTGACTCCCTCCTTGGTGAGAAGCGAGGCCTACCTAAAACCTCTTCCGATCTCTGGGTCACGGCGCCCGGCTGAAACGCAGCTCCACGTCGAGTCCCTTGCGGAACTCTACCCGCATTTGGGTGTTAACCACGATACTCCCCGAGGGGCAGCACCATAGCCAGGACGGAGCAAGTTCCGTGGGCTCTGGCTCCCGTGGTACCAGATTAAGCTTCCGGTCAAGCTTCGTGCCAACGAAGGACACTTCCAATTTAAAGTTATGGGTTGGTGGCCCAAGAAGAAAATAAGACATAGCTGTTAAGAATAGAGCGCAAAAAGGCCGAAGCCAATTTACAGATGGAACACTATACACCACAATCAATGTCATGGTTTTCTCACTGGTGGGAGCGAGGACTATTCTTTCCTCTTCCGGAAAATCGGCTTAAAATCATTGATCAGAGATCAAACTGCAGTAAACTGCAGCCAACTTATGTCCTCAACAACCCCTAAGGGCATTGCGCAAGGGCAGAGAGTTGAGACCGTCCCTGTGATCCCAAGAGCCCGTGGTACCAGAAAAATCCTCTTGTCAGGTTCGTGCCCCAAATGGACACTCCCAGTTTTAGCTTCCATGAAACATGGGGACTGGTGGCCCCGAAATACCCACCCGTGGACAACTCAATCTAACCTATCTAAATAGATTCATCCATCATCATTCACACCCCCCTCCCACACTCACGCACACACTCACCCTGGTTCCTCAATTTGAACTGCCAGACGTCGTCTGGAAAATGCAACCCTCCCAAACTCATTCAACCTATCAACCCTATCGCTAGTAGAGAGCACTTGACTTACGTCAAACCCGCCACTAACCTGAGCCACACCTAACGCACCAAGATCTCTGAGATCTTCATACAGCGGACACTCACAGAGAACATATTTCCATGTCTCCTCGCGCGAGCCACAAGGGCATTCAGACCAGTCAAAAGGAACCCAGAACTAAGGTTGAAACCAAAGTCTGGCCGATTGCCGACAAACGTGACTTCACGAATGTATTCGTAAGTGGTCCTTCCATTCATACTTGCATCCCATCTAACTTGCCAGTCAGATAAGACACACTCTTTCAGCAAATCCTTGCACACACTAAGCCCTAAGCTCTCCACGTCCCTATCAGCTAACCATTCATTCAGCAGCAATGGCAGCCGCCTCCTGATTTTGAAAAGTATGGCCCTACGCCGTACCTCCAGATCAAGAGGAGCCACTCCCAACAGTACCTGCATTGCCTCCGTAGAGACAGTGCGGCACACAGGCAAACACCCTAGCATAATCACACGATGGCAAGCCAGCACTTTCTGTCTGCCTACAACAGTCGATGCTGCTCTATACCACACAGATGACCCATATGCTGTGCAAGCAACAAAAAGGCCACTGTATATGGTTCGAACAGAACGCCTGCTGAGACCCCATTCATTCCGTTAAATTCGACGCACTTGTCCAACCACACCAAACAACCGGCTTTTGAGATAGGCGAAATGAGGAGTAAAACTCAACCTTTCGCCGATGGTTATGCCGAGGTATTTAACCTAAAATGCATACCTCAAGCTGGCATCATTTAGTCTTACAACTGGATGGCGACTATGTGACAATGTGCCTTTAAGCAGCATTGACACAGTCTTGTCCATTGCTAAACTAACACCAACACTGTTGCCCCAATCGCAAACAGTGCGCAAGCACGCCCCCGCACTTGCCTCTATCTCGGCGCGCGACTGCCCCTCAATCAAGATGAGCAGATCGTCCGAATACGCACAGCACTTGCAGACCTGTTCGAGTTGCCAAAGCAATGAGTCCATCATGAGGTTCCAAATAAATGGACCACAGATGGAGCCTTGCGGACAACCACGAACCACATCCACACTCACACAATCATTCAGCCCTACTGCAATCGCTCGCCTACCAGAGAAATAACTCTTCCAGAGAGCCAGTTCCCGGCAGCCACATTCGTCCAACCTCCGAAGCACACTATCCCAGCTTAGATAGTCGAACGCACCCTTAAAATCCACAAAAACTCCTAAGGTGCTAGCCTCCACCGAGTCACTAACAAACCTCCAGGCATCCTCCACACATCTACCCTGCCTAAAACCAAATTGCCTTTTGGACATTTGGTCACTCACTCTCTCCTGAAGCCTTTCCACCAATACTCTCTCCAGAACTTTTCCAAGAACTGAAAGGAGACTGATGCCTCGAAAGGAGCTAGGATTACTCCTGATCCTATCGGGTGACTTCAGGAGCACAATCACTCTCGCACATTTCCATTCCCTGTGGAAGTATCCAGTGTCCACACACTTGCCATACAATGCGTCCATGTATTCTGGAATTGATTTCCAGATACATTTACACATTTCCCCAGTGAATCCATCCATTCCAGGAGACTTTATCGACTTTAACCTCGAGAAAGCCCACTCCAATTCACTCGTCAAGAGCGGGTCGACAGGATCCAACACACTAGGAGGTAAATCCTGTCGCTCCGCCCTTGGGAAGAACTCATTCAACAATGCACCCATACAATCCTTCCAGTCCGTTAGCTGAGTGCCATCGACCTGGAGGCCACACACATTCGTTTCCCTACCTCTACCTCTCACTATTTTATAAGCACGCCCCCAGGGATCGACCTTATTGCGCTCTAAAAATGAGCGCCACTCCGCCTCTTTCACTCTTACAAGCATTTGCTTGTACTCATTCATACTTCGACTATATTCCCCCCTAAGCTGGGCCACATTCCCAGCATTGGAAGATCTGGCCCTTTGGAATCTCTTCCGCTGGGACCGAACCAACCGCCGCTTCACACTCAACTCACGCGTCCACCACTTCACACGTTTGAGATTCACCTTGCGGTTTCTCTCAAACAAGTGATCATTCACGCAAGTCACCCATCCATTTACACACTCGACCTGCTCATCCACACTCATAGCACTAAATGTGCTAAGCGCAACTTGCGTTGCCGCCTCTCTCACAAGGACCTTGTAAGGGGCCCAATTAACACCAGAAGTGAACCACCCATTACCCCTAACACTTTCACACACAATGGGAGTGTGAGTGACCACAATCTCAATCGGATTGTGATCACTTACACCAAACACACCCAGAACATTCCACGAAAACTCAAACGCACTCATTGATGCCTTATTCACAATAGTGACATCCTACAACCGGATCGAAACTCCGAACTCTGAACGAGAACCACTTGACGTAGCATCATGGCAGAGCCAGCACCCTCCAGGATGACGCTCATCGCCGCGTCATTGGCTCCAACCCAGGGCTTGGTGACAAGCCGGACGCCCTTTTTAAAGGCCTCGAAAGACATTTTATCCTTCAAGTTCAAATAGATCACCCATGAACTCGTCAGGAGTGATCTTTGAGTGAACGTCCATGACCACCACCTTTGGCCCTAGCTGCTCGTTCACCCTAACCTCTAGCCCTACCTCTTCAAACTTCGCGTTGTCCACAATACGCTTCCGCTCCGCTACTGACGGGGTACGAATAATCGCTCCACCGCAGATGTTTCACCTCATGAATGCGAACCCCCAAGGTTGGCCCCACCTCCTTCACTACCTGTTCAACCACGTCCTTTGCGGTCTTCCCAGCAGCTTTGCTGCGAACGACCAAAGACCAGGTCTCTACTGGCCGAGGTATCTCCAGAGGGGGTGTAACCACCACTGGACCAGCCCTAGGCACACCCACCGGCGGAAGCTGCGTTTGGCCTCCATGGCCATGTACCACATGGCCAACAGCCGCACGAGGGCCGGCTTCCAAACGCCCCATTAGGCGCTCATTTTCCGCTATAAGCGTAAAAATGATTTCCTCATACTGGCTTGTGTAGTCAGAGAGACTACACACCAGCGAGTTCTCCAGTCCGCTTCCTAAGGCCAACTTAAGCACATCTCTGCTAAGCGCCTTCATCTTAGCGATGGGACTCTCTCCCTTACGCTTCATCGGCACCCTGCCGTCCACGACACGTGGCGCAGCCGGTGCCTCAGCAACAGGGACAGCACCAACAGCTGCCCTATGCTCAACATCTCCCGCAAGCTCCACAAGGCTGCTGGCAGAGCCAAGAGCCTCACGCACACTCATTCCTGCTCCCATGTTCGCCCTAAGGTTTCCATGAGAGCCCATTCGCACTTCCCCTTCACTCACCGAATCATCGCTCATTTCGACATCTACGGCTACCTCAGAGGCTGTCCTCCTCAGCTGCCGTCCCTTCCTTTGCCTGGCCAATATTTTGTTTTAACTGCGGAGCAAACACGTCCGCACGCCTCAACGATCTGAAACCGACTGTGGTAGATAGGGACAGAACTAATCTGATCTCTCAGGGTTTATTTTACGTGGTATCTTCCAAATGTAGGATTAAAACCACGGCACCCGAATATGCACATAAATGTGCATATAGTGCGAGGAGCCTGGATTTGTAACGCCAGACTAGCGCCCCTAGGAGACAAAAGTCCCTAGGTACCAATTTGAATGAATGCTTGTCGGGCATAAATCTCCCCCTTGGTGAGGGGCGAGGTTTATCTAAAACCTCTGCTGATCTATGGGCCACAGCACCCGGTTGATACGCAACTCCAGTCGAGCCTCGACTGAGACTCTACCCGCGATTTGGGTGTCAACCACAGCCACCACGATACTCCCACAAGGGGGCCGACCTCAATGAGCAGCCTTGGACAACTACTCAACCCGTGGCACCGATAGGCTCGGTGGGCCCTCCCCTTTTGGCCCCGACAGGCCCGGAACAGGGAGCACCAGGAGGATTTTGCCAATTTTGGCATAGCCCGGGAGTGGCAGCCCACTCACCCGGAGGGGATCCAGCAAGAGCAGCCGTCTCGCAAACACCGCGTCAGCGAACACCTCCAGCAGCCTCATCCTCTCCTGTGTCTCTGCCACTCCATACACAATCCAGTCGCCATTTTCGTGCCGTATTCCTAGTCCATCGAGGTCTCGCAAATCCGCATAGAGGGGGCAAACACATAGCATGTGTCGCCAGTCCTCGAGCGCTGCACCGCATGAGCATGCGGGAGTATCGCTCAGACGCCTCTCATGCAGAAATGCATTTAGCGATCCGTGGCCAGTCAGCAGGAAACCGGCGCGTTGCGTAAATCCGAACTTACGCTCGCTGAAGACGAATCTTACGTTCGGGAGAAATTGGTGGGTCACTCGTCCCTGATCGGCACCATCATCCCATCTGCGCTGCCACTCGCGCAGTAAGCATTCGTCCAGCCGCGCCATCCTTTGCAACCAGTTCAGACTCGTCAGGTCGTCACCGTACAGCCAATCGCTATCCTCCAGCTGGCAGGCACGCTTAAGTTTAAACCTGAGAGCCAAACGCGTGGCTGCCAGGTCAAACGGGGGAGCACCAGCAAGCACCTGCAGTGCCACAGTGGACACTGTTCTGCATACCGGTAAGCATCCAAGCAGGATCAGCCTCTGACATGACATGAGCCGCCTCCTGGCGACGACCTGTCGTCTCGTCACATCATGCCAAACCGAGGCACCAAACAGTGCGCAAGGCACCATGAGTCCGGCATATATGGTCCGCTTGTCGCGGGGACTGGCACCCCAATCCACCCGCAGTACGCGTGCCAAAGCGCCAGCGACTCCAGCCAGCCTATCACGTAAAGACGTGATGTGCGGGAGAAAACTCAACCGCTCGCCGGCTGTGATGCCAAGGTACCGGTATTTGTCAGCATATGGTAGGCTTGCTCCAGCAAACCGTACCAATGGCCGCATATTCGGTGATAATGCACTTTTCAGCAACATGACTGCCGTCTTGCTGGTAGAAACGGTTACACCGACTTCTACTCCCCATGCGCCTACGATGGACATCAACTGCGCTCCTTTCGTCTCCAGTTCAGCTCGGGAATTTCCCTCGGTGAAAAGCAACAAGTCGTCTGCATACGCGCTAAAAACACAATGTGCTTCTAGGCGCTGAAGAAGTTCCATATGAATGGACCACTGACGGACCCCTGTGGGCAACCTCTTGTCACCGGGACAGTGACTTCTCCATACCTGCTGACGATACTTGCGCTCCTGCCAGAGAAGAAGCTTCTCCACAAGCTGGCTTCTCGGCAGCCGGAATCGATGAGTCGACGCAGTGCAGCACTCCACTCGACGTGGTCGAAGGCACCCTTGAAGTCCACGAAGATTCCGAGCACGTATCACGCTCACGACGTGCCTCCAAGCATCCTCCACACAGCGACCTGGGCGGAACCCAAATTGCCATCTGCAGCCATCCTGAAGAACCTGCTTCATCCGATTGACCATGATCGCCTCTAGCACCTTGCCGAAAACTGGCAGTAGACAGATTCCACGATAAGAGGCAGGATCGCTCCTGTCCTTATCGGGCCCCTTAAGTAGTGCCACTACTCTAGGGCGCTTCCATTCAGAGGGGAAGTATCCTTGGTCTACGCAGCGGGAAAACAACGCTAACAGGTGCTCCGGGATCGCAGGCCACAGAGCCTTGAAGATCGTACCAGTGATGCCGTCCATGCCAGGCGAGCGCCTGCTCTTCAACCTGGCGACACAAACATCCACCTCGAAGGCTTCGAGGGTTGGTGGTGCGTCGTCCGGGATGGCGATGTGCGCATTCGACTCCGCAACAGGGAAAAAGTTGCGGAGGAGCATACTCGCGCAGTCGTGCCATGATACGACTAGCTCGCCATCCGAACGATGGCAACCAAACTCGGTAGTCTTCTTTCGTCCCCGGCATATTCTGTAGACGTGCCCCCATGGATCGTCTCGATGGTCTCCCACGAAGCGACGCCAATTTTCCTCCTTCGCCTTCAGGATGAGCTTCTTGTACTGCCCAGAGGAACTCCTCAGTGCAGAAGCAAGTTGCTCGGCCTCATCGCTATCGCGACGACGGGCATCCTGGAGCAGACGCCTCAGTCTCCTGACCTCTTGGCGCTTGGAGCTTAGTTCGGCGGTCCACCAAACTACTCTCCGTCTAGCTCTCAGCGGTCTGCGTCCCAGCACTTGGTCGCACACCTGGTGTACGAGCGAGCGCACTGCATACACTTGGGCATCCAATGGCGTCTCCGCAAAGTCCTCAGGCAGTTCGGCTGCCAGACGAATCGCTTCCTCACCGAATGATCGCCAACGCGCATTTGAGACGTTCCAGGACGGCACAGGAGCAAAGCTCTCAACTGTGTCTGATGGGTCACGCATCACCACAACAGTAATAATGTTGTGGTCGCTCAGATCCCACTCGTCCAGTCTCCAGTCGTATGTGGCCCACATAGACGCTGCTTCGTTGACGATCGTAACGTCGAACGTATATACCTCACTGGCCTCATTTAGTACACCGGCTCGGCTTCCAAGTAACCACTCGAACAGCAGCTCACCCCGTATGTAGTTCGTGTGCCCCCGAGCATGCTCGGAAAGCTTGCTGAACCACATTGGGGATACCGCGTTCGCGTCAAGGCCAAAGATGACAGGGGTGCTGCTGCCCAGCAGCAGCACTGCATCTAAGCACAGTAGGTACGGCTCCAGTTCGGTGTTGAATTGGCAGTATGCGGAGCTCAGGAAGATGGAGCCAAATCTTCCAGTGACGCTCACGCATACGCCAAAGTCGGTGATCAGCGATTTTATTGGCATACAGATGGCATCTGGGTCGTCGATGATGATGGCAGCCTTTTTCCGCTTGTCGGAATAAACGCGCATCCCGGATGGGAGTCCAGTTATCGGTCCGCTTCTGTCCACGTAAGGCTCCTGCACGAGTGCGATCGAGTGGCCAGAGTCGCGCATGCGAACTCCGAGCTCGATGGTAATAGCTCGACCACGACCACAATTTGCCTGGATTATGCTAAACAGTTTAATGTCTAGCAGCAACCCTTGCTAGCACTACAGCATAAATGGGGCACGTCCTCGAGAGCATATGATGCCCGTCGGGTAGCCTCCTCTGTCTGCAATTTCTGCAGCTCACCTGTTTTGTGCACTTAGCTGCAGTGTGGCCAGTGTCGCCACATTGACGGCATGTGACTTCCTTCGCTCTGCACTGAGACACCCGTGGTCGATCCAACGCACCAGACAGGCATAGGTGCGGACGAGCGACCGGCAGCGGAATGAGAACCACTTGATGTAGACCCGTCCGGTCTCCTCAAGTACGGCCAGTGCGCTCTCGTCCACCTCCAGCGTCAGATTAACTCTGTCGCCGTCGGTGATGGACTAGGGCTTGGTCTCCAAATGGACTGCTTTTTTAAAGGCTGCCATCTTCAGCTGCTCCGAAGTGGTTTTCGAGCTCCTCCATGAAATCCTCTGGCGTGATGCTGGTGACCACATCGAACACCGTGATCCTTGGCTTCGGGCATTGGTTCTGCTTGACAGCGAGACCAACCTCGGCAAACTTCGCGTTCGCGACCACCGACTTCATCTCGCCCACAGACGGTGTGCGGATGATGGCTCCACCACGACTTAGCTCGCGCACATCGTGGACTCGGACGCCAAGGGCAGGGGCTACCTCCTTCATCACCTTCTGAGCAACCTGCTTTCCGGTGACGTTCGGGTCACTGCTGGTGACCACCGCGGACCACGTCTCAACTGGCTTGTTGATCCGTGGGGCGGCAACGGGGCCAGCAGGGACGGCAGCAATTCCAGCTGCGTAGGGGGCAGCAGAAGCCACGGGGTAGACAGCTGGGGCTGCGGGCGTCTGAGCAGACACCTCCAACGCAGAGTTCCGCAACAGCAGCGCTACGACGAGCTCGTCATAACGCTTAATCGCTGCGTGAAAAGCGTGAGCAGCCTCAGCCTCCATGCGACCACGGGTCACGGCATCCTCGACGCTGAGCTTCACAGCAGACAGCTCAGCCAATACCGCTGACGCACCTCCAGCGACGACGGTGCGGCTGGGACCACAAAGACGGAGTCGTCCGAGAGAACTTCATCCGTTGCAGCGTCCAAAGTTGCCAGTTTCGGCCTAGCCCGGGAGTGGCAGCCCACTCACCCGGAGGGGATCCAGCAAGAGCAGCCGTCTCGCAAACACCGCGTCAGCGAACACCTCCAGCAGCCTCATCCTCTCCTGTGTCTCTGCCACTCCAGACACAATCCAGTCGCCATTTTCGTGCCGTATTCCTAGTCCATCGAGGTCTCGCAAATCCGCATAGAGGGGGCAAACACATAGCATGTGTCGCCAGTCCTCGAGCGCTGCACCGCATGAGCATGCGGGAGTATCGCTCAGACGCCTCTCATGCAGAAATGCATTTAGCGATCCGTGGCCAGTCAGCAGGAAACCGGCGCGTTGCGTAAATCCGAACTTACGCTCGCTGAAGACGAATCTTACGTTCGGGAGAAATTGGTGGGTCACTCGTCCCTGATCGGCACCATCATCCCATCTGCGCTGCCACTCGCGCAGTAAGCATTCGTCCAGCCGCGCCATCCTTTGCAACCAGTTCAGACTCGTCAGGTCGTCACCGTACAGCCAATCGCTATCCTCCAGCGGGCAGGCACGCTTAAGTTTAAACCTGATAGCCAAGCGCGTGGCTGCCAGGTCAAACGGGGGAGCACCAGCAAGCACCTGCAGTGCCACAGTGGACACTGTTCGGCATACCGGTAAGCATCCAAGCAGGATCAGCCTCTGACATGACATGAGCCGCCTCCTGGCGACGACCTGTCGTCTCGTCACATCATGCCAAACCGAGGCACCAAACAGTGCGCAAGGCACCATGAGTCCGGCATATATGGTCCGCTTGTCGCGGGGACTGGCACCCCAATCGACCCGCAGTACGCGTGCCAAAGCGCCAACGACTCCAGCCAGCCTATCACGTAAAGACCTGATGTGCGGGAGAAAACTCAACCGCTCGCCGGCTGTGATGCCAAGGTACCGGTATTTGTCGGCATATGGTAGGCTTGCTCCAGCAAACCGTACCAATGGCCGCCTATTCGGTGATAATGCACCTTTCAGCAACATGACTGCCGTCTTGCTGGTAGAAACGGTTACACCGACTTCTACTCACTACGATGGACATCAACTGCGCTCCTTTAGTCTCCAGTTCAGCTTGGGAATTTCCCGCGGTGAAAGGCAGCAAGTCGTCTGCATACGCGCTAAAAACACAATGTGCTTCTAGACGCTGAAGAAGTAAGTCCATCACTAGGTTCCATATAAATGGACCACTGACGGACCCCTGTGGGCAACCTCTTGTCACCGGGACAGTGACTTCACCATAACTGCTGACGATACTTGCGCTCCTGCCAGAGAAGAAGCTTCTCCACAAGCTGGCTTCTCGGCAGCCGGAATCGATGAGTCGACGCAGTGCAGCACTCCACTCGACGTGGTCGAAGGCACCCTTGAAGTCCACGAAGATTCCGAGCACGTATCACGCTCACGACGTGCCTCCAAGCATCCTCCACACAGCGACCTGGGCGGAACCCAAATTGCCATCTGCAGCCATCCTGAAGAACCTGCTTCATCCGATTGACCATGATCGCCTCTAGCACCTTGCCGAAAACTGGCAATAGACAGATTCCACGATAAGAGGCAGGATCGCTCCTGTCCTTATCGGGCCCCTTAAGTAGTGCCACTACTCTAGGGCGCTTCCATTCAGAGGGGAAGTATCCTTGGTCTACGCAGCGGGAAAACAACGCTAACAGGTGCTCCGGGATCGCAGGCCACAGAGCCTTGAAGATCGTACCAGTGATGCCGTCCATGCCAGGCGAGCGCCTGCTCTTCAACCTGGCGACACAAACATCCACCTCGAAGGCTTCGAGGGTTGGTGGTGCGTCGTCCGGGATGGCGATGTGCGCATTCGACTCCGCAACAGGAAAAAGTTGCGGAGGAGCACACTCGCGCAGTCGTGCCATGTTTCGACTAGCTCACCACCCGAACGAAGGCAACCAAACTCGGTAGTCTTCTTTCGTCCCCGGCATATTCTGTAGACGTGCCCCCATGGATCGTCTCGTTGGTCTCCCACGAAGCGACGCCAATTTTCCTTCTTCGCCTTCAGGATGAGCTTCTTGTACTGCCGAGAGGAACTCCTCAGTGCAGAAACAAATTGCTCGGCCTCATCGCTATCGCGACGACGGGCATCCTGGAGCAGACGCCTCAGTCTCCTGGCCTCTTGGCGCTTGGAGCTTAGTTCGGCTGTCCACCAAACTACTCTCCGTCTAGCTCTCGGCGGTCTGCGTCCCAGCACTTGGTCGCACACCCGGTGTACGAGCGAGCGCACTGCAGACACTTGGGCATCCAATGGCGTCTCCGCAAAGTCCTCAGGCAGTTCGGCTGCCAGACGAATCGCTTCCTCACCGAATGATCGCCAACGCGCATTTGAGACGTTCCAGGACGGCACAGGAGCAAAGCTCTCAACTGTGTCTGATGGGTCACGCGGCACCACAACAGTAATAATGTTGTGGTCGCTCAGATCCCACTCGTCCACTCTCCAGTCGTATGTGGCCCACATAGACGCTGCTTCGTTGACGATCGTAACGTCGATATCGCTTCGCGCTCTGCGACTGTCGAACGTATATACCTCACTGGCCTCATTTAGTACACCGGCTCGGCTTCCAAGTAACCACTCGAACAGCAGCTCACCCCGCATGTAGTTCGTTTGCCCCCGAGCATGCTCGGAAAGCTTGCTGAACCACATTGGGGATACTGCGTTCCCATCAAGCCCAAAGATGACATGAGTGCGGCTGCCCAGCAGCAGCTCCGCATCTAAGTACTCGAGGTAAGGCTTCATTTCGGTATTAAATTGGCAGTATACCGAGCTCAGGAAGATGGAGCCAAATCTTCCAGTGACGCTCACGCATACGCCAAAGTCGGTTATTAGCGTTTCAATTGGCATACAGATGGCATCTGGGTCGTCGATGATGAGGGCAGCCTTTTTCAGCTTATCAGAAAATACGCGCATCCCGGATGGGAGGCCTGTAATTCTTCCGCTTCTGTCCACATAGGGCTCCTGCACAAGTGCGATCGAGTGGTCTGATTCGCGCATGCGAACTCCGAGCTCGATGGTACTAGCTCGACCACGACCACAATTAGCCTGAATGAAGCTAAACATTATTAATGTTTAGCTGCCACTCGCTAGCACCGCAGCATAAACGGGGCACGTCCCCGAGAGCATATGATGCCCGTCGGGTAGCCGCCTTTGTCTGCAATTTCTGCAGCTCACCTGCTTGGTGCACTTCGCATCAACGCTACGATAAGCTCATCATAGCGCGAAATCGCTGCATTAACAGCTTCGGCAGCCTCAGGTTCCATACGGCCTCTCAGAACGGCGTCCTTAACGCTGAGCTGCACTGCAGACAACTCCGCCAGCACAGCAGATGCGCCCTTCGCAACAACATCCGTTGCTTTGCAGCAAGTAATTTCCTTCCAGGCTTGAGCAACAGGCGCCGCGGTAGCAGGGACAGCTATAGAGGCGACAACAGGGGCAACCAACAGGGCAGCGTTTGCGGCGGCAGCAGAAGTGAATGCTACTGGCATCACATCACCTTCCAGCGTAGCCCTCTTTGCTCCTAAGACGGGGCTCGAAGTGCCCTTCTTCTTCTTCTTTCTCCGCTCCTGCACCTGACTACCAGTGCTCGTGTCGCTCATCATGCAAACACTTGAAGCACTCATCGCCCGGTTCATTCTGAGATTTTAGAACTTAAAATCCCAAAATAACCAGAAATTATAGCCAAGCTGGCTAACTAGCGCCCTCTGGTTCTGAGTTTTCGCAGCGTTTAGCGCGTAAAGCGCCCTCTATATTAAGTTTGCATAAAGCGCCCTCTATATTACGTTTGCGTAAAGCGCCCTCAATATATCGGGTATCCGCACCGTTTCGTAAAGCGCCCTCTATACGTCGATTTCCACAACCGACACAAAATGCCGAAATACAGCAAACACGTTAGCACAAAATGCCGAAACACAGCAAACGCGTTAGGCTTTTTGCGCTTTTGTTTTGATATCTGCCAGGGCTTTTTCCCACGTGCCAGCAACAAAAGCTTATCGTTTAAAATGTTTTAACAAACAAGCACAGACGCGAAAACACAAATGCAATTGCACTCTGCAACTTGCACTTCACTTACTAACACCTCTGCAATTAATTACTGAGGATTTGTCCAAATATCCCTGAGACAAGCACAATGCACACGCGCACTCAAGAACAACACGTCCGCTCACGACGACAGTCACTGACAAACTGGTAGATAGGGACAGTAGGAATCTCGTTAATCCATTCATGCGCGTCACTAATTAGATGACGAGGCATTTGGCTATTTTTTTTTTTTTTTTTTTTTTTTTTTTTGATCGCGAGGATGAGGAAATCTTCGAAAGATACTAGCAGAGGGTTGAACCTCTACTAGCATGCACGATTCACTGTTTGATGGGATATCAACACATTTGAAGTCCCACAGTGCCTACGTACTAAAACCTCACCCTATATGTTAATTGCGATTTTTATACCTTGGGTGTTACCAAGGTAGCAGGCGGTTTTAAAGAGAGCCGTGGTTAGGTAATCCCACGAGAGTATCCCTGATAAGACATGAAGTGTTGAAAGCAGTATGTTCCGCCAGAGATTACTCTGGCACTGATGACGCTACTGTCACCAGAGTTGATGATACCCAGATTGATCAGCCATTTAACTGACTGACCGCTCCAGATACCACGCCAATTTAAAGTGGCCGATACTACTTCAACACTTTCTTCCAGCTGAAAATCTCTTCGCAATGCCATTTTTACGTCATCTCTATCGTACTTCTCGACCTTACGCTTATGCGCTTGATCAAGATGTATGTGACCATCTGTCACTGTTTGGACGTCGATCACACAAATGCCACCAGGTCAGGTTTTAGTAATCCGTGATCGCCCTGCAGACTTGGTTCGGCAGTGACAACATAGCCTCGTCTCTCAAGTGCAACCTTGAGGTACATACTTTACTATGCTGTTGTGTCGTAATATAAGCCTCCCGTGCGTTCTATAGCATATTTGCAAGATTTGAATTATAGTCTCGGGAGCATCACATCCAGCACGACACTGTCGATCCAATTCGCGCCTTCCCCTCGTAGTACGAGACTTTGAGGGTAGGGCGTTTATCCGCAGTTTAATTCCGTTTACATATTCCTTTCCTGTGAGCAAACGCGTGGGCTGACTAACCCACCCGTGTTGCTGCTTAAAGTTAGCAGCTTCACGTAGACCGCTGCCATCAACAGACATATGCAATCTGTTCGCCCAGTACTCGTCTATCTTGGTCCGTGATAACAGTTCATTAACTCCATCCAGAAGTCTGGCTCGGGCCCTCCGTTTTTCGTCTTCAAGAAAGGTGCTGGCCACATCGGATTAAGAGAGTCATAGTTACTCCCGCCGTTGACCCGCGCTTACGTGAATTTCTTCACTTTGACATTCAGAGCACTGGGCAGAAATTACATTGTGTCTGTAATTCTTCCGCTTCTGTCCACATAGGGCTCCTGCACAAGTGCGATCGAGTGGTCTGATTCGCGCATGCGAACTCCGAGCTCGATGGTACTAGCTCGACCACGACCACAATTAGCCTGAATGAAGCTAAACATTATTAATGTTTAGCTGCCACTCTCGCTAGCACCGCAGCATAAACGGGGCACGTCCCCGAGAGCATATGATGCCCGTCGGGTAGCCGCCTTTGTCTGCAATTTCTGCAGCTCACCTGCTTGGTGCACTTCGCATCAACGCTACGATAAGCTCATCATAGCGCGAAATCGCTGCATTAACAGCTTCGGCAGCCTCAGGTTCCATACGGCCTCTCAGAACGGCGTCCTTAACGCTGAGCTGCACTGCAGACAACTCCGCCAGCACAGCAGATGCGCCCTTCGCAACAACATCCGTTGCTTTGCAGCAAGTAATTTCCTTCCAGGCTTGAGCAACAGGCGCCGCGGTAGCAGGGACAGCTATAGAGGCGACAACAGGGGCAACCAACAGGGCAGCGTTTGCGGCGGCAGCAGAAGTGAATGCTACTGGCATCACATCACCTTCCAGCGTAGCCCTCTTTACTCCTAAGACGGGGCTCGAAGTGCCCTTCTTCTTCTTCTTTCTCCGCTCCTGCACCTGACTACCAGTGCTCGTGTCGCTCATCATGCAAACACTTGAAGCACTCATCGCCCGGTTCATTCTGAGATTTTAGAACTTAAAATCCCAAAATAACCAGAAATTATAGCCAAGCTGGCTAACTAGCGCCCTCTGGTTCTGAGTTTTCGCAGCGTTTAGCGCGTAAAGCGCCCTCTATATTAAGTTTGCATAAAGCGCCCTCTATATTACGTTTGCGTAAAGCGCCCTCAATATATCGGGTATCCGCACCGTTTCGTAAAGCGCCCTCTATACGTCGATTTCCACAACCGACACAAAATGCCGAAATACAGCAAACACGTTAGCACAAAATGCCGAAACACAGCAAACGCGTTAGGCTTTTTGCGCTTTTGTTTTGATATCTGCCAGGGCTTTTTCCCACGTGCCAGCAACAAAAGCTTATCGTTTAAAATGTTTTAACAAACAAGCACAGACGCGAAAACACAAATGCAATTGCACTCTGCAACTTGCACTTCACTTACTAACACCTCTGCAATTAATTACTGAGGATTTGTCCAAATATCCCTGAGACAAGCACAATGCACACGCGCACTCAAGAACAACACGTCCGCTCACGACGACAGTCACTGACAAACTGGTAGATAGGGACAGTAGGAATCTCGTTAATCCATTCATGCGCGTCACTAATTTGGCTTTTTTTTTTTTTTTTTTTTTTTGATCGCGAGGATGAGGAAATCTTCGAAAGATACTAGCAGAGGGTTGAACCTCTACTAGCATGCACGATTCACTGTTTGATGGGATATCAACACATTTGAAGTCCCACAGTGCCTACGTACTAAAACCTCACCCTATATGTTAATTGCGATTTTTATACCTTGGGTGTTACCAAGGTAGCAGGCGGTTTTAAAGAGAGCCGTGGTTAGGTAATCCCACGAGAGTATCCCTGATAAGACATGAAGTGTTGAAAGCAGTATGTTCCGCCAGAGATTACTCTGGCACTGATGACGCTACTGTCACCAGAGTTGATGATACCCAGATTGATCAGCCGTTTAACTGACTGACCGCTCCAGATACCACGCCAATTTAAAGTGGCCGATACTACTTCAACACTTCCTTCCAGCTGAAAATCTCTTCGCAATGCCATTTTTACGTCATCTCTATCGTACTTCTCGACCTTACGCTTATGCGCTTGATCAAGATGTATGTGACCATCTGTCACTGTTTGGACGTCGATCACACAAATGCGATCTTGTCGGGATGCCACCAGGTCAGGTTTTAGTAATCCGTGATCGCCCTGCAGACTTGGTTCGGCAGTGACAACATAGCCTCGTCTCTCAAGTGCAACCTTGAGGTACATACTTTACTATGCTGTTGTGTCGTAATATAAGCCTCCCGTGCGTTCTATAGCATATTTGCAAGATTTGAATTATAGTCTCGGGAGCATCACATCCAGCACGACACTGTCGATCCAATTCGCGCCTTCCCCTCGTAGTACGAGACTTTGAGGGTAGGGCGTTTATCCGCAGTTTAATTCCGTTTACATATTCCTTTCCTGTGAGCAAACGCGTGGGCTGACTAACCCACCCGTGTTGCTGCTTAAAGTTAGCAGCTTCACGTAGACCGCTGCCATCAACAGACATATGCAATCTGTTCGCCCAGTACTCGTCTATCTTGGTCCGTGATAACAGTTCATTAACTCCATTCAGAAGTCTGGCTCGGGCCCTCCGTTTTTCGTCTTCAAGAAAGGTGCTGGCCACATCGGATTAAGAGAGTCATAGTTACTCCCGCCGTTGACCCGCGCTTACGTGAATTTCTTCACTTTGACATTCAGAGCACTGGGCAGAAATTACATTGTGTCAACACCCGCTAGGGCCATCACAATGCTTTGTTTTAATTAGACAGTCGGATTCCCCAATTCCGTGCCAGTTCTGAATTGATTGTTAATTGATAATCGTTATAATTTAAAAGACCTAATTGGTTTGACCCAATTAGTATTCTTAAAAATTTTTTTTTAGCAAGAAAGTTCTACAATTGGCTACGTAACTAAACTATCCGGGGAACAAATAACTACCATAAATGATAGAAATTCTATTAACCAAGAACGAGCACATAAACCATGTTATTGTTTCCCAATCAAGCCCGACTATCTCAATCTTCAGAGCCAATCCTTATGCCGAAGTTGCCGACTTCCCTTACCTACATTATTCTATCGTCTAGAAACTCTTCACCTTGGAGACCAGCTGCGGTCATCCGATTTTGATCATTTTTATCAAAATTATGTGAAAGCATATAAAACTAATATATACCAAGATTGGGGACGCTACGATAGACAACAAAAAAGTTTTTCTCACTAGAAGTAGTTTTTTGACCGTCCGTTTATATAGCAGCTATATGCTATAGTCATCCGATTTTGATAAATTTTTTCAGAATTGTGTGGAAAAATATATGAATCAAATATATACTACGATTGGAGACGCTACGATGGAAATCAAAAAAGTTTTTCTCACAAAGACTTATTTTTCGACCGATCGTTCCTATGGCAGCTATATGCTATAGTGATCCGATTTTAATACATTTTTCCAGAATTATGTAAAAGCATATAAAACTAACATATACCAAGATTAGTGACGCTACGATGGAAAACAAAAAAGTTTTTCTAACTAGAACTTGTTCTTAGACCGATCGTTCCTATGGCAGCTATACGATATAGTCATCCGATCCGGCCGGTTCCGACATATTAGTTGCGTGCCGTAAAAAGAAGACTCTGTGCAAAATTTCAGCTCGATAGCTTTAAAACTGAGAGACTAGTTCGCGTAGAAACAGACAGACGGACAGACAGACGGACGGACGGACAAGCGGAAATGAACTCAGCTCGTCGTCCTGATCAAGAAAATATATCGTTTATGGGGTCGGAAATGAATATTTCTATGCGTTACAAACTTCTGGGCAAAATTAATATACACTTTTCAAGTGTATAAAAACTCTTATCAGCTAACTGGCGACAAACAAACAAGTGTACAAAAAAGAATACAAACAAGTGAGAAAGTCGGTCAAGCCCGACTGTAATATACTCTGTACCTGTTTGTATGTAACTGATAACTTTAAAGTGTGAGGGTTTTTAAAAATCTGGGGGTGGCAACTCTTTCGACTATCGTTCATCTGGTTGAAAAACGATGTATGGGGGCTCGATAAGTAATGATGAGTAGAATTACCCTATGTACTAACATAACTCGTAAAATTATAAAATTTTTATATAATTTCCTATTAACATAAACGTATCTATATTAGTCAGGCGGGAATCACGCGTGATTTCTGACCGCAGGCCATCTCAATTACATCGCTTCATAGCAAGGTCCAATTGGGAAATTACCAGTTAGCTATTGCCATCTCGCTCTCTCTTTCTCGTAAGTTCTACCAATGGCCGTGGTGTTGTCGTTGCATTAAATTTTTCTTTTACATATAGCGCAACTATTGTTCATCTGATCGGAAAACGATGTATGGGGGCTTGATAAGAAATAATGAGTAGAATATATGTCTAGAAGGTTCGAACAACCTAACTCCAAAATTGTGGAAGATATTAGGTTTTTTTCAATTTGCGGGGGAGGCAGGAGGCGTGGCAAAAATCAAAACTAAACTTGATCTGCCTGCAAATATAAGAAATATATGTTCCATACACCTCAAACCTCTATCTCTTACCATCTCTGAGATCTCTTCGTTCATACGGACAGGCGGACAGACGGACAGACGGACATGGCTATATCGACTCGGCTGTTGATGCTGATCAAGAATATATATAATTTGTAGGGTCGGAGATGCTTCCTTATGGCTGTTACATACATTTGCACAAACCCAATATACTCTGTGTACCTTTGGTACAGAGTATAAAAATCACAAGAACAACAAACACCCACCGTAGTGCTGGGCACTAGCCCAAAAACTACAAGAATGGAAAAACCACCAGACATACATAGACTTTCAACAACAACTTACAATAATAACACAACAAATGAACCCAAATATATCGTAATCAATAGAAAAGACAGCAAATCATTCGAAAATGTATCACCATTCCTCATTAAAAAGTCCATCGACTACGTCAGCGGAGGGGAAGTCGAATCTTGCAAAAAATCAAGAGCCGGCACCCTTTTGATTAAAACCAAAAACAAAATGCAAGCGATTAAACTCTCAAAACTTACCAAAATTGGAGACTTCGATGTAGAAGTTACCGAACACAAAACCTTAAACTATTCCAAAGGCGTAATCTACTGCAACGAACTACGAAACATAGATGAAACAGAAATTCTTTACGAATTAAAAACTCAAAACGTAACCGAAGTACGCAAAATTTTGAAAAAACAAGAATCAATTTTGGTAGAAACCGGCCTAACAATCATCACCTTCGCAACTCATAAACTACCAGAATCTCTTAGGATTGGCTACGAAATGGTACGTGTTTGCCCATATATTCCGCTCCCACTAAGATGCAAAAAATGCCTACGTTTTGGACACCCAACACCCATATGCAAGAGCCCAGAAGAAATATGCAGCAACTGCTCAGAAACACAACACACAACAGAAAATGAATCTTGCAACAACGAAAAAAAAAATGCCTAAACTGCAAAAACAACCCCGAAGTTGACTTCAATCATAGCCCACTTGATCGTAAATGCCCGGCTTTTATAAAACAGCAGGAATTAGTTGCTATTAAAACCACCGAAAAAGTCGACCACAAAACTGCCCTAGGCCTCTACTACAGCCGACATAGCCAACAACTAAAAAACAGCTACGCAACAACATTATCCAACTCAACCAACTCTCAAACATCAAACATATCCACACCAAAACACACACCACAAATCACCAAGAATACTAACGAAACCACCAAAACTGGCACTTCTCTTCACCAAAACTCACCATCCGCATCTACATCAACAAATCATACTACCTCATATTCACGATCCAACCAATAACAATCTAACCAACAACCTGAAGATTTGGAAATGGAAACGATTATGTATCACAGAAGACCAAGGACCTTAAATTAAGAATTTTCACTAAAGATAAGAACACTCTTGCAACAAATCTAAAACACACCAAACCTAACCTAACCAAACCCAAAACAAATAACAAAAACAAACACACCCAGAACAGCGATAGCGACCCTTAACCATAAGAACTAGCAACCTATGGCGGCGCTCCACGCGTCCGCGGTCACGGGGTCCTTTTAGGACATTTGTGTCCTCGCCGGGACCGCGGACGAGGGGGGCGCCGCATACTTTAACACTAAAGAGCCCCAATCCGACAAAAGAGTCTGACTGGGGCTCTTATCACTGTAGTTATTATATAACACATGTAAAACCAACCTATACACTTCACACCTTTTTATTTTTTCTAATTTTGACTAAATGTCTTTAAAAATTATTCAATGGAACATTAATGGATACTCAAATAACTACAGTGAACTTCAATTAATTATTAAAAAACATTCACCACACATAATTTCCCTCCAAGAAACACATATAAAATATACAAATTACTTACCTATACCCATTAATTACGTACTAATAGAAAAAAACACCTCCACCTCCTACGGAGGCGTTGCCCTACTAATACACAAATCTATACAAGCCCGAGAAATCTACCTTAATGACGACTTCGACGCAGTTTGCGCAGAGTTCACGTCACAAGTAAAATTTAGACTCGTTTCAGCATACATTGCTCCTAATCATACATTTTCTTACAAAAACCTTCACTCAGTACTGAAAACATCTCATGTACCCACCGTAGTCACCGTGACTTTAACGGTTGGCACAAAAGATGGGGCTCAAACACGAATAACTCTAGAGGCAAAATGATTGAAAAATTCATAGCCCAATCAAACTATATCTTATTAAACGACGGATCTCCAACACACCTTAGCACTTATAACACATTTACTAATATCGACCTTACCTTCTGTAGCCCAACACTTTATATAGACAGAACGTGGAATACCGAAGATGATTTATATGGCAGCGACCACTTCCCTATTCTAACTACACTCTTCACATCTAACACACCAAACACCCAAACTATCACACCTAGACCACGCTTCATCATCGAAGAAGCAAACTGGAAACTCTTTTCAGAGTTAACAGAGAAACTCTCATCAGAGCGACAAATAAGCTCAAACATAAATAAAGAAGCAGCCACCATACACAAAATAATCTTAACCAGTGCCCACAACTCAATTCCTCAATCTCACCCCGCAACCCAACCACACAAGGTTCCTTGGTGGAACAAAGATCTTCAAAAATTACGAAACGAAAAAACTAAAACGTGGCGCAAATTAAAAAGAGACAACAAATATTCAACAACAAATATTATACAATTTAAAAGGGCAAATGCTCTTTTCAGACGATCACTCAGAGAAGCAAAAAAAGAAAGCACCCTAAAATTCAACTCAGAAATAGCCCCAGACACCCCCTCAAAAACAATCTGGCACAACATAAGACGCTTCTGCGGACTTAACCCCATAAGGAATATACATTCCATTTTAAACCCATCCACTAATCAATTTACCACCAACAAAACAGAAATAGCGGACCTATTTTGCAAAAACTTTTCAGAAAACTCAGCCTACTCAAACTTCTCCCAAAGTGCATAAACGCAAAATACACCTCAATAACCAACTGCTACAACCCTACCTACATCCCCAGGAAAAAAGCAATCGAAATAGAAAACGAGAAGGCAAAGCTAACTTCGACTGTGCCGAAGTTTTAATACACTTGAAAAACTTTACTTCAACTGATTTAACCGGTAAAATATATATAGGATATAGATATCAGATATCTAAAATTATGCAATCATGGATAATAAAAATTTAATACCATAAAAAAAAACTTTTCTAAGTAAAACACATTTTCCGACCGATCGGTCCTATGGCAGCTATATGCTATAGTCATCCGATTTTGATAATTTTTTTCAAAATTATGTGAAAGCATATAAAACTAATATATACCAAGATTGGGGACGCTACGATAAAAAACAAAAAAGTTTTTCTCACTAAAACTGTTTTTTTGACCGACCGTTTATATGGCAGCTATATGCTATAGTCATCCGATTTTGATCAATTTTTTCAGAATTATGTGGAAACATATAAAACAAATATATACTACGATTGGTGCCGCTACGATGAAAATCAAAAAAGTTTTTCTCACAACGACTTATTTTTCGACCGATCGTTCCTATGGCAGCTATATGCTATAGTGATCCGATTTTGATATATTTTTCCAGAATTATGTGGAAGCATATAAAACTAACATATACCAAGATTGGGGACGCTACGATAAAAAACAAAAAAGTTTTTCTAACTAGAACTTGTTCTTAGACCGATCGTTCCTATGGCAGCTTATGATATAGTCATCCGATCCGGCCGGTTCCGACATATTAGTTGCGTGCAGAAAAAGAAGACTCTGTGCAAAATTTCAGCTCGATAGCTTTAAAACTGAGAGACTAGTTCCGTGAAACAGACACGGACACGGACAGACGGACAGACGGACAGACAGACGGACAGACGGACGGACGGACAAGCGGAAATGAACTCAGCTTGTTGTCCTGATCAAGAATATATATAGTTTATGGGGTCGGAAATGAATATTTCTATGCGTTACAAACTTCTGGGCAAAATTAATATACACTTTTCAAGTGTATAAAGATATAACCTTCATTGAATTCTCAGCAACACTTAACTCACTTAAAGGTAACACCCCAGGACTAGATAGAGTAAGCTACTCAATGATAAAAAACCTCGACAGAAAAACTAAAAACCAGAATCATTAACATGCAAAACGCCATACTCGAAAACTACATCCCACAAGCTTACAAAACTAGCATAATAACCCCAATTCCAAAACCAAATACCAACAAAACCACTCTTAATGCCTACAGACCAATTACCCTTAACCCATGTCTCTCAAAAGTACTGGATAAAATTATAGCAAAACGACTGTGGTGGTTTGTCACAAATGATAAACTTATCCACATCAGTCAAACCGGATTCAAGAAAGGGAAGTCGGCTATAGACAGTCTATTACTTGTAGACCATCTAATAGCCAGATCTCTCTCTAGAAGAAACCACATCTCAATCATTTCATTAGACTTCGCCAATTCCTTCGATAGAATAGGAATTCACTCAATACTTGATCAGCTCACAGAATGGAAAACCGGCAGAAAAATAATAAATTACGTTAAAAACTTTATGTACAATAGAAAAATAATTACCCGAATTAACTCCGCATACTCCTCCTTCCAGCCAATTCACAATGGCATCCCTCAAGGATCACCACTTTCTGTGGTGCTCTTTGTAATTGCCTACAACAAATTAACCACAATGATCATCCAACACCCAAACATAAGCCTGAGCGCATACGCAGACGACTTCAATCTAATAGTAAAAATACAAAATAGAAAAACATTAACATCGACCTACAGAACATTTTTGAAACAATCTCGAACTGGTGCGACTATTCAGGTGCCCAGCTTTCAACTTCTAAATGCAAACACATGCACGTATGCAGAAAACACAACTGCAGATGCACCGTATCGACCGGAAACCTACAGCTTCAAAACGTAACCTCGATAAAAATACTTGGACTTCACCTCAACAACAAATACAGATGGCAATCACACACAGAACAACTCACACTAGCCCTCAAACAAAAAATGAACATAATAAAATGCCTTTCAAGCTCAAAATTCAATTGCAACACTAGCATCCTTATAAATGTGACAAAAGCAATCATTACATCAAAAGCAGACTACGCCCTTCCCATCTAAGGCTTTTGCCCAAAAACTACTCTTCGCCCGATAAAATCAGCATTAAACACAGCATTTAAAATTGCCCTCGGGGCATTCAGAACAACTCCTACAAACAATATTTTGTATGAAGCTCGAGTTGCCCCTATCGAAGACAGGCGCGAACTCCTCACAGCGAACCTTCTTAAATCTGTAATAACATCGAGAAACTCACCTATTATTATACCCGTTACTCGTAGAGTAAAAAGGGTATACTAAGTTCGTGCAAATGTATGTAACAGGCAGAAGGAAGCATTTCCGACCCCATAAAGTATATATATTCTTGATCAGCATCAATAGCCGAGTTGATATAGACATGTCCGTCTGTCCGTCTGTCTGTCTGTCCGTCTGTCCGTCTGTCTGTCTGTCCGTCCGTCTGTATGAACACCTAGATCTCAGAGACTATAAGAGCTAGAGCTACCATTTTTTCAGTGTAGACTTGTATTGTCTGCACGCAGATCAAGTTTGTTTCAAATTTTTGCCACGCCCCCTACCGCCCCCGCAATATGTAAAAACCTGATATCTCCCACAATTTTGACAATAGATTGTTCGAACCTTCTAGACTTATATTTGAATTATCATTACCTATCGTTCCGTCATACATCATTTTTTGATCAGATGAACGATAAAAAAGTTCCCTCCCCCGCAATTTGAAAAATACCTCAAATCTCCCACAATTTTGAAAATAGATAGTTACAACCTTCTAGACATATATTTTAATCATCATTACTTATCGATCTGCCATACATCATTTCCCGATCAGATGAACGATAGTAGAGTTGCCACGGAGTTTGATCTTAGCTGTGATACGAGCAAGACGTGTTTCAGCGATTGAGTTTCTTACCGGCCTGTTTGTCTTTTGTGAACAACTATTTAAATCAGTTTTTTCTTTTCTAATAAAAACGAAAAACACCAACTCATCATTGCGGGTTGTGCAACCCCAGTTAATGAGCATTATGCTCAAAACAATTTAACAAAAACTTTACTTAACCAAAAAACTGCATGTGCGAATGCAACAATGCGAAAAAGAAGAAATATGAACGGAACCGACTCTCCCAGTAATAAATCACTCAGAAACAATTACTACTCTTCTCTTGACGAAGAGCTAGACGAAATTGAGTGTGATAGTGAAATAATACAAAACTTTACCCAACATGTGCGTGATCAAGAGCGTAAAGAAACCTCCACTCCCGCTACCCCCAACCAAGCATCAACAAGTGCTGCCGCTCTTGCTTCTCCCATGGGCACATCCAGTGCCGAAAACAAAGACAAATCAACTAATAGCAAAAGTAATACAAACGAGAGCGTAAGTTAAAGTCGGCCCTGCTCGACTTCGGTATACCCGTTACTCAGGGTAAGGTTTATTTATTGTGGGAGATATGAGTTTTTTTCCAAATTGCGAGGGTGGCAACTCTACTTTTTTTTTTTTTTTTTTTTCGATTGTTCAAATTTATTTAATGTAGCTTATATACTAATGAACATAAAGTATACTTAAATTAACTTAAACTAGTCTCTTCCAGAGCTCTCTGTTTAAGTGGTATTCCCGTAATATTTAGGTATTCCTTTTCAGAATTTTTTAACTTAAACTTATATACTAAATGTAGCTTAATACATAGTTATAATTAATGGGGTTGCAATGAAAAATTTAAAAAACATTGCATGTGGGTGTATATTTAAAAAGTAGGGATAGGTGGGTGCAGGTGGGTGGTGATAGAATGAGCAGGAAGGGGTGGTGACTTAAATTGGATTTTGGATCCACCAAAACTTGTTTCTTATGTTTTGCGAATAAGTAGTATCTTTTGTTGATAAGGACATGTCGAATCTTTTATTAGTGTCTGTTAATTGTTTCTCATTTATAATTTTTTTGTTTGCTCTTCGATATATATGGTAAATGATAGGAATGCCATCATCATTCTGAATAAACCCATTTTTATCCAGATACAAAAATATTTCAGGAGGTGTAAATCCATTCGAAATACACAATTGAAAGTATGAATCGCTTTCATAATATGGGGCTTTTATGTGAATGTTGTCTGAATTATCCAGTGATCTAAATATATGATTTCTTGACAGGTTGATAATATGATTATCTATTCTTATAACTCCGTATGCGTTATATAGTTTCCTGTTCGAAATAAATTTTGCGTAATTGCTGCTTGACGATCGATACATAGAAGTGCATGCTCTTAATATTTTTCTCTCAAATTTTCGGAGTCTTTCCATATATGATGGAGAGATATTGAACCATACATTGCATCCATATGACAGAATTGGTCTAATGAGTGATTGGTACATGATCACTTTTACTCTGCTGCTTACTAATTTGGAACTGAAAAATCTTTTGTATACAAAAAAGGCTCGTTGAGCTTTTTCTATTTGACTGTTTATATGATAGTCAAAGTAAAGGAATCTATCTAAGTGTATTCCAAGATATTTAATCTTTCCTGAGAGAGGGATGGACATGTTTTCGAAATTGGTTATTTTAAATTGTCTCCAATTTTTTTTTATGTCGTTATTACATTTCCTGACCGGTGGGCGGAAAAGAATGCATTCGCATTTGTTTGTGTTTATTTTCATGTGCCAGTCCTGTGCATAGTTCTCAACAATATTGAATTTCTCTTGTAGGTGTCGGTTTATACTAATTATTGAATTGTCGGAATGGAAAATTGCTATGTCGTCTGCAAACGCTATAATGTTATCTATCTTGTTTAATAGGTCGTTTATATATAGGTTGAATAAGGATGGAGCATTAACAGTTCCCTGCTGTAGCCCATTTTCGACATTAAAGACTCTGTCACTTAACTTGTTATTTATGTTGACTCTAAATTTCCTGTCCATTATCATGTTATAGATTAGTATAAGCAGGTTTAGCGGAAGCTTGTACCTTAACAATTTTACTAATAACCCTTTTAACCAGACCAAGTCAAATGCCTTTTCTAGGTCTACAAAGCACGTTCCAGTTGCACTTTTTTTGTTCCACGCCCAGTTAATTTCCGACACTAGTAGGTTTATTGCATGTACCGTTGAGTGTCCATGCTTAAACCCAAATTGATTTCCGCTTTTTATGTTGTTGGTTTCAACTGCTCTGTTAATATTGAGACTGATGATAATTTCATATATCTTGCTTAGGTTTGGTAACATACTTATGGGTCGCAGAATGCATATATTGTTTCTGTCTTTGTCTTTCTTTGGGATGACAATGAGTTTGGCTGTTTTCCATTGCGACGGGAAGTACGAGTTATTAAGCATGTGATTAAATATTGAACAGTACTCTAGAATGATTTCTATGGGCAGTTTTTTAATTACTATGTTAGGAATCTCATCAATTCCTGATGACAACTTATTTTTGAGCTTAGCTATTATATCTTGGACATCCGTTAGTGTAACAAAGTAGTTTTCAAGCTGGGCGTGGGATAAGTCGTTAGCTTTTTTGGTGGGATTAAAAGAGGTTTTGGTCGTCTGGATGCTGTCAAACCTAGTTTTTATTTCTAAAAACTGGTTGAAGCATTGTTCGACTTGACAATGGACCATATTATTTGGGTTAATTGATTTTGCTGAGTGTATTGATTGAAAATGTTCTCCTACTACCTCAATAATGTCGTTGTTATTTCTTAACACGTAGCAATTTGTTGTTGGATTCTTTTCTAAAAGATTGGGATCTAAGCCCGCTTTAATGATTGGTCCTGAAGATGTGCACGGAATGTTCACATGGCTTAATGTGTTTTCTCCTTTTTTTAAGAAGTTTCTTTTAACTATTGCAAATTTTGAGGGATTGTTAGGTTTAAGATCAGCAAGATTTTGTTCAAGTTGATTATTAAAGTTGATTCGGATATTTTCTTCAATTAGCTTTTTAGTAAGTTTAAGTTTGGCTTTAAGCAATGATACGGTATTAAGCGGAAGGAGAATTTCGAGACGGTTGTGTTGTTTAATTAAGGTTAGCATTTTAGATTTTTCTTTTAAAAGTTTTTTGATAACGCAGCCTTTAGACAGATTTTCAATGGGGCAGTTGATTTTTATTTTTGGAACATTCTTTTCTATGGCAGAAATAATAATGTTATTTAGTTTATCTAAGTGGTGATCTATCTCAAGGCTATTTAGGTTTCTGTCATTTGGAGTTGTAGGTTCGTTCTTGAGCAGAGTTTTACAACATTTTTGGAAGTTATACCAGTTGGTTTTTTTATAATTTAGAGACTTTTTTTGGTCGTTTTCTAATAAAGAAAAAATACTGGTTTGGTCCCGGCTTGAAGCAATAATTAGAATGGCCGAGTGGTCACTATCGTAATTTAAGCATCTAAGGCAGTTTATAGCGTCTGTAGCTTTCTTAATTTCCAGCCTGTAATCTGCTATACATATGTCTAAGTATGAGTTGCCGTTTTCGTATGAGACTGAACTGGATGCATATAAGCTACACCTATATCTGAGTTCGTTTTCGTTTAACCAGGTTTTTAGAGCATTGCCTTTAGTGTTGTTACTTTTGTTTCCCCATAAAGTGTGCTTGCTGTTCAGATCGCCTGCCAGAACATAGAAGTGATTAAGGTTTTGGAGATTTAGTTCTTCAAATAGTGAGTTAAACTCGCTTGCGAAAGGAGTATTATTGTTTCCCGAAGGATAGTACGCAGCTATAATGAAGAGGTATTTATTGGCTTGCATCCGGAGTTGTATTATGCAGGCTTCCATGTACGTAAGTGAGTCTATTTTGGGATAAGTGCAAACATTAAAATGTAAGTTGTCTTTGACTAGGATTGCAACACCCACTCCCCTAGTCCCATATTTTCTATCTTTTCTGATTATTGTATAGCCAGGGTATTTTAGAGTGTGGCTGGGGTTAAGTTTAGTTTCGTTTAGCATTAGTATATCTGGGTTGTGTTCTTTCAGGAAGTTACTGAGTTCCAGTCTTCTGCTGATTCTAATGAGAGAATTTACATTGAGTGAAATAATACTCAATGTGTCAAGGGAAATGTTATTTATATGTTGTTGCAAAATCATTGAAAGTCAATCATGTTGCAAATAGTGTCAACTCTAGCTGTTTGGATATCAAGTTGATCTTGAAGATGTTTAATTTGATTACTTAGACCTAAGATTGATTTTTTTATTTCTTCTAGTATGGAGTTTTGATTAGTTTCTTTCGGAATATTTTGGGTGTTAGGCATATTTCTTGTTGTATTAGCATAACTTATATTAGGATTAATATATGATGATGAAAATGTTGTTTTGTTAGCTAAGTTTTGTTTTTTAATTCTTATTCTACTTTGAAGTTCCCTATAACGTTCGCAACCTCTGTACGAGGCAGGATGGCCTGGTTTCTTGCAGAGGATGCAGAACATTTCTTTGTTTTCGATGACTTCTTTTTGTAGTAGTGGACAGGATTCGCTTCTGTGTGGATTGCTGCATTTAACACACCTCGGGGTCAGGTTACAGTTGGCTGCGCTATGGAAAAAGCTTTGACAATTTCTGCATTGAGGAATATCAGGTCTTCGTAGAGGTTCCCATTTGATGCAATGGTACATCAAAGTTTTAATAGCTTTCAGTTCATTTACATTTCTGTCAGCACTGATTTGAACCATGAAAAATGGTAGTTCAATATTACGCTCTTTTGAGTTTTTAGTGGTGAATTTGTTTACTTTTATAATCTCCAAGTTCTCTTTTTGGTGGATTTTTAGCTCATTTAGAATTTCCAATGGGTCAGTGTTGGCGCTTACCCCTTTCATTAAATAAGTTTTTGTTTTAAGACTCTTAGGTGTGTAAGAGAAAAATTTGACGTTCGCTTTTTCTAGATGACCGCGCGCTTTCTTATAGTCATCTAGATTTTATAGGAATAAGGCAATTTTATGTTGATTATAGCTTTTAATTTTAAACATTTCAATTTTGAGACCATTTTTAAGCAAATTTATTATTTCCTTTGCTTCTATGTTATAGATGTTTATTGGTGGAATGTCTTTGTTATTATTTTTATACCCGTTACTCGTAGAGTAAATAGGGTATACTAAGTTCGTGCAAATGTATGTAACAGGCAGAAGGAAGCATTTCCGACCCCATAAAGTATATATATTCTTGATCAGCATCAATAGCCGAGTTGATATAGACATGTCCGTCTGTCCGTCTGTCTGTCTGTCCGTCTGTCCCGTCTGTCTGTCTGTCCGTCCGTCTGTATGAACACCTAGATCTCAGAGACTATAAGAGCTAGAGCAACCATTTTTTCAGTGTAGACTTGTATTGTCTGCACGCAGATCAAGTTTGTTTCAAATTTTTGCCACGCCCCCTACCGCCCCCGCAATATGTAAAAACCTGATTTCTCCCACAATTTTGACAATAGATTGTTCGAACCTTCTAGACTTATATTTGAATTATCATTACCTATCGTTCCGTCATACATCATTTTTGATCAGATGAACGATAAAAAGTTCCCTCCCCCCGCAATTTGAAAAATACCTCAAATCTCCCACAATTTTGAAAATAGATAGTTACAACCTTCTAGACATATATTTTAATCATCATTACTTATCGATCTGCCATACATCATTTCCCGATCAGATGAACGATAGTAGAGTTGCCACGGAGTTTGATCTTAGCTGTGATACGAGCAAGACGTGTTTCAGCGATTGAGTTTCTTACCGGCCTGTTTGTGTTTTGTGAACAACTATTTAAATCAGTTTTTTCTTTTCTAATAAAAACGAGGAAGGAGATAGCATAGAAACAGACGGACAGACGGACGGACGGACAGACGGAAATGAACTCAGCTCGTCATGCTGATCAAGAATATATATACTTTATGTGGTCGGAAATGCTTCCTTCTATGCGTTACAAACATCGTGACAATTTTAATATACCCTCTGCAAGGGTATAAAAAGCGATTTATTTGTAGAAAAACGAGAAGGTAAAGCTAACTTCGACTGTGCCGAAGTTTCAATACACTTGAAAAACTTTACTCCAACTCACTTAACCGGTTAAATATATATATAGGATATAGGTTTCAAATATTTATATTTATACACTTGAAAAGTGTATATTAATTTTGCCCAGAAGTTTGTAAAGCATAGAAATATTAATTTCCGACCCCATAAACTATATATATTCTTGATTAGGACGACAAGCCGAGTTCGTTTCCGCCTTTCCGTCCGTCCGTCAGTCCGTCTGTCTGTTTCTACGCGAACTAGTCTCTCAGTTTTAAAGCTATCGAGCTGAAATTTTGCACGGAGTCTTCTTTTTACTGCACGCAACTAATATGTCGGAACCGGCCGGATCGGATGACTATATCATATAGCTGCCGTAGGAACGATCGGTCTAAGAACTAGTTCTAGTTAGAAAAACTTTTTTGGTTTCCATCGTAGCGTCACTAATCTTGGTATATGTTAGTTTTATATGCTTCCACATAATTCTGGAAAAATTTATCAAAATCGGATGACTATATCATATAGCTGACATATAAAGGGTCGGTCAAAAAACTAGTTCTAGTGAGAAAAACTTTTTAGTTTTCCATCGTAGCTTCACCAATCATAGTTTGTATTAGTTTTTTATGCTTCCGCGTATTTCTGGAAAAATTTATCAAAATCGGAAGACTATAGCATATTGCTGCCATATAAACGGTCGGTCTAAAAACTAAATCTAGTGAGGAAAATATTTTTGTTTTCTATCGTAGCGTCCCTAATCTTGGTATATATTAGTTTTATATGCTTTTACACAATTTGGAAAAAATTTATCAAAATCGGATGACTATAGCATATAGCTGCCATAGGACCGATCGGTCGGAAAACGTGGCTTACTAAGGCTGGGTTCACACTGTTCGACTCATGAGACATGACAATCTAGTAGGCCCTTATGTTGTCTTGTTTTCATTGTGAAAATCTTGTTATTTGATATTTAAAACAGTACATAATGAAGGCTAACTAGATTATCATGTGTCATGCGTCGAACAATGTGAACTCAGCCTAAGAAAAGTTTTTTATGGTATCAAATCTTTCTTATCAATGATTTAAAATTTGTTTAATTTTTATACCCGTTACTCGTAGAGTAAAAAGGGTATACTAAGATCGTGCAAATGTATGTAACAGGCAGAAGGAAGCATCTCCGACCCCATAAAGTATATATATTCTTGATCAGCATCAATAGCCGAGTCGATATAGACATGTCCGTCTGTCCGTCCGTCCGTCCGTCCGTCCGTCCGTATGAACACCTAGATCTCAGAGACTATAAGAACTAGAGCTACCAAATTTTCAGTGTATACTTGTATTGTTTGCAGGCAGATCAAGTTTGTTTCAAATTTTCGCCACGCCCCCTCCCGCCCCCGCAATTTGAAAAAAACCTCATATCTCCCATAATTTTGAAAATAGACAGATCAAATCCTCTAGACATATATCTTAATCATCATTACCTGTCGATCCACCATACATCATTTTTCGATCAGATGAACTATAGTAGAGGTGCCACCCCCGCAATTTGAAAAATACCTCAGATCTCCCACAATTTTGAAAATAGATTATTCGAACCCTCTAAACATATATTTAAATCATCACTACCTATCGATCCGCTATACATCGTTTCCTGATCAGATGAACGATAGAAAAGTTGCCGCCCCCGCAATTTGAAAAAAAACTCATGTCTTCCATAATTTTGAAAATAGACTGTTCAAACCTTCTAGACATATATCTTAATCCTCATTACCTATCGATCCGCCATAAATCATTTTTCGATCAGATGAACGATAGTAGAGTTGCCGCCCCCGCAATTTGAAAAATACCTCATATCTCCCTTAATTTTGAAAATAGATTATTCGAACCCTCTAGACATATATTTTAATCATCACTACCTATCGATCCGCCGTACATCGTTTCCTGATCAGATGAACGATAGAAAAGTTCACGCCCCCGCAATTTAAAAAATACCTCATATCACCCACAAGTTTGAAAATAGATTGTTTGAAACCTCTAGACATTTATTTTAATAATTATTACCTATCGATCAGCCATACAACATTTCCTGATCAGATGAGCTATAGTAGAGTTGCCTCCCCCGCAAATTGGAAAGAAACTCATATCTCCCACAATTAGGACATGTTTATATCCTGAGTAACGGGTATATCGAAGTCGAGCAGGGCCGACTTTAACTTACGCTCTCGTTTATATCTATATCCTTTATATATTTTAACGGTTAAATCAGTTGGAGTAAACGTTTTCAAGTATATTAAAACTTCGGCACAGTCGAAGTTAGCTTTGCCTTCTCGTTTTTTATACACTTGAAAAGTGTATATTAATTTTGCCCAGAAGTTTGTAACGCATAGAAATATTAATTTCCGACCACATAAACTATATATATTCTTGATCAGGACGACGAGCTGAGTTCAATTCCGTCTGTCCGTCCGTCCGACTGTCCGTCTGTCTGTTTCTACGCGAACTAGTCTCTCAGTTTTAAAGCTATCGAGCTGAAATTTTGTACGGAGTCTTCTTTTTACTGCACGCAACTAATATGTCGGAACCGGCCGGATCGGATGACTATATCATATAGCTGCCATAGGAACGATAGGTCTAAGAACTAGTTCTAGTGAGAAAAACTTTTTTGTTTTCCATCGTAGCGTCACTTATCTTGGTATATGTTAGTTTTATATGTTTCCACATAATTTTGGAAAAATGTATCAAAATCGGATCACAATAGCATATAGCTGCAATAGAAACGGCCGGTTAAAAAACTAGTTCTAGTGAGAAAAACTTTTTTGTTTTCCATCGTAGCGTCACTAATCTTGGTATATGTTAGTTTTATATACTTTCACATAATACAAGAAAAATTTATCAAAATCAGAGGACTGTATTATATAGCTCCCATAAAAACGGTCGGTCAAAAAACTACTTCTAGTGAGAAAAACTTTTTATACACTTGAAAAGTGTATATTAATTTTGCCCAGAAGTTTGTAACGCATAGAAATATAGACTTGTATCTTCTGCACGCTGATCAAGTTTGTTTCAAATTTTAGCCACGCCCCCTCCCGCCCCCGCAATATGAAAAAACCTCATATCTCCCACAATTTTAAAAATTGATTGTTCGAACCTTCTAGACATATATTTTAATCATCATTACCTATCGATCCGCCGTACATCATTTTTCGATCAGATGAACGATTGAAGAGTTACCGCCCCCGCAATATAAAAAATTCCTCATATCTCCCACAATTTGGGCAACCTTACCCTGAGTAACGGATATATCGAAGTCGAGCAGGGCCGACTTCTACTTAAGCTCTCGTTTTTTTCCATCAAAGTTGAAAAATAGTGGAAAAAGGGTAGTTTTTAAAAAGCGATTTATTTGTAGAAAAACGAGAAGGCAAAGCTAACTTCGACTGTGCCGAAGTTTTAATACACTTGAAAAACTTTACTCCAACTCATTTAACCGGTAAAATATATATATAGGATATAGATTTCAAATATTTATATTTATACACTTGAAAAGTGTATATTAATTTTGCCCAGAAGTTTGTAACGCATAGAAATATTAATTTCCGACCCCATAAACTATATATATTCTTGATCAGGACGACAAGCCGAGTTCGTTTCCGCCTTTCCGTCCGTCCGTCTGTCCGTCTGTCTGTTTCTACGCGAACTAGTCTCTCAGTTTTAAAGCTATCGAGCTGAAATTTTGCACGGAGTCTTCTTTTTACTGCACGCAACTAATATGTCGGAACCGGCCGGATCGGATGACTATATCATATAGCTGCCGTAGGAACGATCGGTCTAAGAACTAGTTCTAGTTAGAAAAACTTTTTTGTTTTCCATCGTAGCGTCACTAATCTTGGTATATGTTAGTTATATATGCTTCCACATAATTCTGGAAAAATTTATCAAAATCGGATGACTATATCATATAACTGTCATATAAAGGGTCGGTCAAAAAACTAGTTCTAGTGAGAAAAACTTTTTAGTTTTCCATCGTAGCTTCACCAATCATAGTTTGTTTTTCGTTTTTTATTCGTTCGTTTTTATACTCTGTACCGAAGGTACACAGAGTATATTGGGTTTGTGCAAATGTATGTAACAGCCAGAAGGAAGCATCTCCGACCCCATAAAGTATATATATTCTTGATCAGCATCAACAGCCGAGTCGATATAGCCATGTCCGTCTGTCCGTCTGTCCGTATGAACGAAGAGATCTCAGAGATGGTAAGAGATAGAGGTTTGAAGTGTATGGAACATATATTTCTTCTACTTGCAGGCAGATCAAGTTTAGTTTTGATTTTTGTCACGCCCCCTGCCTCCCCCGCAAATTAAAAAAAACTGAATATCTTCCACAATTTTGGAGTTAGGTTGTTCGAACCTTTTAGACATATATTCTACTCATCATTTCTTATCAAGCCCCCATACATCGTTTTCCGATCAGATGAACAATAGTGGCGCTATGTGTAAGAGAAAATTTAATGCAACGGCAACAACAACACCCGCAGCCACTTACGAGAAAGAGAGAGCGAGAGGGCAATAGCTAACTGGTAATTTCCCAATTGGACCTTGCTATGAGAGGAGCGATGCAATTGAGATGGCCTGCGGTCAGAAATCACGCGAGATTCCCGCGTGACTAATATAGATATGTTTATGTTAAGAGGAAATTATATACAAATTTTATAATTTTACGAGTTAAGTACTACGCGAACTAGTCTCTCAGTTTTAAAGCTATCGAGCTGAAATTTTGTACGGAGTCTTCTTTTTACTGCACGCAACTAATATGTCGGAACCGGCCGGATCGGATGACTATATCATATAGCTGCCATAGGAACGATCGGTCTAAGAACTAGTTCTGGTTAGAAAAACTTTTTTGTTTTCCATCGTAGCGTCACTTATTTTTATACTCTGTACCGAAGGTACACAGAGTATATTGGGTTTGTGCAAATGTATGTAACAGCCAGAAGGAGGCATCTCCGACCCTATAAAGTATATATATTCTTGATCAGCATCAACAGCCGAGTCGATATAGCCATGTCCGTCTGTCCGTCTGTCTGTCCGTCTGTCCGTATGAACGAAGAGATCTCAGAGATGGTAAGAGATAGAGGTTTGAGGTGTATGGAACATATATTTCTTATACTTGCAGGCAGATCAAGTTTAGTTCTAATTTTTGCCACGCCCCCTGCCTCCCCCGCAAATTAAAAAAAACGAAATAACTCCCACAATTTTCAAGATAGATAGTTCGAACATTCTAGACATATATTCTACTACTTATTTTGAATCGACCCGCCATACATCGTTTTTAGATCAGATGAACGATATTAGAGCCATACGTAAAAGAAAATAAAAACCAACGTCAACAACAACACCACCACACAACTTACGAGAAAGAGAGAGCGAGAAGGCAATAGCTAACTGGTAATTTCCCAATTGGACCTTGCTATGAGAGGAGCGATGTAATTGAGATGGCCTGCGATCAGAAATCAAGCGTGATTCCCCCGTAACTAATATAGATACGTTTATGTTAATAGGAAATTATATACAAATTTTATAATTTTACGAGTTATGTACTAGGGTAATTCTACTCATCATTACTTATCGAGCTCCCATACATCGTTTTTCAACCAGATGAACGATAGTAGAAAGAGTTGCCACCCCCAGATTTTGAAAAAAACTCACACTTTAAAGTTATAAGTTACATACAAAAAGGTACAGAGTATATTACAGTCGGGCTTGACCGACTTTCTTACTTGTTATACACTTGAAAAGTGTATATTAATTTTGCCCAGAAGTTTGTAACGCATAGAAATATTCATTTCCGACCACATAAACTATATATATTCTTGATCAGGATGACGAGCCGAGTTCAGTTCCGTCTGTCCGTCCGTCCGTCTGTCCGTCTGTACGTCTGTCCGTCTGTCCGTCAGTCCGTCTGTCTGTCTGTCTGTCTATTTCTACGCGAACTTGTCCCTCAGTTTTAAAGCTATCGAGCTGAAATTTTGCACAGAGTCTTCTTTTTACTGCACGCAACAAATATGTCGGAACCGGCCGGATCGGATGACTATATCATATAGCTGCCATAGGAACGATCGGTCTAAGAACTAGTTCTAGTGAGAAAAACTTTTTTGTTTTCCATCGTAGCGTCACTAATCTTGGTATATGTTAGTTTTATATACTTTCACATAATACAAGAAAAATTTATCAAAATCAGAGGACTGTATTATATAGCTCCCATAGAAACGGTCGGTCAAAAAACTACTTCTAGTGAGAAATAATTTTTATACACTTGAAAAGTGTATATTAATTTTGCCCAGAAGTTTGTAACGCATAGAAATATTCATTTCCGACCCCATAAACTATATATATATTCTTGATCAGGACGACGAGCTGAGTTCATTTCCGCTTGTACGTCCGTCCGTCTGTCTGTCCGTCTGTCTGTCTGTCCGTCTGTCTGTTTCTACTCGAACTAGTCTCTCAGTTTCAAAGCTATAGAGCTGAAATTTTGCACAGAGTCTTCTTTTTACTGCACGCAACTAATATGTCGGAACCGGCCGGATCGGATAACTATATCATATAGCTGCCATAGGAACAATCGGTCTAAGAACTAGTTCTAGTGGGAAAAACTTTTTTGTTTTCCATCGTAGCGTCACTAATCTTGGTATATGTTAGTTTTATATGCTTCCACATAATTCTGGAAAAATGTATCAAAATCCGACCACTATAGCATATAGCTGCCATAGGAACGATCGGTCGAAAAATAAGTCTTTGTGAGAAAAACTTTTTTGATTTCCATCGTAGCGTCTCCAATCGTAGTATATATTTGTTTCATATGTTTCCACACAATTCTGAAAAATGTTATCAAAATCGGATGACTATAGCATATAGCTTCCAGATAAACGGTCGGTCAAAAAACTACTTCTAGTGAGAAAAACTTTTTTGTTTTTTTATCGTAGCGTCCCCAATCTTGGTATATATTAGTTTTATAAGCTATCACATTATTTTGAAAAAAATTGTAAAAATCGGATGACTATAGCATATAGCTGCCATAGGACCGATCGGTCGGAAAATGTGTTTTACTAAGAAAACATTTTTTATGGTGTCAAATTTTTATTATCAATGATTTAAAATTTTTTAAATATCTGATATCTATATCCTATATATATTTTTCCAGTTAAATCAGTTGGAGTAAAGTTTTTCAAGTGTATCAAAACTTCGGCACAGTCGAAGTTAGCTTTGCCTTCTCGTTACTCTACGAGTAACGGGTATAAAAAGTTCCAGCTGCCTATTCGACTGTTAGAGGTAAAAAAGATAAACGAGAGCGTAAGTTAATGTCGGCCCTGCTCGACTTCGATATACCCGTTACTCAAATATACCTTAATTTAAGAATATTTTATTAGATCACAACATGCCCAACTTGTTGGAGATATGAGTTTCTTTCCAATTTGCGGGGGCGGCAACTCTTCTATAGTTCATCTCATCGAAAAATGATGTATGGCGGATCGATAGGTAATGATGATTCAAATATATGTCTAGAAGGTTCGAACAATCTATTTTCAAAATTGTGGGAGATATGAGGTTTTTTTCATATTGCGGGGGCGGGAGGGGCGTGGCAAAAATTTGAAACAAACTTGATCTGCGTGCAGACAATACAAGTCTACACTGAAAAAATGGTAGCTCTAGCTCTTATAGTCCCTGAGATCTAGGTGTTCATACAGACGGACGGACAGACGGACAGACGGACAGACAGACAGACAGACAGACGGACATGTCTAAATCGACTCGGCTATTGATGCTGATCAAGAATATATATACTTTATGGGGTCGGAGATGCTTCCTTCTGCCTGTTACATACATTTGCACGAACTTAGTATACCCTTTTTACTCTACGAGTAACGGGTATAAAAATAGAAGGCTAACATCTGCAACGCCGATGTTTTAAATACCCTTGCAGTTTTTGAAAGGCGCTACCATTGATAACAAAAAAGTTTTTCTCATTAGAACTAGTTTTTGGACCGACCGTTTGTATGAAGCTATATGCTATAGTCATCCGATTTTGATGTTTTTTTAGAATTGTGTGGAAGCATATAAAACTAATATACACCACGATTGGTGAGGCTACGATAAAAACAAAAAAGTTTTTCTCAATACAACTAGTTTTTGGACCAATCGTTCTTATGGCAGCTATATGATATAGTCATCCGATCCGGCCGATTACGACAAATGTAGAGCCTATGTTTATTTAAAGACTTTTTGCAAAGCTTATTCAAGATAGCTTTAAAATTGAGGGAGGAGATAGCATAGAAACAGACGGACGGACGAACAGACGGAAAGCTCGTCATGCTGCTCGTCATGCTGATCAAGAGTATATATACTTATGTGGTACTTCTATGCGTTAGGCTGCGTTCACATTGTTCGACGCATGAGACATGATAATCTAGTAAGCATTCATGTTCGATATACCCGTTACTCAGGGTAATGTTTTTTTAAATAGATTGTTTGGACCTTCTAGACATATATTTTGATCAGCATTACCTATCGATCCGACATACATTATTTTTCGATCAGATGAGCGATAGAAAAGTTCCCGCCCCCGCAATTTGAAAAATACCTCATATCTCCCAAAATTTTGAAAATAGATTGTTCGAACCTGCTAGACATATATTTTAATCATCATTACTTGTCAATCCGCCATATATCAATTCCCGATCAGATGTACGATAGTAGAGTTGCCACCCCCGCAATTTGGAAAAAACCTCATATCTCCCACAATTTGGGCATGTTGTGATCTAATAAAATATTCTTAAATAAACCCTGAGTAACGGGTATATCGAAGTCGAGCAGGGCCGACTTCAACTTACGCTCTCGTTATACACTTGAAAAGTGTATATTAATTTTGCCCAGAAGTTTGTAACGCATAGAAATATTCATTTCCGACCCCATAAACTATATATATTCTTGATCAGGACGACGAGCCGAGTTCATTTCCGCTTGTCCGTCCGTCCGTCTGTCTGTCCGTCTGTCTGTTTCTACGCGAACTAGTCTCTCAGTTTTAAAGCTATCGAGCTGAAATTTTGCACAGAGTTTTTTGTTTTCCATCGTAGCGTCACTAATCTTGGTATATGTTAGTTTTATATACTTTCACATAATACAAGAAAAATTTATCAAAATCAGAGGACTGTATTATATAGCTCCCATAGAAACGGTCGGTCAAAAAACTACTTCTAGTGAGAAATAATTTTTATACACTTGAAAAGTGTATATTAATTTTGCCCAGAAGTTTGTAACGCATAGAAATATTAATTTCCGACCCCATAAACTATATATATTCTTGATCAGGACGACGAGCTGAGTTTAATTCCGTCTGTCCGTCCGTCCGTCTGTCCGTCTGTCTGTTTCTACGCGAACTAGTCTCTCAGTTTTAAAGCTATCGAGCTGAAATTTTGCACAGAGTCTTCTTTTTACTGCACGCAACTAATATGTCGGAACCGGCCGGATCGGATGACTATATCATATAGCTGCCATAGGAACGATCGGTCTAAGAACTAGTTCTAGTGAGAAAAACTTTTTTGTTTTCCATCGTAGCGTCACTAATCTTGGTATATGTTAGTTTTATATGCTTCCACATAATTCTGGAAAAATGTATCAAAATCGGATCACTATAGCATATAGCTGCCATAGGAACGATCGGTCGAAAAATAAGTCTTTGTGAGAAAAACTTTTTGATTTCCATCGTAGCGTCTCCAATCGTAGTATATATTTGTTTTATATCTTTCCACACAATTCTGGAAAAATTTATCAAAATCGGATGACTATAGCATATAGCTGCCATATAAACGGACGATCAAAAAACTACTTCTAGTGAGAAAAACTTTTTTGTTTTTTATCGTAGCGTCCCCAATCTTGGTATATATTAGTTTTATATGCATTCACATAATTTTGAAAAAAATTATCAAAATCGGAGGACTGTAGCATATAGCTGCCATAGGACCGATCGGTCGGAAAATGTGTTTTACTAAGAAAATTTTTTTTTTTTATTATTAATTTTTTTATCAATGATTTAAAAATTTTAAATATCTGATATCTATATCTTCTATATATTTTTCCAGTTAAATCAGTTGGAGTAAAGTTTTTCAAGTGTATTAAAACTTCGGCACAGTCGAAGTTAGCTTTGCCTTCTCGTTTTTATACACGTTACTCGTAGAGTAAAAAGGGTATACTAAGTTCGTGCAAATGTATGTAACAGGCAGAAGGAAGCATCTCCGACCCCATAAAGTATATATATTCTTGATCAGCATCAATAGCCGAGTCGATATAGACATGTCCGTCTGTCCGTCCGTCTGTATGAACACCTAGATCTCAGAGACTATAAGAGCTAAAGCTACCATTTTTATACTCTGTACCGAAGGTTCACAGAGTATATTGGGTTTGTGCAAATGTATGTAACAGCCAGAAGGAAGCATCTCCGACCCCATAAAGTATATATATTCTTGATCAGCATCAACAGCCGAGTCGATATAGCCATGTCCGTCTGTCTGTCCGTCAGTCCGTATGAACGAAGAGATCTCAGAGATGGTAAGAGATAGAGGTTTGAAGTGTATGGAACATATATTTCTTATACTTGCAGGCAGATCAAGTTTAGTTTTAATTTTTGCCACGCCCCCTGCCTCCCCCGCAAATTAAAAAAAACTGAATATCTTCCACAATTTTGCAGTTACGTTGTTCGAACCTTTTAGACATATATTCTACTCATCATTTCTTATCAAGCCCCCATACATCGTTTTCCGATCAGATGAACAATAGTGGCGCTATATGTAAAAGAAAATTTAATGCAACGACAACAACAACACCGCACTCACTTACGAGAAAGAGAGAGCGAGAGGGCAATAGCATACTGGTAATTTCCCAATTGGAATTTTCTTGGCATTAGCTAACTGGACTGTGCCGCTTTCAGTTTCCCCCTCCCTTCTTACCAATAGATATTTGTGTAAGTAGGCAAAGACGAAGTATGAGAGGAGAGATGCAATTGAGATGGCCTGCGGTCAGAAATCCCGCGTGATTCCCGCGTGACTAATATAGATATATTTATGTTAATAGGAAATTATATACAAATTATATTATTTTACAAGTTATGTACTAGGGTAATTCTACCCATTATTACTTATCGAGCCCGTACATCGTTTTTCAACCAGATGAACGAAAGTCGAAAGAGTTGCCACCCCCAGATTTTGAAAAAACCTCACACTTTAAAGTTATCAGTTACATACAAACAGGTACAGAGTATATTACAGTCGGGCTTGACCGACTTTCTTACTTGTTTTAGTGTAGACTTGTATTGTCTGCACGCAGATAAAGTTTGTTTACAATTTTTGCCACGCCCCCTCCCGCCCCCGCAATATGAAAAAAACCTCATATCTCCCACAATTTTCAAAATAGATTGTTCGAACCTTCTAGACATATACTTTAATCATCATTACCTATCGATCGACCGTACATCATTTCGTGATCAGATGAACGATAGAAAAGTTCCCGCCCCCGCAATTTTAAAAAATCCTCATATCTCCCACAATTTTGAAAATAGATTGTTCGAACCTGCTATACATATATTTTAATCATCATTACCTATCGATTCGTCATACATCATTTCCTGATCAGATGACCGATAGAAAAGTTCCCGCCCACGCAATTTCAGAAATTCCTCATTTCTCCCACAATTTCGAAAATAGATTATTCAAACCTTTCAGACATGTATTTTAATCATCATTACTTATCGATCCGCCGTACATAATTTCCCGATCAGATGAGTTATAGTAGAGTTGCCACCCCCGCCATTTTGAAAAAACCACATATCTCCCACAATTTGGGCATTTTGTGATCTAATAAAATATTCTGAAATAAACCTTACCCTGAGTAACGGGTATATCGAAGTCGAGCAGGGCCGACTTCAACTTACTCTCTCGTTTATTTATTTGTTTGTTTTAAAAGCGGCATCAGTGGGCTACCTACTGCGGCTTTGTCAGCAGGACCAACACTGGTCTTTGAGGCAGCTGGGAAGCGACCCACAGCTGATCCTGCACCGGCCTTGTCAGAGGCACCTGCACCGCTCTTTGTGGCAGCTGGGAAGTGACCCACATATGAACCTGCACCAGCCTTGTCAGCGGTACCCGCACAGGTCTTTGTGGCAGCTCCGGTGTGGACCTGTGTTTGATACCTCTTCCTGTTCCGATTTGCCATCTTTCGGGGCGGCTGCTGCTCCTCGTCGGTATCGGGCTCCGCAACCCTCTTTCCGCTCTTGAAGATAATGGTCTAAATAAATATAAATTAGTAATTATAAATATGTATAAGCTATATTTATCCAACTTACCGAATTATTAAATGATATAAACGACATTTTGTTCTTAACTGCCTGTCTATTGTCAATCGTCTTCTTAATATGTCTCGTTTTCTTTTGAGTCGGTTCTTGGAATAACGGAGGCTGGCAAAGTTGCCATACTGTCGACAAAATTAGACCAGGTCTACGATTTTGTATGGTCATACTGCAATGGCACTGCGGCTTATCGATAGAAGTAGTTAATATGTAAAAATGCAATTTTCTCGAAAACGTAGGGATAGATTTTGATAAAACTTCACAGGAATATGGATATATATCTTAGTTATCTTGTGGCATACCAGGTATGTCGGGCCCAACTCAAAAAACATAGCGACGATTATGCATGGTCATACTGCAATGGCATGGCGTCTCTATAGACGTAGTTAATATGGGTATTTCCGCCGAAAGGTCCACCGAGACCAAAATGTGAAATGTTTCTTAGCAAATGATTTTATTTAACATTATATTAACAAAATGTGTCAAATTTAATAATAAAATGTATTTACAGCTTTTTACAGTTCTTTTTTTGAGAAAGTTAGCTTGAAAGCTAAAGATATGTTTTTCTCGCTCTTAGCTACTTTAAGGTTGATTTCTGTTAAACTTTCTTTGCTTATTCTTTTACTGTTTTAGTCTCACTCATCTTATGTATTATTTCTACCAACAACAAATAAATACAAAAAAATTAAAAGAGATCAAACAAAGCTTGATGAACGGTAAATTAATAATGTCGCGTTCTTGTGCAAAAATCGTTATTTCTTATCAGTACTTTGCAATCGTTCAATGCAAGAGCAGGTCTAGTGTTCTCTAACTAAAAACAAGTAAGAAAGTCGGTCAAGCCCGACTGTAAGATACTCTGTACCTGTTTGTATATAACAGATAACTTTTAAGTGTGGGGTCACACAAGCTGTGTAAGTGCTGCCCATCACGATTACGGGCACTGCTGCCCAGCGTAATTATTTGATTTGCTTATGACTCGAATATTGTTCATCTGATCTGGAAACGGTATATGGTGGATAGAACTTCAAAATTGCGGGATATTTGAGGTGTTTTTATACACTTGAAAAGTGTATATTAATTTTGCCCAGAAGTTTGTAACGCATAGAAATATTCATTTCCGACCCCATAAACTATATATATTCTTGATCAGGACGACGAGCCGAGTTCATTTCCGCTTGTCCGTCCGTCCGTCTGTCTGTCCGTCTGTCTGTCAGTCTGTCTGTCCGTCTGTCTGTCCGTCTGTCCGTCTGTCTGTCTGTTTCTACGCGAACTAGTCTCTCAGTTTTAAAGCTATCGAGCTGAAATTTTGCACAGAGTCTTCTTTTTACTGCACGCAACTAATATGTCGGAACCGGCCGGATCGGATGACTATATCTTATAGCTGCCATAGGGACGATCGGTCGGAAAATAAGTCTTAGTGAGAAAAACTTTTTTATTTTCTATTGTAGCATCACTAATCTTGGTATATATTAGTTTTAGATGATTTTACATATTTGTGAAAAAATTGATCAAAATCGGATGAATATAGCATATAGCTGCCATATAAACGGTCGGTCAAAAAACTAGTTCTAGTGGGAAAAACTTTTTTATTTTCCATCGTAGCGTCACCAATCTTGTTATGTATTAGTTTTATATGCGTTAACACAATTCTGGAAGATTTTATCACAATCGGATGACTAAAGCATATAGCTGCCATAGGACCGATCGGTCGAAAAATGTGCTTTACTAAGAAAAGTTTTTTTTTATGGTATCAAATTTTTATTATCAATGATTTAAAAATTTAAAATATCTGATATCTATATCCTCTATATATTTTACCGGTTAAATCCACTGGAGTAAGGTTTTTCAAGTGTATTAAAACTTCGGCACAGTCGAAGTTAGCTTTGCCTTCTCGTTTTAATTGTGGGGGTGGCAACTCTACTATCGTTCATCTGATCGAAAAACGATGTATGGGGATTCGATAAGTAATGGTGGGAAGAATACATGTCTAGAAGGTTCGAACAATTTATCTCTAAAATTGTGGGAGTTTTGAGGTTTTTTTTAAAATTGTGGGGGTGGCAACTCTACTGTCGTTCATCTGATCGAAAAACGATGTATTAGGGCTCGATAAGTATTGATGAGTAGAATATATGTCTAGAAGGTTCGAACAATCTATCTCCAAAAGTGTGGGAGTTTTGAAGGTTTTTTTATACCTTTGCAGAGAGTATATTAAAATTGTCATGATGTTTGTAACGCAGGGAAGGAAGCATTTCCGACCAACTTTATAGACAACACAAATAGAAAATAAAACACATAGTATTTAGTCTGTTTTTTAAATAAAAGCCTTTCAGTTCCTATACAATTTTATTAATCTGTTATCCCCCCATAAAGTATAATATTTTTCTTGCCAAAATCAGCTAATGCTTTACTATTGGAGCTAAGTTCCATATGTAGTTTCGTCTGTCCAGCCATCTCTCCCTCCCGTAGCATTAGAGTGTCCCCTCTGCGACCCACCGCACCGCGGAATCTACTATCTTTAACCGCAAGTGCAACCTTTGGCTTTTTTGGCCTTTTATTATAACCTAAGTTCGCTAGTTATTTTAGACCTTGCTTGTGTTCTTAGTGTCCATAGAGCGCGCTACGCCTATTCTTTTTCCGCTGTCCGTCCGTCCGTCTGTCCGTCTGTTTCTATGCTATCTCCTTCCTCAGTTTTGAAGCTAGCTTGACCAAACTTTGCAAAAAGTCTTTAAATACAAATACGCTGCACATTTGTCGGAATCGGCCGGATCGGATGACTATATCATATAGCTGCCATTGGAACAATCTGTACAAAAACTAGTTCTAATGAGAAAAACTTTTTTGTTTTTCATCGTAGCATCACCAATCGTGGTATATATTAGTTTCATATACTTCCACACAATTGTGAAAAAATTGATCGAAATCGGATGACTATAGCATATAGCTGCCATAGGAACGATCGGTCTAAAAACAAATTCTAGTGAGAAAAACTTTTTTGTTATCAATGGTAGCGCCTTTCAAAACTGGCAAGGGAATTTAAAACATCGGCATAGTCGATGTTAGCCTTCTATTTTTATACTCTGTACCAAAGGTACACAGAGTATATTGGGATTGTGCAAATGTATGTAACAGCCATAAGGAAGCATCTCCGACCCTACAAATTATATATATTCTTGATCAGCATCAACAGCCGAGTCGATATAGCCATGTCCGTCTGTCCGTATGAACGAAGAGATCTCAGAGATGGTAAGAGATAGAGGTTTGAGGTGTATGGAACATATATTTCTTATATTTGCAGGCAGATCAAGTTTAGTTTTGATTTTTGCCAAGCCTCCTGCCTCCCCGCAAATTGAAAAAAACCTAATATCTTCCACAATTTTGGAGTTAGGTTGTTCGAACCTTCTAGACATATATTCTACTCATTATTTCTTATCAAGCCCCCATACATCGTTTTCCGATCAGATGAACAATAGTGGCGCTATATGTAAAAGAAAAATTTAATGCAACGACAACACCACGGCCATTGGTAGAACTTACGAGAAAGAGAGAGCGAGATGGCAATAGCTAACTGGTAATTTCCCAATTGGACCTTGCTATGAAGCGATGTAATTGAGATGGCCTGCGGTCAGAAATCACGCGTGATTCCCGCCTGACTAATATAGATACGTTTATGTTAATAGGAAATTATATAAAAATTTTATAATTTTACGAGTTATGTTAGTACATAGGGTAATTCTACTCATCATTACTTATCGAGCCCCCATACATCGTTTTTCAACCAGATGAACGATAGTCGAAAGAGTTGCCACCCCCAGATTTTTAAAAACCCTCACACTTTAAAGTTATCAGTTACATACAAACAGGTACAGAGTATATTACAGTCGGGCTTGACCGACTTTCTCACTTGTTATACTCTGTACCGAAGGTACACAGGGTATATTGGGTTTGTGCAAATGTATGTAACAGCCAGAAGGAAGCATCTCCGACCCTATAAAGTATATATATTCTTGATCAGCATCAACAGCCGAGTCGATATAGCCATGTCCGTCTGTCCGTCTTCTGTCCGTATGAACGAAGAGATCTCAGAGATGGTAAGAGATAGAGGTTTGAGGTGTATGGAACATATATTTCTTCTACTTGCAGGCAGATCAAGTTTAGTTTTGATTTTTGCCACGCCCCCTGCCTCCCCCGCAAATTGAAAAACTTAGTAGAATATATGTCTAGAAGGTTCGAACAACCTAACTCCAAAATTGTGGAAGATATAAGGTTTTTTTCAAATTGCGGGGGCGGCAGGGGGCGTGGCAAAAATGAAAACTAAACTTGATCTGCCTGCAAGTATAAGAATTATATGTTCCATACACTTCAAACCTCTAGCTCTTACCATCTCTGAGATATCTTCGTTCTTACGGACAGACAGACGGACAGACAGCCAAACGGACAGAGGGACATGGCTATATCGACTCGGCTGTTGATGCTGATCAATAATATATATAGTTTATAGGGTCGGAGATGATTCCTTCATGCTGTTACATACATTTGCACAACCACAATATACTCTTTGTACCTTCGGTACAGAGTATAAAAAAGCTGCATCGAATTAAAATTACAAAAAACATTTTATTTGGATTTTCAAAGTGTGTCGCGTTCGCTATCGTAAGTGCAACTTTTTAAATTATATATTTTTAAAAATTTTCACATATATATTTTTTTATATAGATGAGTAAATCATGTGCCAAAAGTGGAAGAGAGGCATCAATGCGATACTTGGAGAAGATTAAAAGGGATCCCGCAAAATATAAAGAATTTTGCGATAAAGCAGCTGAGAGGATGAGAAAGCGTCGTGCAAAGCTATCGAAATTGGCAAAAAATAACAGTACGCTGCTAAAAGAGAAAAAGGAGAACGATCGTGTAAGCCAGAAAAAGTTACGCGATAAAAAAAAATGATGCTAAAGAGAACGAGCAGTTTGAACCCTATGCTTGCAAGCAAACATTAGGAAAACCAGTAAAGAAAGCAGAAAATGCATTACCAGTGAACTTATTAAAAACGAGAGCGTAAGTTGAAGTCGGCCGTGCTCGACTTCGATATACCCGTTGCTCAGGGTAAGGTTTATTTCAGAATATTTTATTAGATCACAACATTGCCAAACTGTGTTTTTTTCCCAAATTGCGGGGTGGCTCTCTACTATAACTCATCTGATCGGGAAATTATGTATGGCGGATCGATAAGTAATGATGATTAAAATACATGTCTAAAAAGTTTGATTAATCTATTTTCGAAATTGTGGGAGATATGAGTTTTTTTTAAATTGCGGGCGGGATCTTTTCTATCGTTCATCTGATCAGGAAATGATTTATGGCGAATCGATAAGTAATGATGATTAAAATATATGTCTAGAAGGTTCGAACAATCTATTTTCAAAATTGTGGGAGATATGAGGATTTTTTCAGATTGTGGGGGCGGGAACTTTTCTATCATTCTGATCAAGAAATTATGTATGGCGGATCGATAAGTTATGATGATTGAAATATATGTCTAGAAGGTTCGAACAATCTATTTTCAAAATTGTGGGAGATATGAGGTATTTTTTCAAATTGCGGGGGCGGTAACTCTACTATGGTTCATCTGATCGAAAAATGATGTATGGCGGATCGATTGGTAATGATGATTAAAGTATATGTCTAGAAGGTTCGAGCAATCTATTTTCCAAATTGTGGGAGATATGAGGCATTTTTCATATTGTGGGGGCGGGAGGGGGCGTGGCAAAAATTTGAAACAAACTTGATCTGCGTGCAGACAATACAAGTCTACACTGAAAAAATTGTAGCTTTAGCTCTTATAGTCTCTGAGATCTGTTTCCTTCTCTCTGTTACATACATTTGCACGAACTTAGTATACCCTTTTTACTCTACGAGTAACGGGTATAAAAAGTTAACGTTATTGAAGCATTATATAGGAAGTATAGGGTTGCCCATATTCGACGGACCCATGTTTTTTTTTTTAAAATCAAAGAAAAAAATAAAAATTTGGCGGTTGGCAATCTTAATCATTTAATTTGTTCCAAGTAGATTTGTTTACATCAATTTTTGAATATGATATCTCTCAAATGGCCGCCTCTGGCGTTGATGGCGTATTGTGCCCTTTTTGCAGCATTTTCCATCGTTTTCGCCAACATTTCGGCCGGAATAGCGGCTATTTCTTCACGAATGTTGTCCTTGAGCTCCTCTACGGTCCTTGGCTTGTTAACGTAAACCTTTGACTTCAAATATCCCCACAAGAAGAAGTCAGGCGGCGTCAAATCGGGCGAACGCAGTACCAGTCCAAATCACCACTTTTCGACATTCAACGGCCCGGAAACAATTTCTTCAGAAAATCGATTGTTATGCGACTTGTGTGCGGTGGAGCGCCGTCTTGTTGAAACCAGAACTGCCTCATACGCTTTCGACGAATAATTGGCATCACAAAATTGGTCATCATGTCGCAATAACGCTCCTGGTTGATGGTAACAGCATGGCCATTTTCATTTTGGAAGAAAAACGGCCCAATGACCGTTTTCGCACTAACGCCGCACCAAACTGTGACTTTTTCGTCATGAAGAGTCACTTCTTGATATTCTCGGCCGATCGCCTTGGTCGACTTTTATTTGGCCTCTTCGGATTAGAAAGAGCCTCACCAGTCGAAAATTTTTCGTATAAACGCTTAATGGTGTTCTTAGAAGGCGCACTTTTCACATTTTTTAATTTTTTAAAAGCACGTTGAGTTTTCACAATTGACTTGTTCTGTTGAATGTAAATTTCAACTATTTCAGAGCGCTCGCGTGGCGTGTATTGTTCCATGGTAAAAATCTGCTTAGACTGACGCTTCAAACGCGGTATGTCGTTAAGCGATCTGACATCTCTGTCAAAAGTTATGGCGTTGCCAGATGGGTCCGTCGAATATGGGCAACCCTATATGTGAATCCAGCAAATGCTTTAGAAAAGGCCCCTGTGCTCTCTTTGGAAATGGAAAAAAAATTAAAAGTTGTGCAGGACTTTTTCATTCGTGAAGATATAGTGTTCAGTCTGCAGGCAGAAAGGACACGATCATCATTAATGGACAAATTATATCTAAGCGCTTTATGCTGGTTACCGTATCAGAAGCCTATGAAATTTATAAAAAAGAGTTCATGGGGGAATGCGTAGGGAAGACAACCGTTTTTCAATATCGGGCAAGGCAAATCCAACTTTCAAGCAAAATGCCACATAACATGTGCGTATGCATTTACCACGCAAATTTCAGTTTTTTGTTGATGTGTTGCGCACAAGTCATAAAATCGATTCCTACGGGCTTCCAAAGCTTTTTAGAATCTGTTTGTTGCGATATTGATGACGAAAATTGTATGGCGAACGGTGGTGATAATTGTACACAGGATATAGCAAATGATAAAATTCCTTCTAAATATATAACTAAAACAAGTAAGAAAGTCGGTCAAGCCCGACTGTAATATACTCTGTACCTGTTTGTATGTAACTGATAACTTTAAAGTGTGAGGTTTTTTCAAAATCTGGGGGTGGCAACTCTTTCGACTATCGTTCATCTGGTTGAAAAACAATGTACGGGCTCGATAAGTAATGATGGGTAGAATTACCCTAGTACTTAACTCGTAAAATTATAAAATTTGTATATAATTTCCTCTTAACATAAACATATCTATATTAGTCACGCGGGAATCTCGCGTGATTTCTGACCTCAGGCCATCTCAATTGCATCGCTCCTCCCATACTCGGTCTTTGCCTACTTACACAAATATCTATTGGAAAGAAGGGAGGGGGCAACTGAAAGCGGCGCAGTCCAGTAAGCTATTGCCCTCTCGCCTCTCTCTTTCTCGTAAGTGGCTGCGGGTGTTGTTGTTGCCGTTGCATTAAATTTTCTTTTACACATAGCGCCACTATTGTTCATCTGATCGGAAAACGATGTATGGGGGCTTGATAAGAAATGATGAGTAGAATATATGTCTAAAAGGTTCGAACAACCTAACTCCAAAATTGTGGAAGATATTCAGTTTTTTTAATTTGCGGGGGAGGCAGGGGGCGTGGCAAAAATCAAAACTAAACTTGATCTGCCTGCAAGTAGAAGAAATATATGTTCCATACACTTCAAACCTCTATCTCTTACCATCTCTGAGATCTCTTCGTTCATACGGACAGACGGACAGACGGACATGGCTATATCGACTCGGCTGTTGATGCTGATCAAGAATATATATACTTTATGGGGTCGGAGATGCTTCCTTCTGGCTGTTACATACATTTGCACAAACCCAATATACTCTGTGTACCTTCGGTACAGAGTATAATGAATGAAAATGTTACATGGCAACATTGGAGAAAAGTCGGTGACAGAATAACTTTGACTGACACAGTTGCTCCGTTATCAGACTTAATCCATGAACTAGAAGTGCAGCTGTCACTTTTTAAACGGCACTTCTTTTTAAAACGAGCCCAACAAAAATATTTTGAAGCCATTAAGAAAAATTTAAAGTCCGGGGAACTTGTTTTTCAAATTGATTTTGCAGAAAATTATAGGCTAGTCTGCCAAAACGAAGTTCAAAGCGCGCACTTTAACTACAGTCAAGTTTCTTTATTTACTTGCGTAGCGTGGATGTTTGACACGACAAAATCATTTGCTATTGTAAGTGATAGTTTGAGTCACAGCAAATTAGATGTTAACGTTTTCATTAAAAATATTGTTCAGAAGATAAGAAACCAACATGGCCATTTCCAAAAAATATTTTTATTTTCGGACGGAAGTAGCTGCCAATTTAAAAATAAATTTAGTACTTGGGGTTTGTCGGATTTCATAATTAAATTTGGCTGCAAAAACATTAAATGGAATTATTTTGCAACCTCTCATGGAAAATGTGCAGTCGATGGAATTGGAGCGGTTATTAAAAGAAAATTTTTTCAAATAACTAAAACAAACAAGTAAGAAAGTTGGTCAAGCCCGACTGTAATATACTCTGTACCTGTTTGTATGTAACTAATAAGGGTTTTTCAACTGGCAACTTTTTCGACTATCGTTCATCTGGTTGAAAAAGAATTACCCTAGTACATAACTCGTAAAATTTTAAAATTTGTATATAATTTCCTATTAACATAAACGTATCTATATTAGTCACGCGGGAATCACGCGTGATTTCTGACCGCGGGCCATCTCAATTGCATCGCTCCTCTCATACTTGGTCTTTGCCTCCTTACACAAATATCTATTGGAAAGAAGGGAGGGTGGAAACTGAAAGCGGCGCAGTCCAGTTATCTAATGCCGTCAAGCCAATTCCAATTGGGAAATTACTAGTAAGCTATTGCCCTCTCGCTCTCTCTTTCTCGTAAGTTCTACCAATAGCTGCGGTTTTTTGTTGTTGTCGTTGCATTAAATTTTCTTTTACATATAGCGCCACTATTGTTCATCTGATCGGAAAACGATGTATGGGGGCTTGATAAGAAATGATGAGTAGAATATATGTCTAAAGTGTTCGAACAACCTAACTCCAAAATTGTGAAAGATATTAATTATTTTTCAATTTGCGGGGGAGGCAGGGGGCGTAGAAATAATCAAAACTAAACTTGATCTGCCTGCAAGTATAAGAAATATATGTTCCATACACCTCAAACCTCTATCTATTTCCATCTCTGAGATCTCTTCGTTCATACGGTCAGACGGACAGACAGACGGACAGACGGACATGGCTATATCGACTCGGCTGTTGATGCTGATCAAGAATATATATAGTTTATAGGGTCGGAGATGCTTTCTTCTGGCCGTTACATACATTTGCACAAACCCAATATACTCTGTGTACCTTCGGTACAGAGTATAAAAATATTATATTGAGTGATGCATTTTCTTTTTACAAATGTGCAGAAGAGCACATAACTGGAATTCGAATGATTTATATCGGTGCAGAAACAATTAAAGAGATTTCGTCAACTTTTTTTGAAAAAGTGGAAGGATATACCAAACATTCCAGGCATTCGAAAACTACATTGGATCTCCTGTGACGAGCATTTCCAATTAAAAGTAGCTCAAACAGCGTATTCTAAAAAAAATATTATTTCATAATTTTATCACTTGGCTTAAGTTTATTCATATTTCTTATTATTAATATAAATATTGCATACGTCTTTTAAGTTATTAATGTTAACAAGAATTGAAATTACTTTAAATAATATGCATTAAAAATGTAATGGAAAATTTGTCGCGTGCTAAATGTCGCGTGCTAAATAATTGTTATTCTTATAAAAATAAAACTAGTGCAAATATTTGATAATCGAAAGTATCAATAGAAAGCTACAATATTCCCTTTCAGTATAAAATTAATTGGTATAAAATATTATTTCACATTTCGCAGATTTATGCATTTTTCTAGATGCAGTAGAAATTAACTTCCAATTTTGTCGCGTTATAAATCCCATGTTTTTTTGGTAATATTTTATTTGCATCAAATCGCATGAACCCGCCTTTTGCACTAAATATACTGCAACTAAAATGCTATTAAAATATAAAATCATGGACAAAAAATGTCAAGTTTTCTTCATTTTTTTGCACATCAAAGTCTTACGAATGTAGCGTTCGTGACCACGGAAATGCCCATATGTAAAAATGCAATTTTCTCGAAAACGTAGGGATAGATTTTGATAAAACTTTACAGGAATATGAATATATATCTTATTTATCTTGTGGCATACCAGGTATGTCGGGCCCAACTCAAAAAAAGATAGCGACGATTATGCATGGTCATACTGCAATGGCATGGCGTCTCTATAGACGTAGTTAATATGTAAAAAAGCAATTTTCTCGAAAACGTAAGGATAGATTTTGATAAAACTTCACAGGAATATGAATATATATCTTATTTATCTTGTGGCATCAGTTCGAAACCGATCGTTGCCTAGCCAAGACGTGTCTATCAACCATCATCCTCGTGCGCTCAAACAAAAAAGTTAAAACTTACGAAAAATTAAAACTCACAACTAAAGAGAAAAAGCCAAACTCTATTCTCTTCCGTCCAGTGAAAACTCAACCTCCAAAAATGGGGGACCCCGACCCCCCTGACCGACAACAAATCTCTAAAGACACAAGCAAAAAACTTAAAAATCAATCCACCGGCCCTAAATACCTTATTATGAAAAGAAGCAACGACAAAGAAACCCTCACCAATGTCTCACCATTCCTCATCAAAAAGGTAATCGACAATGTTTGCTGCGGCGAAATTGACGAATGCACCAAACTCCGCAACGGGACTATCCTAATAAAAACAAAAACAATGCCACAAGCCATAAAACTCATTCAACTGACGTCATTAAATAATGAGATCAAAATCGATGTAAGCGAATAATACACTCTTAACTTCTTAAAGGGAGTTATTTACTGTAACGACCTAAGAGGCATAAAAGAGGAAGAAATCGTTCACGAACTCAAAGCACAAAACGTCACCGAATGCAAAAAAATAGTGAAGAAGCAGAACGAAGAACTACAAGAAACTGGACTTTCCATACTTACATTTGCTACTCTTAACTTACCCACACAAATCAACATCGGCTACCAGAGAGTAAGTGTTCGGCCCTACATTCCTCTGCCCATGAGGTGCAAAAAATGTGGTCGGCTTGGACACACTATTAACGGCTGTGGAAGAGATCCACTTTGTCTAGATTGCGCTAACCCACCACACATAGAAGAGAACGAAAAATGCAGCAATCTTAAATGCTGTGTAAACTGCAAAGAGAGCGGCATCACCACCAACTACCATCATAGTACGTTCGATCGCAACTGCCCGTCGTTTATCAAACACAAAGAGATTCAAGCCATTCGCGTACTGGAAAAAACCAACATGAAACAAGCCTTCCAAATCTACAATGAGCGCTACAACAACAACTCCAACTTATCATATGCTTCAGCAGCCCATCCACAACAAAACAAATCAACCTCACAACAGCAAATCCGTCAGATTCAAACCTACTCCGACATCAGCCCAACACCAACATCATCCAATGCGATACCAGAGACCAACAACAAAAAAACCGATCCCAACACCAAGACAGTCCACGCCACTGCGGCTCAAACAACCACCAACAGCGCCAACCAAATAAATAACCGCAACACCACAATTACAACTTCCACAAAAATTCTAACAGACACCAAAACATCTCTTTTTAAAAGAGACGCTTACAACTTAAGAACCCAGCTAAAACCAACAAAGACACCAAACAACAAATCTACCAAGAAAAAACCAAACCAACTCCCAAACGATGCAGACGACGACCAAATGGATTTTGACATGTGATAAGTAAAAAACACCCTAAGGTCGCCGGGGGCGGGGAGCGTTCGAGTGGGCGAGCAGATTATAAAAGCCAGTAACACAGCCCTTCACCCCCGCCAACCATAACACACGCCGAGCAGCCGCCAGCTGCCAAACCGGCAGATGATCGGCCGCTGCAAGGCAAACATTCTTACTCGCTGTAAATCTCACTTAATTATATTACAACTCTCAATAATTTATAATATTTACACTGTACTTTAGAATAATACAATGGAACATGAGAGGATATATAAATAACTACAGCGAACTACAATCATTAATAAAAAAAAACACCCCCAACCAATTTGCCCTACAAGAAATCCACCTTTTTTAATACCCAATCCCCATTCCTATTAACTACTCTCTGCTAGAAAAGAACACCTCACATGCATATGGAGGTGTAGCCTTACTTATCCACAAATCCATTCAAGCCCATGAGATTACGATTAACGACGACTTTGATGCTGTATGTGTAGAACTTAAGTCTAAACTTAAATTCAGACTAATATCAGCGTACATTGCCCCAAATCAGCATTTTTCTCACACTAATCTAGAGTCTGTGACTTTAACTGTTGGCACAGAAGATGGGGTTCCAACTCAAACAACAGAAAAGGAAAAATACTCGAAAATTTCATTACCCAATCGAATTACACTCTTTTAAACGACGGTTCACCTACGCATCTTAGCACACATAATACACTTACACATATAGACCTTACCTTCTGCAGCCCAATTCTCCAAATCGACAGTACATGGCAAACTGAAGATGACCTCTATGGCAGTGACCACCTTCCTCTAATTACGACCCTGTTTACATCCAACGAAATAGACACACCCGCCAGGCCACACTTCATAACAGAAAAAGCCAACTGGAAACTTTTCACAGAGTGGACAGAGACTCTATCTTCGCAACTACAACCAAATACAAACATAAACAAGAGGCAGCAACAATACACAAAATTTTATTATCCAGTGCACACTACTCAATTCCCCAATTTCATCACAAAAATCATCCTCGCACAGTTCCATGGTGGAACAAAGAACTGCAAAAACTACACACCGAAAAAACAAAAACATGGCGCAATTAAAAAAAAGACACATTACACAAGAAAATATTATTAAATATAAAAAAGCAAACGCCTTATTTAGACGTACACTTAAAACAGCAAAAAAAGAAAGTACAGAAACCTTCACCTCACAAATAGCACCGGACACCCCTTCTAAAAAAATCTGGCAAAACATTAGACGCTTCTGCGGTCTCAATACAATAAAAAACATACACTGCATTCACAACCCACACACTAACCAATCAACCATGAACAAAACAGAAATTGCTGAGCTTTTTTCCAATAACTTTTCAGAAGCATCACAAGACACAAACTTTCCAACTACCTGCATAAATGCCAAATACTCCTCACTATCTACCAGCCACACATACGTTCCAAGACCAAAAGCACAAGAAATTGAAAAAGACATAACCCTAATAGAATTTTCATCAGCCTTAAATTCCCTCAAAGGAAACACACCCGGACTTGACAGAGTAAACTACACAATGCTAAAAAACACAGACATAAAAACAAAACAAAGAATAGTTAACCTACAAAATAACATATTAAACAACCACATACCACAAGCATACAAGACCAGCATTATAGTACCAATCCTTAAACCAAACGCCAGTAAAACAGAAATCAACTCATACCGTCCAATATCTCTCAATCCGTGCTTATCAAAAGTTCTTGATAAAATAATAGCTAAAAGGCTGTGGTGGTTTGTCATCAACGACAAACTTATACACATCAGCCAAACAGGTTTTAAAAAGGGGAAATCTACTATAGATAGTCTACTACACGTAGACCATCTTATAGCCAGATCCATCTCCAGAAAAGGCCACACTTCAATAATATCACTAGATTTTGCAAAAGCTTTTGACAGAATAGGTGCACACTCTATTCTTGACCAGCTCATCGAATGGAAAACAGGTCCCAAAATGATCAGTTATGTAAAAAATTTTATGACAAACCGAAAAATCGTAGTTCGTGTTAATTCATCCTACTCGTCATTTCACCCAATTCACAACGGCATTCCCCAGGGCTCTCCACTTTCAGTGGTACTCTTTGTAGTTGCATTCAACAAACTAACATCCCAGATAACAGAACACCCAAACCTTAGCATTAGTGCATACGCCGACGACTTCAACATTATTTTAAAGTTACAAAACAGAAAAAACATCACAATAGACCTGCAACCAATCCTCAGAACGATCATAAACTGGTGTGAATACTCAGGCGCACAACTCTCCCAATCTAAATGCAAACATATGCACGTCTGCAGAAAGCAGAGCTGTAGATGCACCATATCCACGGGTAACCTCCAACTCGAAAACGTCAACTCTCTCAAAATACTTGGACTACACTTTAACAATAAACACAGATGGAATACTCACACCGATCAACTTACGCTTGCGCTTAAACAAAAAATAAATATTATAAAATGCCTCGCAAGCCCGAGGTTTAACTGCAACACCACATCGCTTATAAATGTAACTAAATCAATAATAACAGCAAAGGCTGACTATTGTCTACCCATTTACGGCTACGCCCCAAAAACGACCTTAAGGCCAATAAAATCAACACTAAATACAGCCTATAGACTTGCTATAGGAGCCTTTAGAACCACACCTACAAACAACATTCTATGTGAAGCAAAAACCGATCCAATCGAAAACCGACGCGATCTACTTACAGCACAACTCTTTAGGACCCTTATCACAGCTAAAAACTCACCCATCATTAGCATAACAAAAAAATACAAGCCACCTAAAAAACACAAATACCAATCAACTATAGACCGAATCATCGTTTCTTGTCAGAAAAATAACCTACCGTTTCAACCCACTAAAACCATCACACAAACAAAACCACCTTGGTATTTAAAACAAAACACAATAGACACATCACTTAGATTCACTTCAAAAGAAAATACAAGTCCCCAAATATACCGCATAAAATTTAACGAAATAAAAAACAAAAATAGCCAAACGTCGAACTGGTACCAACTGATCAACCCAAATAAACTTAACAGCTACCACCTCTTCAAACACAAAGGACAATCAATAACCCACTTAGACCAAATAAAAATAACCCGTCTCAGACTAGGCCACACTAAAATAACACACCAACACTACATCGACAAAAGTCCAAACACCTGTTCTCTTTGCAACAATTCAAGCCAGACATCAATAGAACACATATTAAGCACCTGTCCATCACAAACCTCACACAGACAAGCAATTTTCGGCAACAATAACCCACTTCAACTTCTATCAAACCCCTCACCTGAAAACATAAGCACAATCCTACACTACCTCAAGTCCACCAACATATATCACCAAATCTAACAGAAACTACCAAAACCCTTCAGTTATACTTAAGCCCTAAATATATAAATCATCTTAACCTTAACTTGTAAAAATTAATCCATGTAATAATCATAAACAATCTGGAGCTGAAGGCCCTTGCTGCCATTGCCCCGTAATATTAAGCTAGCCTGTAATTTTATTATTGCTAGGGTAGTTGTTTATAAATAAAAAAATAAAAAAAAAAAAAATCTTGTGGCATACCAGGTATGTCGGGCCCAACTCAAAAAAGATATCGACGATTGTGCATGGTCATACTGCAATATGGCTAGTTCCTTTTACTAGTTCCAGCAGCGGAACCAGCGCACCGGCCTTATCAGTTGGATGTATAAGAAGAGGTGTGCAAACTGATTAGCAAGTTTTTCATAAACGTAGGGATAGATTGCGTTCAAACTTTCAGGATATGTTCTTGAATATATGTCCTTTAAAGTTGTATACCGTGCATGTTGGGCCCAACTCTTGAATTTAAATAATTAAGTATGTTTTGCATACATAATTTTTTCGCGCCATTTTGTATAGAGAAATTTCCATCTTGCATCACTGATAAGCGATTTTCTTTAAAACGTAGGGATAGATTTTGATCTCCTTTTCAAGATTTATTCTTGAATATGTGGCCTTAAATCTGATATGCCGTACATTTCGGGCCCAACTCTGTAAGCAGAGATATTAATGAAAATGTGGGAAGGCGATTTTTCAACTTGATTTTATAAAAACCTGCAATACATAAATGCACTTCCAACTAAATTAAATCAAAAGATTATGTATTTCTTAACAATTTTGCATTTACAGATTTTTTATTTTGTTTCTAAATAAAGGGAAAATAGAAAAATAAAAATTGCTCCCGTGTTCCATATTCTATCGTTCCGATTCGTCGCTAACCGACTGTCGCTATCTTGACGGACATTAATCCCTTATCAGACATCTCATATACTACGTATATGCTAGCAATATCAGGATTTTTTAAAATCATGGTTTTTAAAATGGTGCTGTTTATACTGCAAAACGAAAATCACGCTTTTTGTAGAGTGGGATGCAACTTACTCAAAATTTAAAATAAGGTGGCATCACTCTCGCGCTGTCAGGTGATTCATGTTGTGAAAAATAAATAAACAAGCGATAGAAATTAAAATGGACAGAAAAACAGCGACATTGTTATTTTTTCAACAGCAAAGACGGACATCAAAATTAGTTCTTAATCTTATGAACAGAACAGCTCTTTTTGTGTGATGTTATGCCAGACTGTTTTGTATAAAAAAGCGTGATTTTTCTCAAAAATCATAGTCAAAATTCGTGTGTAGCAAAAAATCATGATTAGGTGTTTATGCTTGCATTATTTGGAAAAATCATGAGGAATAAGCGCAAAATTTGGCTTATTTATTTAAATAACTTTAGTCAGAATTATAAGTTTAGATACTTGAAAAATACAGAATTTTGAATAATCTGTAAATATTAAATCTAAATTTTTAAGTGATTGAAGTGATTGGTTATTTTATGGCGTGGGTTTGATTCCGTTTTTAAAACATTTGGTATTCAAAATTTCAAAATGAAAGTGGAATGTATATTTCAATATTTCTGTCCCTGCCACAGTTCAGCATTTATGGGTGTATCTTACAACTGCGTTTTTAACAACAAAATTTTCGCTATTGTTTACTTGGTTCATGGTACATCGTTCCAGCCGCCTGAACTCCCATAGCTTCGTCCGTTTCCGGCATTATTCTCGTTCGCCCCATTTTCACTCCACACACACACACAGTTTCCGCTCAGGCCACAAAGCACAGTATCGTGTAAATTTAGCCTCTCATATGGTGATGGTGATGACAGAGCATTAATATTAGAGAGAACGATTGCTCGGTCGCCACCATTTAACAGGGAAATTTATTAGCTGTCCTTCGTTAATGTCGCTCTCGCCACCATTTAACAGAGAAATTAATAAGCTGTTCTTTGATATTGCCGCTCTATGAGTGCAGTCAAGACAATGTCCGTCTCGCTCTAACAACCATGTTTTCCTATAAGTGTTAAAAGCCCTTAAGCCTATATGACACGACATTAATCTTTTCATTAATGTTTCTCACGATTAGACCTAGAAGCAATGTTTCCAAACACAAACACTCCTATGCTCATCACAGGCAACTTCAATAGTTGGAATAACAGTTGGGGTTCACCTACTAACAATAGAAGAGGTAAAATCTTAGCCAAATATATACATGACAAGAACCACATAATCCTGAACAATGGTCAACCAACACAACTGAAGTAATATGGAGCAAAATAAGAAAGTTTTGTGGTCTTCACAAAACTACTTTAATCCACTGTGTTCAAGACAATAACACAAACAAAATGTTCACAGACCCAGAAGAAATTGCCAAGACATTCTCACACTTTTGGTCCGTGTAATCAGAAGACAAAAATTTCTCTGCATACTTTCAGCTTTAAACAGCCTTAAAGGGCACACACCTGGCTTCAATAAAATAAACTTCGCAATGATTCAACATGCATCTAAATCTGTAAAAGTCAGAATCGTTACATTTCTCAATAGCATATTAAAGACATATATTCCACAAACATATAAAACTAGCACTATAGTACCAATCCACAAAACAGGCCAAGACAAAACCAAACGAGAAGGAAAAGCTAACTTCGACTGTGCCGAAGTTGTAATACATGTATTTTAATACACTTGAAAAACTTTACTCCAACTGATTTAAACGGTAAAATATATATAGAATATAGATATCAGATATTTAAAATTTCTAAATCATTGATAATAAAAATTTGATACCATAAAAAACTTTTCTTAGTAAAACATATGCTATATGCTATAGTCATCCGATTTTGATAAATTTTTTCAAAATTATGTGAAAGCATATAAAACTAATATATACCAAGATTGGGGACGCTACGATAGAAAACAAAAAAGTTTTTCTCACTAGAACTAGTTTTTTGACCGACCGTTTCTATGGCAGCTATATGCTATAATGATCCGATTTTGATAAATTTTTTCAGAATTATGTGGAAGCATATAAAACTAATATATACCACGATTAGTGACGCTACGATGGAAAGCAAAAAAGTTTTTTTAACTAGAACTACACAGAGAAAAAACGAGAAGGCAAAGCTAACTTCGAGTGTGCCGAAGTTTTAATACACCTGAAAAACTTTACTCCAACTGATTTAACCGGTAAAATATATATAGAATATAGATATCAGATATTTAAAATTTTTAAAGCATTGATAATAAAAATTTGATACCATAAAAAAACTTTTCTTAGTGAAACACATTTTCCGACCGATAGGTCCTATGTCAGCTATATGCTATAGTCATCCGATTTTGATAAATTTTTTCAAAATTATGTGAAAGCATATAAAACAAATATATATTAAGATTGGGGACGCTACGATAGAAAACAAAAAAAGTTTTTCTCGTTGGAAGTAGTTTTTTGACCGACCGTTTTTATGGGAGCTATATAATACAGTCCTCCGATTTTAAAAATTTTTTCCTGTATTGTATGAAAGCATATAAAACTAACATATACCGAGTTTAGTGACGCTACGATGAAAAACAAAAAAGCTTTTCTCACTAGAACTAGTTTTTTAACCGACCGTTTCTATGGCAGCTATATGCTATAGTGATCCGATTTTGATACATTTTTCCAGAATTATGTGGAAACATATAAAACTAACATATACTAAGATAAGTGACGCTACAATAGAAAAGAAAAAAAATTTTCTCTTTAAGACTTATTTTCCGACCGATCGTTCCTAAGGCAGCTATATGATATAGTCATCCGATCCGGCCGGTTCAGACATATTAGTTGCGTGCAGTAAAAAGAAGACTCTGTTCAAAACTTCAGCTCGATAGCCTTAAAACTGAGGGACTAGTTCGCGTAGAAACAGACAGACAGACATCAAGAATATATATAGTTTATGTGGTCGGAAATGAATATTTTTATGCGCTACAAACTTCTGGGCAAAATTAACATACACTTTTCAAGTGTATAAAAAGCTCAAGATCAATTTAATCTTTGCTGGTTAAACTGATCTTTTAAAAATATCAAATTTTTTCATACTTCACATAAATAGTCTCTTAGACGTTTGTCCATAAGTGTGTGCGTTGTTATACACTTGAAAAGTGTATATTAATTTTGCCCTGAAGTTTGTAACGCATAGAAATATTCATTTCCGACCACATAAACTATATATATTCTTGATCAGGACGACGAGCCGAGTTCATTTCCGTCTTTCCGTCCGTCCGTCTGTCCGTCCGTCTGTCCGTCCGTCCGTCTGTCCGTCTGTCTGTCCGTCTGTCAGTCTGTTTCTACGCGAACTTGTCCCTCAGTTTTAAAGCTATCGAGCTGAAATTTTGCACAGAGTCTTCTTTTTACTGCACGCAACTAATATGTCGGAACCGGCCGGATCGGATGACTATATCATATAGCTGCCATAGGAACGATCGGTCTAAGAACTAGTTCTAGTTAGGAAAACTTTTTTGTTTTCCATCGTAGCGTCCCTAATCTTGGTATATGTTAGTTTTATATGCTTCCACATAATTCTGGAAAAATGTATAAAAATCGGATCACTATAGCATATAGCTGCCATAGGAACGATCGGTCGAAAAATAAGTCGTTGTGATAAAAACTTTTTTGATTTCCATCGTAGCGTCTCCAATCGTAGTATATATTTGTTTTATATGTTTCCACACAATTCTAAAAAAATGTATCAAAATCGGATGACTATAGCATATAGCTGCCATATAAACGGTCGGTCAAACAACTACTTCTAGTGAGAAAAACTTTTTTGTTTTTTATCGTAGCGTTCCCAATCTTGGTATATATTAGTTTTATATGGTTTCACAGAATTTTGAAAAAAATTATCAAAATCGGATGACTATAGCATATAGCTGCCATAGGACCGATCGGTCGGAAAATGTGTTTTACTAAGAAAAGTTTTTTTTTATGGTATCAAATTTTTATTATCAATGATTTAAAAATTTTAAATATTTGATATCTATATCCTATATATATTTTTCCAGTTAAATCAGTTGGAGTTAAGTTTTTCAAGTGTATTAAAACTTCGGCACAGTCGAAGTTAGCTTTGCTTTCTCGTTTTTTTTTTTTTATAAAAAAGATCGTATTGCTATTTTTATCATATCAAGTTAATCTTCGTCATATCGGAGTGAAATTTATATGAAACGAGAAGGCAAAGCTAACTTCGACTGTGCCGAAGTTTAAATACACTTGAAAAACTTTACTCCAACTGATTTAACCGGTAAAATATATATATTTATATTTATTCGACAAAAATTCCTGGTGCTACAAGTATAAACTTAAAATTATCGCACCAGTCACAAAAACATGTTGTTTGGATTACAATTGACTTATCCTACTTAATTGTATAATTTTTGTTGCTTTTAACATTTAATGCTCTTTCATTCTTTAATGTTCTAATTTTAAACAATTATATAAAATAAATAATTTAAAGTGATGATATTAAAAATTTTTTTTTTTTTTTATTCTTAATGTTGGTTCCACAACCGAACAGTATTAACAAAAAATTGTCGCTCAGAGCATGCTAGCTTATGGCGTACAGCTATTAGATTCAAAGTCCTTTTGGAAGTGGCAAAACTTATCTTGTCATACAAATAGGATGGTTCTCTACTTTATATTATCTTGTGCATAAAAATAAGAGATCTGTATCCTGTCCATGTTTTAAAGTCAAGCTCATATATTTGAGTCGCAAAGTGTGAAATATGGTCAGTTCGTCTTTTATTATAAACATACCTAGCTATATTATTAAATGTAACGTCAAGTCTTCTTTGGGATGCAGCATCACAGCTTCCGAATATTTCAATCCCATAGCACAGTGTAGGTATCAGGTACGTCTTCGCAATTAAAAGTCTAAGATTTGTTGGTAGATAATACTGTGTCGTGGAAAGTTGTCTAAGTATACCATAAGTTTTGCCTGCAGCTTTAGTCACCTGATTATTCCAAGATAATGTATTATTAAATGTTATACCTAGGTTCACTGCCTGAGATTCATATTTTATAGGCTTGTTGTCAATTTTTAGCTTTGGAATATCTGTAGTATTCAATGATTTTTTATAAATTACAATACACTTGCATTTCGTAGGATTGAGTGACAGTCCATTACTCCTAGCCCAATCATTAACACGTAACAAATCACTATTACAAAAATCTACACACTCATTTATATTATACAGAGGACGACTAACATACATTTGAACATCATCAGCATACATGTGTATATTACAATTGGAAGGTCATTTACATATAAAGAAAAGAGAAGCGGGCCAAGTACTGACCCTTGGGGTCACCACGAGTTAGATACAAAAAAGACGATGTTTTAGAATCTGCAGCAACTGCCTGACTCCTATCACATAAGTAAGATCTAATTAGTTTTATGGCAGTGTCTGTGAAATTAAAGAAGTTGTTAAGCTTACTTAGCAGGATCTCATGGTTAACTGAGTCAAAAGCTTTACTGAAGTCAAGTTGTGTTAAAAAAGTCACATTTCCATTGTCCATTTGCCTCCTTATATCCTCAGTTATACTAACTATTACCGTTGTGCAGCTTCTATTCTTTCGATACCCAGACTGTTTATTACTAAGTAATAAGTTATTTGTCACAAATTTACTTATCTGCTGAGCCATTAATTGTTCACAAACTTTTGACAAAAATGGTAAGATAGAAATTGGTCTGAATTCATTGATTCCTTTTGAAATAGGTATAATTTTAGCCACTTTCCATAAATCAGGAAAAGTTGAAGTCATAAATGAGGTGTTGAAGATATGAGTAATATAAGGTAGTATTTGTGGAAGGATAATCTTAAGAAATTTCGGATTCATGTTATCTAATCCCTCGGCATTTGACTTAACTTTAAGAACAGATTCAAGAACATCACACTGACTCACACACATAAAGCTACAACTACTATCACAGTTATTAATTGGCATCAATTCCAAATAAGGATTAGAAGTAATTTCAGGTACTCCAGATTGCACAAATTTACTGTTGAGGTCATTTACGTCAGCATCCCCCCGCCCGTCTCCGTCTCCGTCTGTCCGTCCCCTCCGCTGTCTGTCTCGCGACAGCTCTCGTTTGCTATCGGCGAATTTGCCGAGTCTTCTTTTTACTGCACAAAATGTCGGACCGGCCGGTCGGACTTATCAATATAGCTGCCATGACGATCGTCTAGAACAAGTTGTGTTGAAAACTTTTCCATCGTAGCGTCCTTCTTGTATGTTAGTTTTATCTTTCACTAATTCTGGAAAATGTATCAAAAATCCACTGCCCTATAGCTGCCTAGGACGATCGGTCGAAAAAGTCTTTGTGAAAACTTTTGCCAGCCACGTCCAGTATTTTTGTTTCCCATTCGAAAAAATTTATAATCGTGCTATAGCATACCTCTAACGGACTACAACTTGACGAGCGTCCCCCTTGGTAATTTTAATTGCCCAATTCTAGATTTTCAAAATTTCACTCCATTTTTGTCTCAAATTTTTGTCGTTTAAATTTTCATCTGATATTATTCTATATTTTTCAGTAAATCGAAGTAATACGAGTCGTTTAGCAGTCCTTTTAATCCATCTAGATTCTAATCACTCCGTTTTTCCTTAGAATTTTAAAACGCTGATAATGTTCAGAAGTCCTATAAATTTTCCATTTTTATATGCAGAATCTCTTAAGGTAATATGTCTTGCAATATTCTCATTAAACCAGGGTTTTTGACTTGCTTTCAATATTTTCATTTTAAGTGGTATGAATGTCTCAAATAAATTGCTACAAAACAATCGCAGTGTCTCTAATTGAGAATTCACATCGTTTAAACTATATATTGTGTCCAAACTATATTTTCCAAATTCGTTGCCGAGTTGCCTTATGTTCAAATTCATAAAGTCTCTATACCATATTACTTCATCAGTCTGATAGGGCCTAAAATCATAAGTTAAGAAAATTAAGTCGTGCTTCGAGAATACTGGTACAGAAACCTGATCATATAATAGTATTTTCTCTTTATCATTAACAAACGAGAGCGTAAGTTAAAGTCGGCCCTGCTCGACTTCGATATACCCGTTACTCAGGATATCAACATGTCCAAATTGTGGGAGATATGAGTTTTTTTCCAATTTGCGGGGGAGGCAACTCTACTATCGTTCATCTGATCGGGAATTGATGTATGGCGGATCGATCGGTAATGAGGATTAAGATATATGTCTAGAAGGTTTGAACAGTCTATTTTCAAAATTGTGAAAGATATTAGGTTTTTTTCAAATTGCGGGGGCGGCAACTTTTCTATCGTTCATCTGATCAGGAAATGACGTACGGCTGATCGATAGGTAATAATTTTTAAAATATATGTCTATAAGGTTCAAACAATCTATTTTCAAAATTGTGGGAGATATGAGGTATTTTTCAAATTGCGGGGGCGGCAACTCTACTATCGTTCATCTGATCGAAAAATGATGTATAGCGGATCGATAGGTAATGATGATTTAGATATATGTCTAGAAGGTTTGAACAGTCTATTTTCAAAATTGTGGGAGATATGAGGTTTTTTTCAAATTGCGGGGGCGGGAGGGGGCGTGGCAAAAATTTGAAACAAACTTGATCTGCGTGCAGACAATACTAGTCTACACTGAAAATTTGGTAGCTCTAGCTCTTACAGTCTCTGAGATCTAGGTGTTCATACAGACAGACGGACAGACGGACAGACGGACGGACGGACAGACGGACAGACGGACATGTCTATATCGACTCGGCTATTGATGCTGATCAAGAATATATATACTTTATGGGGTCGGAAATGCTTCCTTCTGCCTGTTACATACATTTGCACGAACTTAGTATACCCCTTTTACTCTACGAGTAACGGGTATAAAAATACATCAAGCAAGGTGTCAGAGGTATTCGTGAAATGTGTGGGTATGATTGCGTTTACAAGATCCATTCCTATTGAAGCCATTTCGTCTGCTAAGTTCCGTTCAGTTAACATATTACTATTGAGATCACCAGCTATCATAATGTCAGTACAGTTTAAAGATAAAGTCGAAATTACATCAATCACTTTTGTGTAGTCGGTATATCTATTTGGTCGATAAAGGCAGCCAATTAGCAATTTCCTTTCATTTTGCAGTCCCATTATCTGAACAAAAAGATACTCTGTTGCACTTTCAGGGGGGTGCTTACATATTACTTTTGACTTTAGAGATTTTCGAACATATATTGCAACACCCCCAGCATGACCTTCTCGATCTGATCGATACACATGAAATCCACCACACAAAATAAACGCATCACATAATTGAGGGAAAAACCAAGTTTCTGAGACACAGATAACATCTACCTTTGACTTCACAAACAAATACCTAAATTCTTCTATCTTTTTGAGCAGACTCTGTGCATTTATATGACAAATTGTTAAGCCTTTTCTTTGTTTTGCCAAAACATTAATTATTATACCACTGTTGGTTGTGGAGCTGTTCATGTTATCAACTATTTTTAAAATTAAAATAAGCTATCAGTAGTGCACGCAATAAATACAAAACATATTCATAATAATATCTATATACCACAAATAAAAGAATACATATAATTCACCTATCCATAAAAATAAAAATAAAGTAGACATTATATTCTCTCCTTAAACTGGAACACCTAATTCCGAAACCCTTGTTCGGCTGAGGCAGTACCAATAGGGGAAGAGACAACTTCAGGTGCTGGTGAGCAAACATCCCCAGGTTAGTTTCTAAAACACTGCAGCTCTTGCATGTTATTAATGCAGACGTACTCGCTTCCCACACGCTGCTTGACATGGACTATCCCGTTGCGGGTATATACAGCCATCAATGTTTTTTGCTTTTTCAGCCTCATGGCTTCTTTGAGTTGTTCATTTAAGTAAAACGGAGCATTCGAATCAATACTTAACAGATTTAGGCTCAGCAGCTGCTTAGTATTTCTCCGGTATGCTCCTGCCGCTTGAAGAAGATTTACTTTGTCAATTATTGGGTCAACAAGAGTCTGACCCGCATTCCGAGATTTAAATCTAAGGATCTCCTTAACTGTTGGTGGTGTTGTGATGTTAAGGGAAAGAAAGAGGTGATTGATAATGGCTATTAGATTTTCGTCCTCCATTATGGGCACCCTGTGCAATCTCAGATTATTTGCAATGCTAGCATTTTCTTCAGAAGCAATCCTGGTCGCAAGCTTTGCCTCAAGTTCTCCTACTCTATCGCGCAATGCCCGAATATTTTCAGCCTCTATAAGTTGAACCCGCCGAGCCAGCTGCTCCATCTCACCAACTAGACCCTTTATTTTGGTTTCCATTTCACGCAGAATCCGCTCCTCAGCACCCCGCATACTGAAACTAATATGCTCCGCCTGTTTTTCCCACTAGAACTAGTTTTTCGACCAACCCTTTATATGGCAGCTATATGCTATATTCATCCGATTTTGATAAATTTTTCCACAAAGATGTAAAATCATCTAAATCTAATATATACCAATATTGGTGACGCTACAATGAAAAATAAAAAATTTTTCTCACTAAGACTTATTTTTCGACCGATCTTTCCTATGGCAGCTATATGTTATAGTCATCCGATCCGGCCGATTCCGACATATTAGTTGCGTGCAGTAAAAAGAAGACTCTGTGCAAAATTTCAGCTCGATTGCTTTAAAAGTGAGGGACTAGTTCGCGTAGAAACAGACAGACAGACGGACAGACAGACAGACGGACAGACGGACGGACGGACAGACGGACGGACGGACAGACGGAATTGAACTCAGCTCGTCGTCCTGATCAAGAATATATATAGTTTATGGGGTCGGAAACGAATATTTCTATGCGTTACAAACTTCTGGGCAAAATTAATACACACTTTTCAAGTGTATAAAAAGCCGTGAGGTTGGGCTTAAGTGCAATCTCATTCACCTTAACTTCCCGCCACCCAATCCATTTGACCCTTCGCAGTCCGCAGATACTGCCAAATCCTCATCGGTGCGAACTATCGTTGCAGTGAACTTGCCATTTGCCCTTCTGTCTTTTCAGCCACGTCTGCAAGTGACTGTATATAAAAAGCCCGTCCAATATTTTCCATTTTCTTTTTACAAATGCAGTAATTTAAATTAAAAAATTTTTGCGGCAGCTGGTTTTGTACATTTGCCAGTGTGGCCGTATGTGCGCAGGCATTAAAATACCTACCAAGCTAAACAATATACATGGTTATCAAATCCATGAGGATGAAGTAGATTGCTCCGAAATCCATCTAGATGTTTTTCGTGTACATGAGAAAATCAAATTCAGCAAATCCATCTAGATTTGCAAAAACGGCAACATGAAAAAACGCCCCTTAGTACTTAAAGTTAATTGCTTTCGAGCTATTTAGTTTAAAGCTTCGAAAAATCCGATTGTATGCATTTTTTCACAGAATTTCTTTGACTTATTTGTGGCCTATTTGTTGGCAGCGATTTCGTATATTTCATTTCCAAATTGGTTAAGGATCACGAAAGCTATTGCTAAATATGTTAAACCACTGGCAAAAATTGGACCAAATAAAATTGGAAACACATGAAAATTCTTTAAAAATATTTCAAAATTTAATTCAAAAATGTTTTCACCACTGAAAAATTTGACCAGAAGCCTTTTTGGCAATTGTCTAGTGTCATCAAATCATATTGAGAATCAAAGATTTCTACAGAGCATTATGTTAGTCACAGATAAAAATTGAAGACCCAAGCAGTAAATTAATATTTCTTTCAAAAGTAACTAGTTCTAGGAATGCCTGGACATGCCGTCCATTTTGTATTTTGGACAACATTTATTTAAAAACGAGCTTACTTATATTTTATTCTTTTCCTAATCAGTCAGTTGTAGCATGTTTCATTGTTCAGTTACTGTTCCAAGTTCTCGGTTGAACTTAGTTTAATAAGTAATTTATTAACGAATTCGAAAATTATTAACCCATAGAAATATAAAATTTATAATATAATATTATATTACATATACTAGCATATAACCCGGCGCGCTTCGCTTCGCCACCATCAGTATAGCCGCCAAAATAATGAAAAAAACGTTGGCAATGATACCACCCCCGCCCCCATTTTCCGACCATCAGAAATGAGAAAATTATTTTCCACCTACTTGGCCCGTTAAGCGTACAAACGCTAAAACCACCCCCGGCACCCATTATCCGACCTTGAGGGTGAGTAAGCGCAAAGCTAAAAACTTTATCCTATTTAATTGGCCCATAGAGCTTTCAAACCAAATTTAATACATATCGGCTAATAACCCACCCCCGCACCCATAATCCGACCTTTGCAGTGAACTTCCCGAAATAAAAATTCACGTGTTTCCATTTATTCTGACCCTAGATCTTACAAAACGAATTTTATTCAGCTCGGCTCACAAATAGCCATTGTCACTGAACCGAAATACGCCCACCATTATTCTTGCCTGTGGGCAGAAATTCTACCACCGAGAAATCAAATGTATAATTATTTTCTATAATGTGTTCACAAACCAATTTTGAAGCCAATCGGATTAAAAATAGGTTTTACCATATAGAATTTTCCAACATTTGAAAATCTCATGTCCAATTACTTAGCATACTACACGAGTTTGAAGCCAAACGGATGAAAAATAGTTTTTTCCATATGGAATTTTCCGGGAATTTCCCGACTTTTCGGGCAGATTTTCCATCATCGGAAAATCTCAAGTCTAATTATTCTGCTTACCATCCTCACAAACCGAGTTTGAAGTCAATCGGATGAAAAATTGTTTTTTCCATGAAGAATTTTCCGGCCATTTTCCTTGTGGGCGGATTTTCCGAAATCTGGGAAACAGGTGTCCAATTATTTCGCTTACTTTACTTACAAACCAAATTTCATGTCAATCGGATGAAAAACAAAATTTTCTCCATAGTAGCTTTTCCGGGAGTTTTCCACCCCTTAGGGGTGGAATTTTCCAAAACCCCGCCTTAGTGCTCACTTTCAACTCATAAGGAAACTTCTGTGAAAATTTCAGCTTTCTATGTCTTACCGTTTAGGCTCTATGTTGATTGCCAATCAGTGAATCAGTGAGTCAGTCAGTCAGTCAGGACAAACTCTTTTATATATAGAGAGACTAGCATATAACCCGGCGCGCTTCGCTTCGCCACCGTCAATAAAGCCGCCAAAATGATGAAAAAAACGTTGGCAATGATCCCACCCCCGCACCCATTTTCCGACCATCAGAAATGAGAAAATTATTTTCCACCTAGTTGACTCATTAAGCGTACAAACGCTGAAACCACCCCCGGCACCCATTATCCGACCTTGAGGGTGAGTATGCGCAAAACTAAAAACTTTATCCTATTTAATTGGCCCATAGAGCTTTCACACCAAATTTAATACATATCGGCTAAAAACCCACCCCCGCACCCATAATCCGACCTTTGCAGTGAACTTCCCGAAATAAAAAAACACGTGTTTCCATTTATTCTGACCCTAGAGCTAACAAAGCGAATTCAGATCGGCTCACAAATAGCCATTGTCACTGAACCGAAATACGCCCACCATTATTCTTGCCTGTGGGCGGAAATTCCACCGCCGAGAAATCGAATGTCTAATTATTTTCTATAATGTGTTCACAAACCCATTTTGAAGCCAATCGGATTAAAAATAGGTTTTACCATATAGAATTTTCCAGGCATTTCCCCACTCTTGGGTCGAATTTTCCAACATCGGAAAATCTCATGTCAACTTATTTTGTATACTATCGCTACAAACCGAGTTTGAAGTCAATCGGGTAAAAAATAGTGTTTTCCATATAGAATTTTCCGGCCATTTTCCTTGTGGGTGGATTTTTCACAATCGAAAAATCACATGTCTAATTATTTTGCATACTACTACTTGCTTGCAAACCGAGTTTGAAGTCAATCGGATGAAAAATAGATTTTCCATATAGAATTTTCCGGGAATTTCCCGACTTTTCGGGCAGATTTTCCATTATTGGAAAATCTCATGTCCAATTATTTTGCATAGTACAAACCGAGTTTGAAGCCAATCGGATGAAAAACAGTTTTTCCATATGGAATTTTCCGGGAATTTCCCGACTTTTCGGGCGCATTTTTCAACATCGGAAAATCTTATGTCTAATTATTTTGCATACTATCCTTACAAACCGAGTTTGAAGTCAATCGGATGAAAAATAGTATTTGCCATATCGAATTTTCCCGCCATTTTCCTTGTGGGTGGATTTTCCATAATCGAAAAATCACATGTCTAATTATTTAGCATACTATCCTTACAAACCGAGTTTGAAGCCAATCGGAAAAAAAACAGTTTTTTCCATATGGAATTTTCCGGGAATTTCCCGACTTTTTGGGCGCATTTTCCAACATCGGAAAATCTTATGTCTAATTATTTTGCATTCTATCCTTACAAACCGAGTTTGAAGTCATTCGGATCAAAAATAGTTTTTCATATAGAATTTTCCGGGTATTTTCTTTGTGGGCGGATTTTCCAACATTTGAATATCTCATGTCCAATTACTTAGCATACTATCCTTACAAACCGAGTTTGAAGCCAATCGAAAGAAAAATAGTATTTTCCATATGGAATTTTCCGGGAATTTCCCGACTTTTCGGGTGGATTTTCCAACATCGGAAAATCTCAAGTCTTATTATTCTGCTTACCATCCTCACAAACCGAGTTTGAAGTCATTCGGATGAAAAATAGTTTTTTCCATGAAGAATTTTCCGGCCATTTTCCTTGTGGGCGGATTTTCCGGAATCGGGGAAACAGGTATCCAATTATTTTTATTTACAAACCAAATTTCAAGTCAATCGGATGAAAAACAAAATTTTCCCCATAGTAGCTTTTCCGGGAGTTTTCCACCCCTTAGGGGTGGAATTTTCCAAAACCCCGCCTTAGTGCTCACTTTCAACTCATAAGGAAACTTCTGTGAAAATTTCAGCTTTCTATGTCTTACCGTTTAGGCTCTATGTTGATTGCCAATCAGTGAATCAGTCAGTGAGGACAAACTCTTTTATATATAGAGAGACTAGCATATAACCCGGCGCGCTTCGCTTCGCCACCATCAGTATAGCCGCCAAAATAATGAAAAAAACGTTGGCAATGATACCACCCCCGCCCCCATTTTCCGACCATCAGAAATAAGAAAATTATTTTCCACCTACTTGGCCCGTTAGGCGTACAAACGCTAAAACCACCCCCGTCACCCATTATCCTACCTTGAGGGTGAGTAAGCGCAAAGCTAAAAACTTTATCCTATTTAATTGGCCCATAGAGCTTTCAAACCAAATTTAATACATGTCGGCTAAAAACCCACCCCCGCACCCATAATCCGACCTCTGCAGTGAACTTCCCGAAATAAAAAAAACACGTGTTTCCATTTATTCTGACCCTAGATCTTACAAAACGAATTTTATACAGATCGGGTCACAAATAGCCATTGTCACCGAACCGAAATACGCCCACCATTATTCTTGCCTGTGGGCAGAAATTCTACCACCGAGAAATCAAATGTATAATTATTTTCTATAATGTGTTCACAAACCGATTTTGAAGCCAATCGGATTAAAAATAGGTTTTACTCTATAGCATTTTCCGACTTTTCGTGCGGATTTTCCATTGGAAAATCTTATGTCTAATTATTTTGCATACTATCCTTACAAACCGAGTTTGAAGTCAATCGGATGAAAAATAGTGTTTTCCATATAGAATTTTCCGGCCATTTTCCTTGTGGGTGGATTTTCCACCAACAAAAAATCACATGCCTAATTATTTAGCAAACTACCCTTACAAACCGAGTTTGAAGCCAAACGGATGAAAAATAGTTTTTTCCATATGGAATTTTCCGGGAATTTCCCGACTTTTCGGGCGCATTTTCCAACATCGGAAAATCTTATGTCTAATTATTTGGCTTACCATCCCCACAAACCGAGTTTGAAGTCAATCGGATGAAAAATAGTTTTTTCCATGAAGAATTTTCCGGGTATTTTCCTTGTTGGTGGATTTTCCACAATCGAAAAATCACATGTCTAATTATTTAGCATATTATCCTTACAAACCGAATTTGAAGCCAATCGGATGAAAAACTGTTTTTTCCATATGGAATTTTCCGGGAATTTCCCGACTTTTCGGGCGCATTTTCCAACATCGGAAAATCTTATGTCTAATTATTTTGCATACTATCCTTACAAACCGAGTTTGAAGTCAATCGGATCAAAAATAGTTTTTCATATAGAATTTTCCGGGTATTTTCTTTGTGGGCGGATTTTCCAACATTTGAAAAATATCTCATGTCCGAATTACTTAGCATTAACCTTATCCTTACAAACCGAGTTTGAATCCAATCGAAAGAAAAATAGTATTTTCCATATGGAATTTTCCGGAAATTTCCCGACTTTTCGGGCGGATTTTCCAACATCGGAAAATCTCAAGTCTAATTATTCTGCTTACCATCCTCACAAACCGAGTTTGAAGTCAATCGGATGAAAAATAGTTTTTTCCATGAATAATTTTCCGGCCATTTTCCTTGTGGACGGATTTTCCGGAATCGGGAAAACAGGTGTCCAATTATTTCGCTTACTTTAGTTACAAACCAAATTTCAAGTCAATCTGATGAACAACACACCGCACCCATAATCCGACCTTTGCAGTGAACTTCCCGAAATAAAAAAACACGTGTTTCCATTTATTCTGACCCTAGATCTTACAAAACGAATTTTATTCAGATCGGCTCACAAATAGCCATTGTCACTGAACCGAAATACGCCCACCATTATTCTTGCCTGTGGGCAGAAATTCTACCACCGAGAAATCAAATGAATAATTATTTTCTATAATGTGTTCACAAACCGATTTTGAAGCCAATCGGATTAAAAATAGGTTTTACCATATAGAATTTTCCGACTTTTCGTGCGGATTTTCCAACATTGGAAAATCTCAAGTCTAATTATTTTGCATACTATCCTTACAAACCGAGTTTGAAGTCAATCGGATGAAAAATTGTGTGTTTCCATATAGAATTTTCCGGCCATTTTCCTTAAGGGTGGATTTTCCACCAACAAAAAATCACATGCCTAATTATTTAGCAAACTACCCTTACAAACCGAGTTTGAAGCCAAACGGATGAAAAATAGTTTTTTCCATATGGAATTTTCCGGGAATTTCCCGACTTTTCGGGCGCATTTTCCAACATCGGAAAATCTTATGTCTAATTATTTTGCTTACCATCCCCACAAACCGAGTTTGAAGTCAATCGGATAAAAATAGTTTTTTCCATGAAGAATTTTCCGGCTATTTTCCTTGTGGGTGGATTTTCCACAATCGAAAAATCACATGTCTAATTATTTAGCATACTATCCTTTCAAACCGAATTTGAAGCCAATCGAATGAAAAACAGTTTTTTCCATATGGAATTTTCCGGGAATTTCCCGACTTTTCGGGCGCATTTTCCAACATCGGAAAATCTTATGTCTAATTATTTTGCATACTATCCTTACAAACCGAATTTGAAGTCAATCGGATCAAAAATAGTTTTTCATATAGAATTTTCCGGGTATTTTCTTTGTGGGCGGATTTTCCAACATTTGAAAATCTCATGTCCAATTACTTAGCATACTACCCTTACAAACCGAGTTTGAAGCCAAACGGATGAAAAATAGTTTTTTCCATATGGAATTTTCCGGGAATTTCCCGACTTTTAGGCAGATTTTCCATCATCGGAAAATCTCAAGTCTAATTATTCTGCTTACCATCCTCACAAACCGAGTTTGAAGTCAATCGGATGAAAAATTGTTTTTTCCATGAAGAATTTTCCGGCCATTTTCCTTGTGGGCGGATTTTCCGAAATCTGGGAAACAGGTGTCCAATTATTTTGCTTACTTTACTTACAAACCAAATTTCATGTCAATCGGATGAAAAACAAAATTTTCTCCATAGTAGCTTTTCCGGGAGTTTTCCACCCCTTAGGGGTGGAATTTTCCAAAACCCCGCCTTAGTGCTCACTTTCAACTCATAAGGAAACTTCTGTGAAAATTTCAGCTTTCTATCTCTTACCGTTCAGGCTCTGCGTTGATTGCCAATGAATCAGTCAGTCAGTCAGTCAGTCAGTGAGTCAGTCAGCGTCTTAGTAGGCCGAGAGGGATTTCTCATTCAAAACCGAGACGGAGATCGAGCAAGACGTCCCTACAAATCAAGAAAATCTAAATTAATTCCTTTTAAAATAAAATATTATAACTCATTGAAATAAAATTGTTGAGGTAAAATATTTTTGAGCCTAACTGTCGCCCGAGCAGGGACCCACTCTCATGGAGAGAGTGGGCTCCTTTGGTAAAGTATAAGAAAGAAGAAGAAACGGTGCAGAAGTGTAATAATGTGCCAAGTGAAAATGAAAAGGTTAAAACGCCAAAAATTGAAAATAACCAAAAAAGAATAGAAGGCTAACCGACTATGCCGATGTTTTAAATACCCTTGCAGTTTTTTTTTCAAAGTTTTATTTAAATCATTTCGATAATTCACCCCTTTACCGTGTTGTGCTTCGCGCTTCGGTTGTGTGCTTAAAAACAATCAATTTTACAAATTAAATAATCGCGGCGTCAGCTTTGTGTATATTTGTTTGTGAAATTGTTTTGCTTATCTGTTTTTGGCGGTCCCCCACCCTCACTCAATTCAAATTTGAGTCGGCATCGATGCGTCGGTTGGAGCCGCAATTTTTAGTTATGCCACCGCCTGATTCCGGTGAATCGCCCCAACCTCCTCCATCATTGCCATGCACTCCCTTGAATTTTGACTTGTCGCCAACAATTTCTTTGTCTGCCTCTCCAGGAATTTTGACTTGTCGCCAACAATTTCTTTGTCTGCCTCTCCAGGAAACTTGCTGGATGTTTCACCATTACCCTCCCTGATTCAACCTACTAACGACTTGTCCAATGCATTATTAGATAGGTCTGTTAATTCGTTAATAGTGCCTTCCGAACCTGAAGACCATGTTTTGGTTTCTACTCCTATTTCTCCTCAGCCTCCCATTTTTACAGTAGTAGCTCCTCGTAGACAAGTTTTTGTGTCTAGGTTGTCTCCTTAAACCACTTGCGAGTCAATTGCAGCATACATTGCTCACAAATCCTCAGCAAGAGTTTATATTTCAAAGTTCAGTTTTGCTGAGCCTCGGGATATAGCTTCGTTTAAAATTAGTGTCTCTTCCGAAGAATTTCCTATTATATGTGACCCAAAATTTTGGCCGCCACTACTTATTGTTAACGAGTACAGGCAAAGAAATCGCAGGATAATGCCTGTCAGCTTGCCCTCTATCAGTTTTGGGGCACAAGTTGCCTCTAATAGTGCTCCAAAAAACTAGTCCAGTCCACCGTTCTTAGTATCGTCTATCAAAATGTTAGGGGTCTCTTGTTCAAACTTACCTTTTTATTTTTGAATAGCGCATCATTTGAGTTTGACATTATTGCATTTTCAGAGACCTGGTTAGATCCCTCCGTTTCTGATTTTGAAATATTGTCAAATGATTATATTGTTTACCGTCGTGATCGACAGGCTCGCCGAGGTGGAGGTGTTATGATAGCAGTAAAATCTAACCTTCGCACAGTAGTTGCTTTCATAGGCCAAAAATAAAACAAGTAAGAAAGTCGGTCAAGCCCGACTGTAATATACTCTGTACCTTTTTGTATGTAACTTATAACTTTAAAGTGTGAGTTTTTTTCAAAATCTGGGGGTGGCAACTCTTTCTACTATCGTTCATCTGGTTGAAAACGGGGGAGGGATGGGTTTCGATAAGTAATGATGAGTAGAATTACCCTAGTACATAACTCGTAAAATTATAAAAATTTGTATATAATTTCCTATTAACATAAACGTATCTATATTAGTTACGGGGAATCACGCTTGATTTCTGATCGCAGGCCATCTCAATTACATCGCCCTCTCATAAAGGTCCAATTGGGAAATTACCAGTTAGCTATTGCCTTCTCCGCTCTCTTTCTCGTAAGTTGTGTGGTGGTGTTGTTGTTGACGTTGGTTTTTATTTTCTTTACGTATGGCTCTAATATCGTTCATCTGATCTTAAAAACGATGTATGGCGGGTCGATTCAAAATAAGTAGTAGAATATATGTCTAGAATGTTCGAACTATCTATCTTGAAAATTGTGGGAGTTATTTCGTTTTTTTAATTTGCGGGGGAGGCAGGGGGCGTGGCAAAAAATTAAAACTAAAACTTGATCTCGCCTGCAAGTATAAGAAATATATGTTCCATACACTTCAAACCTCTATCTCTTACCATCTCTGAGATCTCTTCGTTCATACGGACAGACGGACAGACAGACGGACAGACGGACAGACGGACAGACGGACAGACGGCTATATCGACTCGGCTGTTGATGCTGATCAAGATATACTTTATAGGGTCGGAGATGCCTCCTTCTGGCTGTTACATACACAATATACTCTGTGTACCTTCGGTACAGAGTATAAAAATTAAAGTCAGAATTTTTTTGAAATAAATGGTTGTACCATCTCTAATATGAATAAAGTTGTCACCACTAACTTTGTTTTCGTTTCATTATATCCTCAATTTCTAAAATTCGCATCTGTATTGGAGACACGTGTTCACTCTTTTTTTTTATTTTGAGCGGCTGGCCTGTGAAGCTAAACTTTAAAAATCAAAAATAATTATAAATAGTGTCTGAATAAATTGAATGAATGATGCATTTTAAACACAATGGTATAAACTTTATCTGAGAAATTTAATATGTATTTTGTTTTTGTTGTGCTTTGTGTAACGTCAATTTTTACTTATGTGTAATTTTAGTGTGTTTTCCATATAACTTTCATTATATCACGTAAGGTTTTAGTTGTGGCGCCCCTCTCAGCCCCTCCTAATTCTTTTTCCCTGACAGAGGTCCATATTTGAGGAATCAAAAAGTGTTTACACTAGCTGCAAGAAAGTGCAAGTTCTCTAGTAATACTTAAAAGTACAGTGAGTGCCAGTTGTATGGATGACTGTTTTCTACTTGGCATTTGTCGCATTCTGTGCAATGCTTTTGTCCTGTGCAATGTATTTGTTGTTTTGTCACTGTGTTGTTGTTGTTTTGTCACAGTGTTGTTGATGTTATTGGGTAATGTTGTTTATGTTAAAATAATTTTGTTTGCATATAATTATTATTTATTATTTTTTGTTTTGGATCGGACTCTTCGTATGACTGCGTATTATCCCGAATGGTTATTTTCAGGGACCGTAAATAACGATTATTTTTTTTTTTTCATCAAAAAAATCATTCGCTCATAATCACTCTATGAGAGTGGAAAATATACCAATCAAATCCCAGATGGCATATCTGTCCATTTGCACCATGATTTACAAATTTCTGAATTTTTTTTGATAACTCTCAAAAATAACGATTAATTTTTAACATATTTTTAAAAACTCAAGAAATAACGATTAATTTTTGATCATCAAAATAAAATCACAAATAAGAGTTATTTACGGATTTTAAAATAAAACTCAAGAAATACCGATTATTAATGAATTAAAAAATAAAAATCTTAAATAAGAGTTATTGAAGGATTTTTTAAATATAACACATGAAATAACTATTATTTTTTGAGCATTAAAATAAAAATCTGAAATAAGAGTTATTTTATGATTTTTAAATTAAACTTACAAAAAAACTGATTATTTTTTGAGTAAAAATATAAATCTAATATAAGAGTTATTTAATGATTTTTAAAAAATCTAAAAAATAACGATTATTTTTTGATCAAAAATAAAAATCTAAAATAAAATTATTATATGATTTTTATTTTTTTCCTCAAAATAAAAATCAAAATCAAATAACAGCTTTTTTAGAAGATGTATGTGGCCATGATTGCATATGGGTATAAACTGAAGGTACAGCAACCACTCAAGCCAATTTTAAAGATAAAAAAATTGGTCGTAATGATAATTATACACTTGCAAAGTGTATATTAATTTTGCCCAGAAGTTTGTAACGCATAGAAATATTCATTTCCGACCCCATAAACTATATATATTCTTGATCAGGCCAACGAGCTGAGTCCGTCTGTCCCCATGTTAAAGGGTCTGTAGCTCTGCCCGCTTAAACTTCGAAAATGGATTGGCTTCTTCGGCGGAGAGCGATCTGTCCTCAAAGCCAAAATCAGACTTTTTAATTAGGTGCTAGGGGACGGCGTACAATCCCACAATTGAAAGAATTAAGATGTGAGTACGGCTTTGCTTGCAATTCTACTATTTACAGGGATTTGGGAACTCCCACTGTTTGTTTAAGCATCGCGGCGTACTCAAATCGTTATAGAGAGAGTTTGCTGTCTCACACACAAATCGATTGGACACTGGTTGGCCTAGGCCACGTTGAAATCGCAGCAATTCCTTAATAAAAAAATTTGGGAGTTTGTATGAAGTGCGGCATCTTATATATGTTGCCTCTTTGATATATCGAATAGCTCCCATACAACAATCGAGTATTGACTTGGTCAGCCAAATGGACACAGAAAAGGCGCAATCTATTCAGCTTAGAAATTGTTCAACTTGCATTGCATTAAGCGAATAAAATTTTTGTTATTAAATTGGGAAAACCTCACATTATAAAAAATTAAAGAAATTGCAGGGGTATTTAAACGTCGGTGGTAAGTTGTCCTCCATTTTCTTTATAATACATCAGTTTTATTAATTAGAAAAGTCGTTAACAAACAGAAACTAGTAAACCTTTAACACAAATACATTTTTACCCTACCCTCTCGAAGAGTAAAAAGGGTATACTAAGTTCGTGCAAATGTATGTAACAGGCAGAAGGAAGCATTTCCGACCCCATAAAGTATATATATTCTTGATCAGCACCAATAGCCGAGTCGATATAGACATGTCCGTCTGTCCGTCTGTCCGTCCGTCCGTCTGTCCGTATGAACACCTAGATCTCAGAGATTATAAGAGCTAGAGCTACCAAATTTTCAGTGTAGACTTGTATTGTTTGCAGGCAGATCAAGTTTGTTTTAAATTTTTGCCACGCCCCCTCCCGCCCCCGCAATTTGAAAAAAACCTCATATCTCCCACAGTTTTGAAAATAGACTGTTTGAACCTTCTAGACATATATTTTAATCATCATTACCTATCGATCAGCCGTACATCATTTTTCGATCAGATGAACGATAGTAGAGTTGCCACCCCGCAATTTTAAAAAAAACCTCATATCTCCCACAATTTTGAAAATAGATTGTTTGAACCTTCTAGACATATATTTTAATAATTATTACCTATCGATCAGCCGTACATCATTTTTCGATCAGATGAACGATAGTAGAGTTGCCACCCCCGCAATTTGAAAAAAACCTCATATCTCCCACAATTTTGAAAATAGACTGTTCAAACCTTCTAGACATATATTTTAATCATCACTACCTATCGATCCGCCATACATCATTTTTCGATCAGAGGAACTTTAGTAGAGTTGCCACCCCCGCAATTTGAAAAATACCTCATATATCCCACAATTTTGAAAATAGATTGTTTGAACCTTCTAGACATATATTTTAATAATTATTACCTATCCATCAGCCATACATCATTTTTCGATCAGATGAACGATAGTAGAGTTGCCGCCCTCGCAATTAGAAAAATACCTCATATCTCCCACAATCTTAAAAATAGATAATTCGAACCCTCTAGACATATATTTTAATCATCACTACCTATCGATCCGCCATACATCATTTCCTGATCAGATGAACGATAGAAAAGTTCACGCCCCCGCAATTTAAAAAATACCTCATATCACCCACAATCTTAAAAATAGATAATTCGAACCCTCTAGACATATATTTTAATCATCACTACCTATCGATCCGCCATACATCGTTTCCTGATCAGATGAACGATAGAAAAGTTCACGCCCCCGCAATTTAAAAAATACCTCATATCACCCACAATTTTGAAAATAGATTGTTTGAACCCTCTAGACATTTTAATAATTATTACCTATCGATCAGCCATACATCATTTCCTGATCAGATGAGCTATAGTAGAGTTGCCTCCCCCGCAAATTGGAAATAAACTCATTTCTCCCACAATTAGGACATGTTTATATCCTGAGTAACGGTTATATCGAAGTCGAGCAGGGCCGACTTTAACTTACGCTCTCGTTTTTTCTGTGTAGCTGCCATAGAAACGGTCGGTCAAAAAACTAGTTCTAGTGAGAAAAACTTTTTTGTTTTCTATCGTAGCGTCTCCAATCTTGATTTATGTTAGTTTTATATGCTTTCACATGATTTTGAAAAAATTTATCAAAGTCGGATGACTATATCATATAGCTGCCATATGAACGATCGGTCGGAAAACAAGTGTTAGTGAGAAAAACTTTTTTGTTTTCCATCGTAGCGTCACTAATTTTGGTATATGTTAGTTTTATATGTTTCCACATAATTCTGGAAAAATGTATCAAAATCGGATGACTATGGCATATAGCTGCCATAGAAACGGTCGGTCAAAAAACTACTTCTAGTGAAAAAAACATTTTTGCTTTCTATCGTAGCGTCACCAATCCTGGTATATATTAGTTTTATATGCTTTCACATTATTTTGAAAAAATTTATCAAAATCGGATGACTATAGCATATAGCTGCCATCGGCCCGATCGGTCGGAAAATGTGTTTTACTAAGAAAAGTTTTTTTTTATGGAGTCAAATTTTTATTATCAACGATTTAAAAATTTTTAATATCTAGTATCTATATCCTATATATATTTTACCGGTTAAATCAGTTGGAGTTAAGTTTTTCAAGTGTATTAAAACTTCGGCACAGCCGAAGTTAGCTTTGCCTTCTCGTTTTATGACTCTATTAACTCTCTCTTTGATAATTCTGTTCCAAATAGTGCCGCTTCTTCTGAGTCTCTTCAACCCCCTTGGTACTGTCCTAAGCTTTCTAATTTTAAAAATATTAAGTCAAGATGTTTTAAAAAGTATAAAAAAACTGGTTCTAGTCTAGACTTTTCTAAATACTCGATAGCCAAGTCAAAGTTTACTCTTTTTAATTCTCAATGCTATACGAATTATCTTGCTCGCTGTAAAATTCAATTCGCACAAGACCCTAAACAATTTTACAAATTTGTTAACTCTAAGCGTAAAACTTCGACTTTACCTTCTTCATTCTTTTTACATAACCAAAAGGCTAGCAACGATTCCCCTGCCGTGAACTTATTCGCTGACTTTTTTCAATCAACTTACTCCTCTGTCCCTTTTAATAACATATCTTATCCTTACGACATTTCTTCTTCAAACTCGTTAAATGCTCCCATAATTACTGAATCTTCTCTACTTTCATATTTGAAATCTCTAAAGTCTTCATACCCTCCTGGACCTGACAACATCCCTAGTTGTGTCCTCAGAGAGTGTTGTAATTCTTTATGCAAACCTTTACTAAAGCTTTTTAATGTATCGCTTGACTCTACTATTTTTCCAAATCTTTGGAAAGAATCCTTCATTATTCCTCTTCACAAAAAGGGTGGAAAATCAGATATTTCCAATTATAAGTTGTTTAAAGAAATTATAACCTCTACATTGCAGCATTACTGCAAATCGGTTTTGTCACCTTTTCAGCATGGATTTGTAAAGAGTCGGTCAACTACGACCAATTTGCTTGAATTCACATCATTAGTTAACGATGGATTCCCTATGAAATGCCAAACTGATGTCATCTACACTGACTTCAGTAAGGCTTTTAACTCCGTGAACCATGATCTCCTCCTCCTTAAGGGGTTATATACCTTCTTTGTCGAAGAAAAAGAGGAAAGTTTGGATTTTTTTTAGGTATGTAGCAATTATTTCATTACACGAATGTTTTAATTTCTTGATAGTACACTTTATTAACAATGTTTGTGCAAAATTTCGTGGAAAAATATTAAATAGTTACTCGTAGAGTAAAAAGGGTATACTAAGTTCGTGCAAATGTATGTAACAGGCAGAAGGAAGCATTTCCGACCCCATAAAGTATATATATTCTTGATCAGCATCAATAGCCGAGTCGATATAGACATGTCCGTCTGTCCGTCTGTCCGTCCGTCCGTCTGTCCGTCTGTCCGTATGAACACCTAGATCTCAGAGACTATAAGAGCTAGAGCTACCAAATTTTCAGTGTAGACTTGTATTGTTTGCAGGCAGATCAAGTTTGTTTCAAATTTTTGCCACGCCCCCTCCCGCCCCCGCAATTTGAAAAAACCTCATATCTTCCACAATTTTGAAAATAGACTGTTCAAACCTTCTAGACATATATCTTAATCATCATTACCTATCGATCCGCCATACATCATTTTTGGATCAGATCAACGATAGTAGAGTTGCCGCCCCCGCAATTTGTAAAATACCTCATATCTCCCACAATTTTGAAAATAGATTGTTTGAACCTTCTAGACATATATCTTAATCCTCATTACCCATCGATCCGCCATACATTTTTCGATCAGATGAACTATAATAGAGTTGTCACCCCCGCAATTTGAAAAATACCTCATATCTCCCACAATTTTGAAAATAGATTATTCGAACCCTCGAGACATATATTTTAATCATCACTACCTATCGATCCGCCATACTTCGTTTCCTGATCAGATGAACGATAGAAAAGTTCACGCCCCCGCAATTTAAAAAATACCTCATATCACCCACAATTTTGAAAATAGATTGTTTGAACCCTCTAGACATATATTTTAATAATTATTACCGATCGATCAGCTATACATCATTTCCTGATCAGATGAGCTATAGTAGAGTTGCCTCCCCCGCAAATTGGAAAGAAACTCATTTCTCCCACAATAAGAACATGTTTATATCCTGAGTAACGGGTATATCGAAGTCGAGCAGGGCCGACTTTAACTTACGCTCTCGTTATTAATAATCTCCCCTCTACAATATCTCATTCTCGGATACTTATGTATGCCGATGACGTTAAACTCAATACCTGAAAAGTGTATATTTCGTTTTAACGCATGAAATATTCTCGACCAAATATATTCTCGACGCGGCCGGTTCATTCCGCTTGTCGTCGTCCGTCTGTCTGTCCGTCTGTCTGTCTGTCTGTCTGTCTGTCCGTTGTTGTTGTCTGTTTCTACGCGAACTAGTCTCTGTTTTAAGCTATCGAGCTGAATTTTGTACAGGTCCTCTTTTGCGGACTATTGTCGAAACCGGCCGGACGGACGACTATTCTTTCATGAACGATCGGTCGGAAAAAAGTCTTAGTGAGAAAAACTTTTTATTTTCTATTGTAGCGTCACCAATCTTGGTATATATTAGTTTTAGATGATTTTACATATTTGTGGAAAAATTTATTAAAATCGGATGAATATAGCATATAGTGCCAATAAACGGTCGTTCAAAAAACTAGTTCTAGTGGGAAAACTTTTTATTTTTCATCGTAGCGTCACCAATCTTGGTAATATTAGTTTTATATGCGTTAACACAATTCTGGAAGATTTATCAAAATCGGATGACTATAGCATATAGCGCCTAGGCAATCGGTCGAAAAATAAGACTTTGTGAAAAACTTTTTTGATTTCCATCGTAGCGTCTCCAATCGTAGTATATATTTGTTTTATATGTTTCCACGCAATTTTGGAAAAATTTATCAAAATCGGATGACTATAGCATATAGCTGCCATATAAACCGTCGGACAAAAAACTACTTCTAGTGAGAAAAACTTTTTTGTTTTTTATCGTAGCGTCCCCAATCTTGGTATATATTAGTTTTATATGCTTCCACATAATTTTGAAAAATTTATCAAAATCGGTGATAGCTGCCATAGGACCGATCGGTCGGAAAATGTGTTTTACTAAGAAATTTTTTTTTATGGTATCAAGTTTTTATTATCAATGATTTAAAAATTTTAAATATACGATATCATATTCTTATATATTTTACCGGTTAAATCAGTTGGAGTAAAGTTTTTCAAGTGTATTAAAACTTCGGCACAGTCGAAGTTAGCTTTGCCTTCTCGTTTTATCTTACAACGACCCGATGCATTCTATTAGGTTGCAAGATGATTTAAACTCGCTTAATTTTTGGTGCTTGGTTAATCATTTATTTCTTAATTGCGCAAAATGTATGTTTATGTCTTTTCATCGTTGCAAACCTTCGCTAGTTTCCTATTCGATTGGCAATGAACCCTTGCAACGAATATCAACTGTCGTTGATCTTGGAGTTATTTTTGATTGCAAATTAAGCTTTAATGATCATATATCCTGTATAGTTAATAAGGCGAATGGTGTACTTGGATTCATTAAGCGTTGGTCGAAGGAATTTAATGATCCCTATACAACAAAAGTTCTTTTTACACCTTTAGTTCGCCCGGTGCTTGAATACTGCTCATCCGTCTGGTGTCCGCAGTATAAAAATATGGATCATATTGAGTCTGTCCATAAGCAATTCTTGCTTTTTGCCCTCCGCGGCTTAAATTGGGATCCCAACCTTCTTGCTTTTGCTTATTGACCTTCCATCGTTGGCTAACCGTAGAACAGTCCTTGGCGTTTCTTTTCTTCATAAGTTAATTATCGGTGATGTAGACTCTTCTGAACTCTTAGGTCGCCTTAACTTCTCTGTTCCCTCTAGACCAACTAGAAATTATTATACACTTGAAAAGTGTATATTAATTTTGCCCAGAAGTTTGTAACGCATAGAAATATTCATTTCCGACCCCATAAACTATATATATTCTTGATCAGGACGACGAGCTGAATTCAATTCCGTCTGTCCGTACGTCCGTCTGTCCGTCAGTCTGTCTGTTTCTATGTTTTGAAGCTATCGAGCTGAAATTTTGCACAGAATCTTCTTTTTACTGCACGCAACTAATATGTCGGAACCGGCCGGATCGGATCACTATATCATATAGCTGCCATAGGAACGATCGGTCTAAGAACTAGTTCTAGTTAAAAAAAACTTTTTTGTTTTCCATCGTAGCGTCACTAATCTTGGTATATGTTAGTTTTATATGCTTCCACATAATTCTGGAAAAATTTATCAAAATCGGATGACTATAGCATTAAGCTGCCATAGAAACGGTCGGTCAACGACGTAGCATTACTAATCTTTGTATAAGTTAATTTTATATGCTTTCACATAATACAGGAAAAATTTTTCAAAATCGGATGACTATATTATAAAGCTCCCATTAAAACTGTCGGTCAAAAAACTACTTCTATTGAGAAAAACTTTTTTGTTTTCTATCGTAGCGTCCCCAATCTTGGTATATATTAGTTTTATATGATTTCAAATGATTTTGAAAAAATTGATCAAAATCGGATGACTATAGCACATAGCTGCCATAGGACCGATCGGTCGTAAAATGTGTTTTACTAAGAAAAGTTTTTTTTTATGGTATCAAATTTTTATTGTCAATGATTTAAAAATTTTAAATATCTGATATCTATATCCTATATATATTTTACCGGCTAAATTAGTAGGAGTAAAGTTTTTCAAGTGTATTAAAACTTCGACAAGGTCGAAGTTACCTTTGCCTTCTCGTTTGCCTTTAATCTTGCCCAGATGCACAACCGACTACTCACAGCACAACCGTTTTCGGGTTTTATGTCAAAATTATAATGATGTTTATCACCTGCTCTCAACAGAACTCTCTCTCTTTTCCATAAAGTTATCTCTTTTTGCACATCTCCGGCAAAATCTCTGACCACATCCAGCAGGAGCAGAGGCCTAGCTTGCCGGACCGGCTAATAAATATTCCCCCACCGGGTTAGAGATTTTCCGGATGATTTAATTCATCTTTATTTTAGCTTATATTTATTTTATTTTTATTATATTTAATTTAATTTAATTTTTTCCTTTTTTTTAATTCTTTTAATTTTAAATTTTATTTTCCTTATTGTTTTATTTTATATTATTTTTGTTCATTCTATAATATTGTTTATTTATTGTTTGTGTTTATGATTTTGTAAACATATTTTTAAGCCTTCTCTTTTTCTTTTTCCTCACTATTCTCTTTTTCGACTTCTATACTATTTAAATTTGTGTTAGGTCTAGTAACGTCTCTGGCTTCAATTGGCTGTGAACTGGGGCAAAGCTGGCCGGACGGGCAAATAAAATTCGCCCACCGTGTCGGAGTCGTTACTAGTCGATTTGTAATTTTTATACACTTGAAAAGTGTATATTAATTTTGCCCAGAAGTTTGTAACGCATAGAAATATTCATTTCCGACCCCATAAACTATATATATTCTTGATCAGGACGACGAGCTGAGTTCATTTCCGCTTGTCCGTCCGTCCGTCTGTCCGTCTGTCCGTCTGTCTGTCTGTCTGTCTGTTTCTACGCGAACTAGTCTCTCAGTTTTAAAGCTATCGAGCTGAAATTTTGCACAGAGTCTTCTTTTTACTGCACGCAACTAATATGTCGGAACCGGTCGGATCGGATGACTATATCATATAGCTGCCATAGGAACGATCGGTCAGAAAATAAGTCATAGTGAGAAAAACTTTTTTATTTTCCATTGTAGCGTCACCAATCTTGGTATATATAAGTTTCGGATGATTTTACATATTTGTGGAAAAATTTATCAAAATCGGATGACTATAGCATATAGCTGCCATAGGAACGATCGGTCTAAGAACTAGTTCTAGTTAGAAAAACTTTTTTGTTTTCCATCTTAGCGTCACTAATCTTGGTATATGTTAGTTTTATATGCTTTCACATAATTCAAGAAAAATGTATCAAAATCTGATCACTATAGCATATAGCTACCATAGGAACGATCGGTCGGAAAATGTGTTTTACTAAGAAACGTTTTTTTTATGGTATACAATTTTTATTATCAATGATTTAAAAATTTTAAATATCTGATATCTATATCCTTTATATATTTTACCAGTTAAATCAGTTGGAGTAAAGTTTTTCAAGTGTATTAAAACTTCGGCACAGTCGAAGTTAGCTTTGCCTTCTCGTTTTTATTCAGTTTTTCTTTTTTTTGGTTGACAGCCACCATTTGTCGACTTTTTTTCAACAAATAAATAACAACAAAGATGAAGATGTTGCAGACAAACAACAGCCGCAGCAGTAGAAGCAGCAGCGGCAACAAAAACAACAGATGGCCCGATCAGGCAATTGGCACCGAAGAGGGCATCCCTATCCACGCACGGTCTGTGCAAATTATGTTTACTGGCCAACATCCCGAGCAACCAAATTCAGCACGGTCCGTGCTCATCCAAATTTTCATCGGATCCACCACAATCCCACCACCCACTGATGGAAGCTGGAGCAGCAGCTGTATGGCCCACACCTTGGCCAAACTTGGGTCAAATCATCACCGGCCCCATATCAACACCAATTTCTGTACGAATCTGGCACACTTCACAAACAACTGTACACCACCATATACACCAACAAGCCATGCTAAGCCTCAAAACGCTGGCCACAAAATAAACGATGATAAATATGTGAGTAAGGCTGAGTTCACACTGCTCGACGCATGAGACATGGTAATCTAGTAAGCCTTTATATTGTATTGCTTAGAATTTCAGATGATAAGCTATTCACAAAAAAAACAAGACAACATAAGGGCCTACTTGATTGTCATGTCTCATGCGTCGAGCAGTGTGAACTCAGCCTAACAAACAACAACCTTTTACTCATATATTTACTGTAAAAACATATACGGCAATAGCGGCCACATTTAAAAACGAGAAGGCAAAGCTAACTTCGACTGTGCCGAAGTTTAAATACACTTGAAAAAGTTTACTCCAACTGATTTAACCGGTAAAAAATATATAGAATATAGATATCAAATATTTTAAACTTTTTAATATTTAATAATAAAAATTTGATACCATAAAAAAAACTTTTCTTAGTAAACCACATTTTCCGACCGATCGGTCCTATGGCAGCTATATGCTATAGTCATCCGATTTTGATACATTTTTTCGAACTTATGTAAAAACGAGAAGGCAAAGCTAACTTCGACTGTGCCGAAGTTTTAATACACTTGAAAACGTTTACTCCAACTGATTTAACCGGTAAAATATATAAAGGATATAGATATCAAATATTTAAAAAATTTTAAATCATTGATAAGAAAGATTTGATACCATAAAAAAAATTTTCTTAGTAAACCACATTTTCCGACCGATCGGTCCTATGGCAGCTATATGCTATAGTCATCCGATTTTGATAAAATTTCTCCAAATTGCGTAAAAGCATATAAAACTAATATATACCAAGATTAAGGACGTTACGATAGAAAACAAAAAAGTTTTCCTCACTAGAACTAGTTTTTAGACCGACCGTTTATATGGCAGCTATATGCTATAGTCTTCCGATTTTGATATGTTCCTTCCGGTGCGTAAAATTAGCAACCTTGGCTCTGGCACGGTGGTAGCCCAGCTGGAGCTCGCCGTATTTGGGGTGGTTCTTTTCCTAGGGGCTAACTTCTTCCAGGAACATAGCCAATAAATTTTAGAATCGTGCCATTCTTCGTACCAGGGATAGATAGATAGATAAAAATAAAAGTAGAGGTAGAAAAGAATAAAAAGTCCGTCTAAAAAAATGAGTCACGGCTGCAGGCTGGTTGACCTCTCAAACATTCCCCACATTCACTCTCATATGATTCACGCCTTTTACACATTCGTACTGAAATCTCATTCAAACACATTCAAACCAATTCCCATGCAACCACACACACTCAAGTCGCCCTGCCCGATGTTAAAGCAGCCTGGCTGGCCCTCCCTCTATTACTAAAAAAATTAGTTAATTCCTTGGACCATTCGTAGCCATATTATATCTGTGAGAAATGGTCCCCTTATTTAGTCCTGGGTCCGTCTTAATGTCTATGGGGATTGTCGCGGTGACATCCTTGTTTCCTTACTCACCATTGTTTCACCTTCTACACACATACCCACCCCAATCAACAACTTTTAGCAATTCATTTTTAAATTTCCTGTTTATTGAACAATGTGTATTTCCTCATTTAACCTATTTCCCATTATAATAAAAAAACTACTGAGTAACAAAAAAAAATATTTATGAAGAAAAGTATATCTAAAAAAAAGTAAATAATCTAAATTAAATTAAACATATTATTACTACTAGTTTTTTTTTTTTTGTGTTCTTCTTTGTTTTGTTCGTTTGACTTCAATTTAAATTTCAATATTGAATCTAATAAATATAAATATTCATACTTTTCCTATTTCTATATATTTATATTTAAGTACTTTACGTTTCAATTATTCATTTGTATCTGTGTTATTTTTTTGTATCTACTATGTTCATAAAACCACGCAAATGTATGTGTATTAAAAACCGCACCCATACAAATGACAAGAAGAGAATACTGATATTAGTCAATTTACTCAAACAGCTGATCATGTGCGTGTGGGTGTGCAACTTGAACACAAAGCAAAGTAAAAGTAGTCACAATAAAAGAACTCTCGACACTTACCCTTCTGTTGAATGTTGGCGCCAGCATGCTCACAGGGAGAAAAGTGCTAAAGTTTGGGCAAAATTTTATAAGCATTAACGATGCACCACACATTTGATCAAACCAATTATCTGTTTGTTTATCTTTTCATTTGTATCACTTTTTTTTTTGTTGTTGTGGCACAATTGCATGGTTTTGGGTGAATATAATTTTATGTGTAAAAAAAAATCAAAACAATTATGGCAAAAAAACTCAAACATCACTATCACTAACTATGATTTGGGTCTTCCCCCCCCCTTCTAACGCCTTGCCGCTCAGCTTCATAAGAGGAGTGTGCCAACTTCAGTGCAACCGAAAAGGCCCGAGCGTTCTCTCTTCTCGCTTCCACTCCCTCGGGATTCCCTCGCCGCCGTCTACCCGTTCAGCATCTGTCGTCGGATTTGCCGACAGAATCAGTCGTCTGGGCAAGGGGGTGTGGGGGTTTCCTAGCCGCTTTTTGCTGTTGCTAGGTCGATTTCACCCACTCATCTGCAGTCAGCAAATCATCTGAGCGCCTGTTACTAGATCGGTTACTTTGGTTGGTGTTTGGCTTCTCCACCTTTTGAGTTGCTGCGCTGGTGTTAGGTGGCCACTGACCTTCCTCGGCAAAGACTTAACATATATATATATATATATATGTATTTATATGTATATGCGGTTTTGGGTACTGGCGCTGGCTGTGGATTGCGCAGGTCAGTTCCACTTCCTCTTATTTAATGCAGTTTGTTTTGTTGTTTTATTATTTAATTGCCATTAATTTTTGTTATTTATATTGTTGTTTGTACAAACAGGTATTAGAGCCTTTTTGGCCGCCACTATGCATTTTGCTTGCATTTGGTTTTTTTTTCTTCTTTTCTTATTGTACCGGGTTTTTTTTTTTTTTTTTTTTGTTCTTAGATTAGCCCATTTATATACGTAGAAAAAATGTACATATATATTCTTTTTGTATCAGCCAACTTAACGCAACTTTTCTGCTTTCGCGCAGCCGCACTCGACCTCGCCGATTGTAGCATGAAACTTCGACTGATCTTCTCCTTTTCCTAGGCATTGCGAGGCGCATCGCTTTGGAAACTTTAATGCCGTTCGGGATATGTGGGGGTTCGTACACTTCGAGGGCAGCTTCTATTTTCCTAGGCCCACGTAACAGGCTCGGACCCGTCGATGTCCTGGATATGGAACGTGTCCGCAAAAAAAAAATCAATACGTGGCCTCTGATTCAAATTAGTTTGAGCACACAGACGTGTGGCCTCGACCCACGACCCTGAGATAAGTGACATAAGTTAGGTGACATACAAATCTTTTGCATGGTATACCCCTATGCTTTTTCCTGTGCTGTTGGCTAGCTCGTATAATGAGTTTCCTTTTCTTTTAACCACTATGCAGCGTACCCTGTTAGGACCCAGCTTGGAATTATAGCCCTCTGCAAGATTACTTTGCTTGAAGTTCCTTCGATAAACCACTTGTCCTACCGCATATTCAACATTTCTGCTTCGCGTGTTGTAATTTTTCTCAGCCCTAGCATGAGCGACTTTTAGTTCGAGCTGGATTTTGTTCCGTAGCAGCTCCATCCGGTCTGCCGTTCCAAGGACCTCTTGATCTGCAGCCGATACTCCTCCTATTCGTCGCATAATGGGATATGCACTGGCATGTTGCACCATTCGTGTCCCAAACATGGCATGATAGGGCTCCGTGTCAATCCCAGAATGGTGACCGCTTCGCAAGGCCCAAGCCACCCGACTCAGGTGGCTATCCCACGTACGCTGATCCTCCGCTACTGCCGTTCTAAGGATCTGAAGCACTGAGCGATTTACCCGTTCGGCTGCGTTTGCCTGAGGGGAGTAAAATCCGGTTCGCACGTGCTGTATCCCATACTTTGCTGCCAATTCTGCAAAAATTTGGGACACAAATTGTTTTCCATTGTCAGAATGGATATATTCAGGGACCCCAAACTGATGGAAAATTTCTCGCTCCAGAAACTCGACCATTTTCCCTGCCACGGCACTCCTCATTGGCTGTAACCAGACAAATTTGGTGAAGTGGTCCAAACACACGAATATAACTGAATTCCCGTTTCTGGTTCTAGGATACGGACCCATAAAGTCAATGTATAGACGCTGCAGGGGTCTCTGGGTGATTTGCTGCTTACCCATGGGCGGCCGACTGCTCTTATTAGAAGTTTTTGTACTTTTACACAGCTCGCAGTCCTGTGTCGTCTTGTGCACTTCTGTTACCATTCCTGGCCAATAATATCTTTGTCGGATCCGAGCTAACGTCTTGTGTATACCTCCATGTCCGGCTGCTGTGGCATAGTGAGCTTGGTAAACTAACTCCGGCCGTAGTTCCTGAGGTACCCATAACTTCCAAAGAATATCATCCTGTACCTGGTCACCAGTTCTAAAACCCATCCTTTTGTATACGTATCCATCAGATACACATATATCTGGAAGCTCCATCTGTTTATCCTTCGCCACTTTCACCAACTCTTCATACTCTTTGGATTTAAATGCAGCTGAACCCAAGTCCACTTCCCAAGAGTTTCCACCACCCAAGCCTATCTCTTCCATGTGCATTCGTGAAAGGGTGTCAGGGACCACATTGAGAGACCCTTTCCGATGTTCTATTGAAAAATCAAACGCTTGTAGTTTCAAGCTCCATCTTGCTAACCGTCCTGCAAGGTCCTTTTGATTCATAAGCCACTTAAGGCTAGCATGGTCTGTTATTACTTTAAAAGGCATACCTTCTATATATGCTCTGAATTTATAAATGCTTAGAATGGCTGCATAACACTCCAACTCCGTAATACTGTAATTGCGCTGCGCTTTATTAAGTTTCGCCGACATGAAAGCGATAGGTCTTTCATTGCCTTCAATATCCTCTTGAAAGAGAACTCCTCCGACTCCTACAGTGGATGCATCACATTGTATCACAAATGGACGTGAAAAATCGGCCGTTATCAATACTGGGGCGGTAGTAAGAGCAGTCTTTAGCGCTTCGAATGCTGCTTTTCCAGCTTCCGTTAGTGAAAAATTCCGAATCCGATCCTTTGACAAACTCTCATGTAGTGGGGCGGCTATAGTGGCGTAGTCCTTCACAAATCTCCGGTACCACCCGGTCATTCCTAAAAATCGTCTTAGCTGTTTGGCTGATTTAGGTTCTGGAAACTCGCGTACTGCCTCGACCTTGGCTTCGTCCTTTTTAATGTGACCCTCACCCACTACAAAACCTAGATACTTTGCTTGCCGGTAGCAGAAATTGCTTTTCTCCACATTTATAGTCAGTTGTGCCCCAGACAGGCATTCAGCCACCTTTTTGAGCATCGCTAAATGTTCTTCAAACGTCTTTGAACACACCAACAAATCATCCAAGTATACAAAAACATGTTCTCTGAGTGCCGCCGGAATCACTTTATCCATCAGGCGACACATCCTCTGAGCGGCATTGCACAGGCCGAATGGCATTACCGTGAAATGGTAAAGGGGGCGCCCAGGTACGGTGAATGCAGTTTTATCCCTGCTCTTAGGTTCAAGTGGCACTTGCCAAAATGCATCCTTCAAGTCTATTGCGGATATATAATACGTCTCCTGTAAGCGGCTTAACAGACCCTCAATGTGTGGCAGCGGGTATGCATCTTTGATCGTTCGCTCGTTGACTTTGCGTGCATCCAGGCATAAACGATTTTTGGGGCCTTTCTGCACTAAGGTGACCGGGGAGCTCCAACTGCTATTACTTTCTTCGATGACACCTAACCCAAGCATTCGGTCTAATTCGGCGTAGACCAACTGCTGTTTTGCTGGAGAGATTGGGTAATGCCTTTGCTTTATCGGCAGGTGCTCGTTATGAACCTCAATCACATGCTGCTCTAAAGATGTTTTACCCAATCCAAGTACGGCACACGAAGGAAACGCGCGCTTTACTTGCTCTAATTGACTGGTTTGCTCGGGTGATAAGATATGAGGCATGTATGCAGTTGCTGTGGGTTTCGGCTCATCCACCATGAAAACTTCGCTACAATCAATATGCTCTTCTGCTCCTTTTTTGCCATTTAATTCAATATCCTTGCCAACTACAGCTATGTCGAATGCACGCCAAAACTCTATTCCAAAATAAAACTGCTGCTGCAGCGCAGGAACAATAAGGAAATCTAAAATCTTCTCTTTACCTTCCCACTGCACGGCTAGGGAAATTATGCCTTGGACCTTAGTTGCTCCTCCATCAGCTGTTCGCACCTCTTGCCTCTTTAGCCGACGTACCCGCGATTCTCGTCCCTTTAAAAACTCCTCTGCCCCGCGCCCGATACAATTCGCGCTGGCTCCGGTATCTAACAAGGCCAAAACTTGAACTCCGTCTACTTGGGTTTTTGCGAAGAGGCGATTATCGTCTTCTATTGACACCACCGCAGCCACCACCGCCTTCTCCAGGGACTCCTCATCCTTTTCTCTCCGTCTTAGCTGCTCAATCTTCCTATAATTCCGAGATTTTGAGCACTCTGACTCCTCTCCAAATATTCGCGCTCTTGCCTCCTCGTACTCCTGTTGGCGCTGATGCAGACTCTTTTGCGGAGAAATCTGCTGAGGAGGAGGTACTGATGTTTTTATTGGTTTATCCTCGGGTTCACGTCTCCCTGCGCAGAAGTTCCCGTTGCTCCTGGCAGACCCTTCTCTAAAAACGCTACATCTACGGTCAAATACGATTTCATCTGCCCGCAAGCGAAACAATGGGCATCATGAAAAGCTGATTTACATGGCTCCTTGGACAAATTACTTTGTTGCTTTCGGTAAAAATCGCTAGGTAGCCCACACACAAAGCACAGATACAAGTGGAAAGGTGACGAACAGAATGCCTCTCCACCAGCTATGCTTGCCCTTGGTGGACCCGCGGTAGCGCTTTCTCTGCTGACGTTTGGCCTAAAACTACCATTTCCTCCAGTCGTCTGCGACCTTGCAGTCCGTTGGTCTCGGTGATCCCTTGGCCCCCTCTGAATAGCTTCCACTTCACTCGCAGGCTCATTTTCACACGGGACTGCTTCCAACTCGGCCAGTCCGCGTCCCGTTCCCTTTCCGCGATGTTCTTTCAGCCATTTTTCTGCTTTCACGCCTTCCCTTCTTAGATGCCCCAGGGTAACCATCCTTGATCCATACAGCAGGCTGCCAAGCTGAGTATTTAGATTGCCTTGTATAATTTCCACCAGTTTGACCTCAGGAATCCTTTCCACTAGTTTAAAATTGAGATTATGAATGTCCCCATAAAACTCCTCAAAAGGCTCTCCGGGTTGCTGCTTCCTCTCCATTATGGCCTTGATAGTAGCGTAGTCCGAATCAGCAGATGAAAAAGCACTTACTAACTCCCGCCTTAGGTCTTTATAGCCAAAATGGTAGTCAGTCCGATGATCTTCTAAAAGCTGCCAGTACCATTTGGCTGCCGCTCCCCCGAGAAGATAATGAAACTCGTTATAAAGCTGCCTTTCCGTCACTACGTATTGATCCCGCATCCTCTCCACCCGGAATATGAAACTTTCTACAGTCATTCCTTTCGCGGATCCATCGAACTTTAAATTCCACCGATCTAATGGCATAGGCTGGCCATGACCTACACTATATCGTCCAATGTTGGTTGCGGACATTCCCTCATCTACAAAACCCACCCGACGGGTTCGCTGACTTTGCGCCTCTGATGGTGTGAAAGCATGTCCGTTTTCGCTTCCTCTTATGATTCCTGCTTCAGCCACTGACAACTCCATTTCTGCCATGCGACTTGTCATGGTATCTACTTCTGAGCGAAGATCGGATAAGGCCCGAATCACTGCCTCATTCTGCGCATACACCCCGGCAACCATCTGGTTGAACATTGCTTCTGAGCGCACTGGGCTGTGCTGTGCTTCGACTGGCTTCTCCCCACCATCTGGAACACCCCCAACTGCACCCTCCTCGTTATCCATCAGGGTACTGTGGCCTCCTGCTAACGTCCCTAGTTTATCAATCTGGCTGGAAAAGCTGAGCGATTCCGATGCTCTGGGTTGTCTTTGCAGCGTGTTCGTTCTACGTCGGGGATTCTTTTGAGTCTTTTCAAACGGTCCCACCAGTTGGCCAGCAGGATTTTTATCTGCGCTGAGCGCGCGTGTGGTGCTACGGGTCAAACGACGACCTTCTGTTGGCAACTCTCCTCCCGTTCCGCTTTCCATTCAGCTATCCAAAAGTCTATTTATCCCCCTATTCTTCTATAAATCTCTAAAAAAAAACAACTAGCGCGAATGCTAATATCTCTTAATAAAAAAATATTTTCCAAACCTGTAAGGCCAAAAATGGTTATTTTAAGAAATAAATATAAACCCAAAAAAAATAAGAATAAATACAAATTATGAAAATTCAAATATATATAGAAATATTTTCAATTTATATAATAAATATTAATATATTCAATATATTAAAAATTTTGGAAAACTACAATAAAAATTTAAAAAAAAGTAATATAATATATATTTTTTTTTTTTTGTTTAAAAAAACCTTACCACCTCACGGTTCTGAAGTGATACTAAAAAAATTTCTCTTCAAAAAAACTATTCATTTAAACATTGGGGCGGGTATGCTGTCAGCGACAATGGTTTTCAGTAAAGGATGTCTTTCGCTTCCTTTTTTTTTTTTCTTTTTCGTGTCCCCCTTTCTGTCTCCTAAAAAAAAATTTTAATCTGTCCACCCCCTCCCCCATAGTCTTCATACTACTGGGCTTCAGCTGGACGTCGCCTCATCCTAGACACAGCTAACTGTCTCTCAGGAGTAGCTGACTCTCTGTGCTGCCCTTCTTCTTTCTGCAGTCAACCTCAACGCTCCCACGCTTGGCGCAGCTTTCAAATTAAGCGCGTGGCTGCTGCCTACTACATAATTATCCCTTATAAAACTTGCCCTCAGTGAACTTAGCCAGCTCATCCGCTCTGGTCCATGACCTGGTTCTTTGGGAGTACTAGCGTTCACCGTGACCAATTCATATTTGCCTATTTAATGCCTCACAATAGCAGAATTATCCAATCTAGCAACTGGTAGCAGCAAAAATATAATAAAAAAAATATACCTATAAAGGAAAGTAACTATAAAAAAAAATCGAAAATCTAATAACGAGAAAAAAAAAAAAATCCTAGAAATGTCTGTCCTTTTGCACACATCCGTTGGGCGCCAATTGATATGTTCCTTCCGGTGCGTAAAATTAGCAACCTTGGCTCTGGCACGGTGGTAGCCCAGCTGGAGCTCGCCGTATTTGGGGTGGTTCTTTTCCTAGGGGCTAACTTCTTCCAGGAACATAGCCAATAAATTTTAGAATCGTGCCATTCTTCGTACCAGGGATAGATAGATAGATAAAAATAAAAGTAGAGGTAGAAAAGAATAAAAAGTCCGTCTAAAAAAAATGAGTCACGGCTGCAGGCTGGTTGACCTCTCAAACATTCCCCACATTCACTCTCATATGATTCACGCCTTTTACACATTCGTACTGAAATCTCATTCAAACACATTCAAACCAATTCCCATGCAACCACACACACTCAAGTCGCCCTGCCCGATGTTAAAGCAGCCTGGCTGGCCCTCCCTCTATTACTAAAAAAAATTAGTTAATTCCTTGGACCATTCGTAGCCATATTATATCTGTGAGAAATGGTCCCCTTATTTAGTCCTGGGTCCGTCTTAATGTCTATGGGGATTGTCGCGGTGACATCCTTGTTTCCTTACTCACCATTGTTTCACCTTCTACACACATACCCACCCCAATCAACAACTTTTAGCAATTCATTTTTAAATTTCCTGTTTATTGAACAATGTGTATTTCCTCATTTAACCTATTTCCCATTATAATAAAAAAAACTACTGAGTAACAAAAAAAATATTTATGAAGAAAAGTATATCTAAAAAAAAAAGTAAATAATCTAAATTAAATTAAACATATTATTACTACTAGTTTTTTTTTTTTTTTTTTCTTCTTTTTTTGTTCGTTTGACTTCAATTTAAATTTCAATATTGAATCTAATAAATATAAATATTCATACTTTTCCTATTTCTATATATTTATATTTAAGTACTTTACGTTTCAATTATTCATTTGTATCTGTGTTATTTTTTTGTATCTACTATGTTCATAAAACCACGCAAATGTATGTGTATTAAAAACCGCACCCATACAAATGACAAGAAGAGAATACTGATATTAGTCAATTTACTCAAACAGCTGATCATGTGCGTGTGGGTGTGCAACTTGAACACAAAGCAAAGTAAAAGTAGTCACAATAAAAGAACTCTCGACACTTACCCTTCTGTTGAATGTTGGCGCCAGCATGCTCACAGGGAGAAAAGTGCTAAAGTTTGGGCAAAATTTTATAAGCATTAACGATGCACCACACATTTGATCAAACCAATTATCTGTTTGTTTATCTTTTCATTTGTATCACTTTTTTTTTGTTGTTGTGGTACAATTGCATGGTTTTGGGTGAATATAATTTTATGTGTAAAAAAAAATCAAAACAATTATGGCAAAAAAACTCAAACATCACTATCACTAACTATGATTTGGGTCTTCCCCCCCCCCTTCTAACGCCTTGCCGCTCAGCTTCATAAGAGGAGTGTGCCAACTTCAGTGCAACCGAAAAGGCCCGAGCGTTCTCTCTTCTCGCTTCCACTCCTCGGGATTCCCTCGCCGCCGTCTACCCGTTCAGCATCTGTCGTCGGATTTGCCGACAGAATCAGTCGTCTGGGCAAGGGGGTGTGGGGGGTTCCTAGCCGCTTTTTGCTGTTGCTAGGTCGATTTCACCCACTCATCTGCAGTCAGCAAATCATCTGAGCGCCTGTTACTAGATCGGTTACTTTGGTTGGTGTTTGGCTTCTCCACCTTTTTGAGTTGCTGCGCTGGTGTTAGGTGGCCACTGACCTTCCTCGGCAAAGACTTAACATATATATATATATATATATGTATTTATATGTATATGCGGTTTTGGGTACTGGCGCTGGCTGTGGATTGCGCAGGTCAGTTCCACTTCCTCTTATTTAATGCAGTTTGTTTTGTTGTTTTATTATTTAATTGCCATTAATTTTTGTTATTTATATTGTTGTTTGTACAAACAGGTATTAGAGCCTTTTTGGCCGCCACTATGCATTTTGCTTGCATTTGGTTTTTTTTCTTCTTTTCTTATTGTACCGGGTTTTTTTTGTTTTTTTTTGTTCTTAGATTAGCCCATTTATATACGTAGAAAAAATGTACATATATATTCTTTTTGTATCAGCCAACTTAACGCAACTTTTCTGCTTTCGCGCAGCCGCACTCGACCTCGCCGATTGTAGCATGAAACTTCGACTGATCTTCTCCTTTTCCTAGGCATTGCGAGGCGCATCGCTTTGGAAACTTTAATGCCGTTCGGGATATTGTGGGGGGTTCGTACACTTCGAGGGCAGCTTCTATTTTCCTAGGCCCACGTAACAATTTTGATAAATTTTTCCAGAATTACGCGGAAGCATATAAAACTAATACAAACCATGATTGGTGAAGCTACGATGGAAAACAAAAAAGTTTTTCTAACTAGAACTAGTTCTTAGACCGATCATTCCTATGGCAGCTATATGATATAGTCATCCGATTTTGATAAATTTTTCCAGCATTATGTGGATACATATAAAACTAACATATACCAAGATAAGTGACGCTACGATGGAAAACAAAAAAGTTTTTCTCACTAAAACATATTTTCCGACCGATCGTTCCTATGGCAGCTATATTATATAGTCATCCGATCCGGCCGGTTCCGACATATTAGTTGCGTGCAGTAAAAAGAAGACTATGTGCAAAATTTCAGCTCGATAGCTTTAAAACTGAGAGACTAGTTCGCGTAGAAACAGACAGACGGACAGACGGACAGACTGACAGACGGACGGACGGACAGACGGAAATGAACTCGGCTTGTCGTCCTGATCAAGAATATATATAGTTTATGGGGTCGGAAATGAATATTTCTATGCGTTACAAACTTCTGGGCAAAATTAATATACACTTTTCAAGTGTATAAATATAAAACTGATATATACCAAGATTGGAGACGCTACGATGGAAAACAAAAAAGTTTTTCTCACTAGAAGTAGTTTTTTGTCCGACCGTTTATATGGCAGCTATATGCTATAGTCATCCGATTTTGATAAATTTTTTCCGAATTGTGTGGAAACATATAAAGCTAATATATACTACGATTGGTGACGCTACGATGGAAAATAAAAAAGTTTAACTCACTAAGACTTATTTTTCGACCGATCGTTCCTATGGCAGCTATAAGATATAGTCATCCGATCCGGCCGGTTCCGACATATTAGTTGCGTGCAGTAAAAAGAAGACTCTGTGCAATCAGCTCGATAGCTTTAAAACTGAGGGACTAGTTTGCGTAGAAACAGACAGACAGACGGACAGACAGAAAGACAGACAGACAGACAGACAGACAGACAGACAGACGGACAGACGGACGGACGGACAAGCGAAATGAACTCAGCTCGTCGTCCTGATCAAGAATATATATAGTTTATGGGGTCGGAAATGAATATTTCTATGCGTTACAAACTTCTGGGCAAAATTAATATACACTTTTCAAGTGTATAATAAAGCCAAACAAATAAAATGTCCAGCAATTTTTAAACGCAACACTAATAGGGCTGTACAGGGTTGCCCATATTCGAAGGACCCATGTTTTTTTTAAAAAAATCAAAGAAAAAAATAAAAATTTGGCGGTTGGCAATCTTAATCATTTAATTTGTTCCAAGTAGATTTGTTTACATCAATTTTTGAATATGATATCTCTCAAATGGCCGCCTCTGGCGTTGATGGCGTATTGTGCCCTTTTTGCAGCATTTTCCATCGTTTTCGCCAACATTTCGGCCGGAATAGCGGCTATTTCTTCACGAATGTTGTCCTTGAGCTCTTCTACGGTCCTTGGCTTGTTAACGTAAACCTTTGACTTCAAATATCCCCACAAGAAGAAGTCAGGCGGCGTCAAATCGGGCGAACGCGGTGGCCAGTCCAAATCACCACTTTTCGACATCAAACGGCCCGGAAACAATTTCTTCAGAAAATCGATTGTTATGCGACTTGTGTGCGGTGGAGCGCCGTCTTGTTGAATCCAGAACTGCCTCATACGCTTTCGACGAATAATTGGCATCACAAAATTGGTCATCATGTCGCGATAACGCTCCTGGTTGATGGTAACAGCATGGCCATTTTCATTTTGGAAGAAAAACGGCCCACTAACGCCGCACCAAACTGTGACTTTTTCGTCAAGAAGTGCCAACTTCTTGAATCTCCTGAGGATTTTCAGTGGCGTAAATACGGCAATTTTGCTTATTTACGGTCCCATTCAATGTGAAATGGGCTTCATCGGACATGATAATTGAGTTTTCACAATTGACTTGTTCTGTTGAATGTAAATTTCAACTATTTCAGAGCGCTCGCGTGGCGTGTATTGTTCCATGGTAAAAATCTGCTTGGACTGACGCTTCAAACGCGGTATGTCATTAAGCGATCTGACATCTCTGTCAAAAGTTATGGCGTTGCCAGATGGGTCCGTCGAATATGGGCAACCCTGTACTACCTACAAATCATATTAGGTCCCTCTCATCCCCATCAGTAAATCACTATTATATGCAAATCATATCGTCATCAATAGTAGCCGGTGTGGCATTAACAGCCACTCCATCATCATCACCACCACCACCATCACAAATAGTATCAGATATAAAAATTTTGTCCCATTCGTATCAACTTACGCTACAACTAAAAAGGCAAAAAATGCATCCAAAGCCACAGTCCCACTGCAATATCAATAATAATAAAAATTTGCTCAATATAAAAATCGCTGTCCACACCAATAGAATCAACTACAGCAAAATCAACAAAATTAAGCAGCAGCAGCAGCATAATATACAACAGGTTCGCACTGGCGCACCAAATACAAACCCACTACCCTTTTCCCCAGACTGGGTACTGGATAACATAAGAAAGAGCAACGTTGAGCCACATATGGATCATCACCAGCATCAGCCTTGCCAAAATTCACATCACCATCACCCATATATGGTCCCGCTTGGGATGAGTATCCCAAAAACAACAACAATAATATTATATATCCCATTATTCTCAGGGATTATAATAACAATATTCACATATATCAACCCAAATGACTCGAGTACGATATAATAAATTGCGAATTTTGCTTTGGAATGCCAATGGCATACAGAGCAAATTACCAGAGCTCGAGCATTACGCACTGAGCCAAAATATTGATATAATACTCTTGAGCGAGACAAATTTATGGGAAAATGAACTAATTCGTATCTGGGGATATCATCTTATTGTGCTAATATAGCTAAGGACGGCCGACGCAGATATGGCGTGGCCCTATTAATCAAAAACGACATTGTTCACTATCCGGTCAACAAAGTCATCACCGACACACATCAATTGTGCTCCACACGCATCGACACCACAATTGGCAGCATCAAAATCGGCTCCATTTACTGCCCACCACGCAAAAAATGGACCAACGAAACCACAGCAGCCATCCTACATCCAAACACCAGCTCTGGGGCAGCAGAAATGATGGCCTCAGGCCTCATGATGGCCTCAATACACACGATCGGGAGGCGTTAATTGCCAACTTCAGAATCCCGTTCACACCATGCGAACCAATAGCAGCATTCACTGCAAGAGAAATACAAAATATGATTAAACGATCTATTAATAAAAAAGCACCCGGCCACGACAGCATCTGTAATAAAGTGTGGAAAAATGTCGGCAACAATTGCATCCTGCTACTGGAGAATGTTTTCAATGCCACTCTGGAGCTCAATTATTACCCCAAAACCTGGCGGCACTCCATAATCAGCATGATCCCCAAGCCCGGCACCAAGGGCAACGAGGAATGCAACCCAAAATCATATAGGCCCATCAGCCTCACACCAACCATCTCAAAGATTTGGGAGCGAATGCTCGCTGTGCGTATCGTCGACCAGCTTGAAGAGAGATCCTTAATACCAGATCACCAATTTGGCTTTAGAGAGGGCCACAGCACCAACGAGCATTTGCACCGAGTCACCGACTTTATAATTACGGCATACGACAAATCTGAATATTGCCATGCCATATTTATTGATGTAGAACAGGCCTTTGATCGGACTTGGATCCTAGGATTATTGGCCAAAATAAAAACCACACTAGATGCTTATTACAATTTATTGAAATCTTATCTCACCGAGTGTACGTTCCAGGTGAGGTGCAAAGATCGCATTTCGGATAAACATAAAGCAAGTGCTGGCGTACCACAGGGAAGCGTACTTGCACCAATATTATATACATTATTTACGGCAGATGTGCCTAGACCAGATGGCAGCACATCAAATCCTGTCAGAGCCACCAATAGCCAGAGCAGCCGCACCAGCGGCGGCAACAACAACAACAACGACGACGCCACCAGTGCTCAACAGATGAACAGCGTAGACAGCAATTATACGCACATCAGCTTCGACGACGATGATGGCCATAATGAGAATTTTAGGCCACATAGCAGAACACTACTGGCCTCATACGGACGACATCTGCATCATGTTCAGCCACACCAAACAAAATGTTGCCGCCCTCGAGATGCAGCATTATTTAATAAAATCCGAAGCTTGGGCGAGAAAGAATAATATTAAAATAAATAGCAAAAGAGTCAACACATTTGCTTTACTTACCGCTTGGAGAGGCCATTATTCGTGAAACTATGCGGCACATATCTAAAAGTGAACAAATCGGTCAAATATCTGGGCATGCACCTGGATTCTAAATTGACATTTGACACTCACATAAAAAACACCATTGCCGGCTGTAGGCTGAGGCGAAATAAATTAAACTGGCTCCTCAGGGCCAAAAGTCCACTCCCATTAAGGGCCAAGAGGACCATATATAAGACCATCATTGTCCCCATATGGAGCTATGGCCTGCCCATCTGGTCCATGGCCAAGGATGTCCACAAAAAGGCACTACAGCTTTTCCAGAACGAGACGCTACGCATCATCACCGGCTGCCAACTCCACTCTGCATAATGACCTGGAATTAGAGACAGTTGATGAAATTATTGACAAGAATGTCATTAGGCACAATGAAAGATTGGCCAACCACACAAATAGACTTGCCCGAAACTTGGCCAATCCTCCTCCTCATCATCATCAAAACGGCAACAGCACCAGCTCCAGCAACAGAAACAGAAGACTCAAGCGGATCACATATAGCAATGTGTTGACCAGGGCTTACACTCGCACACGCACACAGGCCAGCAATAACAACCAAAATGGCAACACCAATTGCAGAAATGCCAGGCGACGCAGGTGAAAAATCCAAATCCAAATACTCCATCCACAATAGCCATCCAGAGAGATTTAAAAGCAGCACCATACACACACAATATGCATTGCTCAACAGCAAATAATATTGGCCAATAGTAGTAGTATATAGTAGTAATATTTTATTTTTGGCTTGTCGAAGGTATGGCAAGCAGCCGTTAACCTAAAGCCGTTTCAAAACAAAAGTGAGCATAACATAAATACATAAATAATATAAATACATAAATAACATAAATTGTAAAATAGCATAAGTTCTATATTCTATAACATAAAGTGGTGTTGACATATCATAACATTTTTTAAATTTAATTTTACAAGCTTGAATTTCGTGTTACTAAAAAGTTTCATTTATAATTTGTGCTCTATATCTTAAGGCGTTGCTGACGTAGGTAAATAGTCTGGTCCAGTCAACTCCATTTAAAAGGTTTTGGCATTCCAAATCCGACATGAATCTCTTTCCCAGGCTAGCAGCTCTAATTTCCTGAAGAATCGGACATTTACCCAGAAAATGTATCGTGTCCTCTTGTTCATTTGTATTACATAGTGTACACTGGATGTCTGCAGTTTGATGGTGTGGTCGGTAATTTAGGCGTAACATTTCAACTCTTATTTTAAAAATGAGTGAGATTACGTTGGCTCCTAAAGCGTCTTGAAAATAATTTGTCTCATTCAAGTTGTGGTTTAATTTATTATACGAATTCCTGACAGTGCTTTGTCTTGCTTCGTTTCCCCAATTTTGCCTCATGGTTAGCTCAATGTTTGTTATAAGCTCAGTTTGTTGTATTTTCCACTGACTTGGATTTTCCAGTGTTAGCTGCGAGTTATAAATCTCCGATAGGTTTTCCCATCGCTGAAAGCATTGTGATTTAGTGGACAACAAGTATTTGGAGACAATTTTGGGGTATCTCTGATCGGGCATCGTAAGAGTCTTCGCTACATAGTTGAAGTGGAGCTTTAAGGTATGCGTGAATAATGGTGGCAGGCCGGTTTCCAGATGTATCGCGTAATTTGGTGTATTTTGCGGAAGGTAAAATATCCTTTTTATAAAGTATCGTTGTCCTCGTTCAACTGCATCAAATAACTCGTCACCCCACACTTGCGCTGCGTAGCATGTAATCGCCTTCGCTGTTGCTTGATACATTTTATATTTTGAGCTTGCATTAACATTTTTACGTTTCAGCAAAGAGTTCCACGTGCTACTTATTGCCATCCTGGTCTCCTTAAGTTTTAGCTCAACGTGCTTAGCAAAGCTCATATTGCTAGTCAGGGTTACCCCCAAATATTTAAAAGACTTAACCACTTCCAAAGGCGTTCCTGATAGGTTCCACCTCTCATTTCGTGCAAATTTTCCTCTGCCATTTCTAACTACGAGTACTTTTGACTTATCACAATTGATGGTTAGATTCCAAGTTTTGCAATAGTTTTGTGTCGCATCTATCATTTTCTGTAGTATTTCGGGGGACTCAGCTAACATGACCATATCATCTGCGTACTTCAAGATCTTAAAGTGGTGATCTCCCATTTTGACTCCACCGGGAAGAGAGGACTCTATGTCATCCACATAAAGGGCAAATAGGAGCGGACTGAGTAGGCATCCTTGTTTGACCCCTTGGTTCGTTTGGAAGCCATCAGATAAACTATGGCCGTCCCATACTCTAGCGGTATTATGGCTATACAAACTTATGAGCATATTAATGATTTTTAATGACAATCCCATATTGCTCAGCTTGTACATAAGGCATTTGCTATTTATTGTGTCGAACGCTGCTTTAAAATCGATAAAAAAGAGGTACATCTTTTTTCCTTTCCGCAGATACTCCCTGGCAAGTGCCGTGAGCACAAATATGCTGTCAACCGTAGAGTACCCTTTTCTAAATCCCATTTGGCTTTCGCTGAGTAGATGGTTCGAATCTACAAATCTAGTGATGCGAGTTAGCAGCATGGATGCGAAGACTTTCATTGACGAATTAAGAAAAGAGATGCCTCTATAGTTTTGAACATCATTTGGGCTTCCCTTCTTATATATTGGGTAGATGATACTTGTTTGAAAGCTGTTGGGCACTTTGGCTGTGTTGAACATTTTATTAAAAACCTCTGTGAGATGGCATATGAATGAGCTGGAGGCATTAGCCAGGAATTCCACAGGTACTCGATCTGTTCCGGGCGCTTTATTTGGCTTACTTTTCTGTAGTGCGATGTAGACATCCTCTATATCAAATGCACAATCTAAGGAATCAACAATAATATTTGGTAGGGCATAGCTCACAATATTACTATGGTCATCTGAGAAAAGCAGGCTGTGAAAGTATTGGGCAAGTTCTGCTGGTGGTACAGCAATGTACTTCCTAGCTCCCGAACCATTAAGTCTTCGTACGAGTGCCCAGAACGATTTGCTATCGGTAACGCGGCACATGTCTGCTTCCAATTTACTGAAATACTCTCTTTGGGTTTCCTTACACTTTAGCTTATAGAAGCGGTTTAGGTGTTTATAGTTCTCTTTATCCTCATATGTGTTTGAGCGTCTAGCTATTTTAAGGGCATTGAATGAGTTTATTCTAGCTCTTTCACACTCTTGATTAAACCAGTATTGTATCCCAGTTTCAGTCTTCGGTCTCTGCATGAATTTAGCCGCTTCCGCAATACAACCTATTAAGGAGTCCATCTCTACTTCTCGCTGTGATAGAGCTAATTTTCCGATTTCGTGATCTAGTTTTGCTGAGTATTCCTGCGCTCGTGCTTGCATCCATTTCAGCTTGGGTAGTAACTGGTTTTCGTTTTCTACCTCGGGTAGATTTGTGAAGTTGAGATCCACTACTAGGGGCATATGATCCGAAAAAGTTTGACTTCCAATCCACATATCTGCTACATGGGTGTGCCACTGGCCTTGTATCAAGCAGTAATCAATTGTCGATGTCGCCTGACCCCGCAAGAATGTATATCTTCCGTCCTTGTCGCTTTGCGTCGTTCCATTTAAAATTGTCAAGCGAAAACATTCACCGAGCTCTATGATCTGCTTTCCCTTTGCATCGGTCGTAGTGTCTTGCGAGTTTCTTGGAGCATTTGCATGTTTTTCTTCTGATGTAGGGTCCATTATGCCTATTTGTGCACTTCCCAGCCGCGCATTCAGATCACCTAATACCATTATGTTGTTCATATTTGACTCGCTCAGGGTATTGTATAGTTCCTCAAAACTCGTTGCCCAACTATTACAATTAATATAGCAAGGGATAATGTAGAGCTTCTCCTTTGTCGTATCGAACTCGATAACAGTTGTTCGTTCGATGGTTGTGAATTTACATATTTGAGCCAGATTTTTTTTATTCCAAAAAGGGTACCTCCACTTGCTCGTCCTCTTGCTGCTGTTCGAGTCGCAATACTCCATCTGATGTTAAAGTCCACAAAGTACGGTTCATACAGCTCCTCATTTTTTTCAATAAATGTTTCATATAAAATAAAGATATCATGTTCGTTTATAAATTTGAAGAAGTTTTTTTGTATCAGCTTATTTGCTAGCCCTGCTATATTGTACGATAATATTTTAACATTGCTTTCGAAATTCAACATTATGTTTTCATTGATGAGACTTTTATTGCTTATTATATATCTATGGTTGTTGTTTGGGTGATTGGATCTATATCTATTAAAATTCGGTGGTGTTGTGACGTTACTGCTAAGTTGACTGCTTGTTTTAAGTATATGTTGTCTATTCCGTGTTAGTTTTTTGGTAATTTATCCATTAGTGTACTATAGGACACGCTTTCCGGGGTGATCCATGGATAGGTTTTCTGTAGCACCATTATTCCTTGTTGGTTTCCGCACATCAGTTGTTTTTCTTTGTTCCAATAGTACCAGTCTTGCCCTACGTTCAGTGAGTCGTTCTTTACCAGGATTTTGACATCTTTGCTAAGAGTTTGTAGATGTGCTTTAAGGAGCAGTAGTAGGCTCTTGTGTCTCTGCTTTTGTTCTGATAAGTCCTTCTCCACGTAAATGGTCGTGCCTACTAGTTTTCTCGCGTTTTTGAAAACTTCATTCGCCTGATCGATAGTTGCCATTTCGCATATAATGTTTCTGCCTCGAGCACGTTCAGATAGGATTCTGGCGGAGGTAATGATTGGATCGCGAATTTCTAAATTCTTTTTGCACACCTCCATAATGGCTTCCTTTGGTTCCTTGGTATTTGAAACTCCTCTAAAAATCACATTTTTCCGTTTTGAATCGGAGATGAGCCTCTGCATTTCTATTGCCTCTCTTTGGCGGTCTGCTTTTATTACTTCGATCTCCTTTTTCAGTTCCATGTTTTCAGCTTTGATAGCCTCCATCTGAGACACCACCTCCGTTAGTTGAAAATTTATTCCATGGATATCATCTTTCGTTGCCACGTTTGCAAGCTTTGCATCCAAAGTTGTCTCCAGTGTTGACTGCATGACTTTCATCAATTGTTGGATTGAGGCCTCTGTGAGGACTGCTGCTGATTCGCCCATCTCTGGTGAAAACTCGCTTTTCTTACGCTTAATTTTTTGCTGTTCTGGTGTAGAATAGATATTCATTTGCTTATCGGCTTTTCTAGTGCCCGCCTAAAAGTATGCTCTACAGGCAGTTGCTGGGTGCTTTTCATATGCTTTTAACTTGAGCTTGCACTTGAGCTTTTAAGCTTTTCTTCTGCGCTTTTTCGAAGGTTCAAAGTCCAAAGCCTCTGTGGCCTTTGGAGTCTCACTTTAATTCGAAACTTATGTCGCTTTCTTTGTTGTTGTTGACATATGGCTTACTCAGCTGTTTTACTTCTGTTTGTGGATCCGACAGGTAAATCGACTGTCCTCCACAAGTCTCGAGTGCTGCTGATGTTCCTCAAGCGATTTGTACCTGCTGGCTGCTTTTCGAACGTATTTAAAGACTTTTTGGCACAATTTTTGACGGACACTTTATTGTTTGTTAGTGCTCTAGTTAGGGTGGCCAATATATACACCAAATAAATTAAATAACTCTATTTATTTATTTAAATTAAATTTAAATTTCTCTGCCATATGTCAGGATGGCCAAAACAATAAGTAAACAAAATAACCTTGAAAAACACTCTCACGCACATATCGGCACAAGATGCCCACCACTAATCACGCACTCAGAGTGATCGATACCCAGAGTATCGGTTTGCATGCGCTGTGCAACACTAAAACACGAGGGAATTTATCGTAAACATTGGATTTGCCCATCTCAATTGCCAGGCTGGCATTATGCGACCTGTAAATACTCTACACACACATATATGCGCCGTTTAAACTTAGCCTTCATACAAAATATTGGAAATTAATAAAAATGATAATAAAAAAATCTAATAATATCAGGGCACCAATTTTGGTCAATTTCAAATACTTGTCGCTCACCAAAATCATCAACAGCCTAACTAAAATTGGACATAAGGCACTATGCACCAGCCAGCAGCTTAGCACCAACATCACCAACAACAACACTTCCAGAGCTATCTGCAAAATGACAAATTCAACCGCAGCCCCAGCACATATAGAGACGCAAAAATAACATAGCAGTAAATAAAAAAATAAATAAATATTTTTATAATAATTAAATATTTAATATATTTAATAAGTCACAAAGCCCACACATATACACACTTATTACACATATAAATTCATGAACGCCATAAATTTGTGTGAATAAAAATCTTTTACATTAAATTACCCTCAGGCTAATTTCGACTGTGAACCATACTGATATCTGCGCTTAGCCAAATATATATTCTCTGTACTCTCACTCTATATTGCGATCCGAGCTCTGGTTGCTGGCCCATGCCCCCTGCTAGCTGGATCATAAAAATTTTTTTAAATTAATTACAATTAACTAAAAAATAATTAATAATTATACCAATGGCCATATATTGCAAATAGTAAGAATTTCTGATGCACAAATATATTGCCTCTAACACAAAATCAAAAAGAATTTCACATGCGGACGAGCAATAATTGCACTCACACCATTCTAAAAATTCATATAAATAAAATATGGCCCCTGAATCGCCGAAAGATTTCAATTCAATTTAAAATATGCAAATACAACATCAACAATACACCGATCTAGTGCGGATGAGCAAATTTTTCTCAACTTCCACATACATCTTTATATACATACAATATTTTTTGCTCAACAGCAAGCATACTAATATATTTATATACATATGCCAAAATATACAGTTCCAAACCAAGTTAAATAAATCATTATTTATTCAACTATATTAAACCAAAAATCTCGCTGCCATATTGGCAAGAGAATTTAAAAAATTAATAAAAGCAAACGATAAAAACCTTGAAAATATACACGCACATATCGGCCCAAGGTGCCCACCACCAATCACGCACTCTGACTTATCGATCTATCGATACCCTCATCGATACCTTCACATATCGACTACATACACGCAATTTCCACCATCACTAGACCCACGTTGAGTTGAAAAGCATAGTTTTATTTACCTGACCTTGATTTTCAAAAATTAAATCTACACAATGAAGCGTAAAGCGGAACCCCTTAGAGTCGACCCTCTGGCCTACCTTGACTACCACGTAGCCACCGAGGATGCTGGCACCAACAACAACAGCCGCGGCGGCAGCAACAACAGCCAAACCCAAGACGGACGGCGTCGAGCAGATGGCCCAGGCCAATGGCCCAACAATAACAACAACAGCAACAAGCTCACCATCACCATAAACAACAACAACGAGAACCACTGCGATGGCCAGAGACACCGTGGATGTGCCAACACTAATCGCCACGCCCAAGGGGCCATTCCAAAGGGGCCGGCCACCGCCACCAACAGCAGCACACCCGCACCAAATCCAGCGACTGCTCCTGCCCCTGTGCCCACACCCAAAGCAGTAGCGTCATCAATAGCAACAACATCGGCATTGCCGTCATCGCCATCGCCATCGCCACCACCACCACCAATGCCTTTAAGCATTATTCCAGCAAATATACCATATACAAATACTGCCGCCATCAACGCCAACATCAATTGTTCTTCTCACCGGGATGCCATCATACCACAACAACTTATGGGCGTTGCAGCCATATCTCTCCACACCATGGCAAATTATATCAATGCCAACAATGATATTGATAAACGTGCCCTGCTGTCCAAGGAGGCACATACCACCACCACCACCAACTGAGGCAGCAACACCAATGTGCCAAAAATCCCGGCCATCGTGATCAGGGAGATTGGTAATTTTAAGAAGTTGATAAATGATTTGTGCCAAATACGCATCGACACCAGAATGATCAAAATAACCATCACAAAGGGTAGGGTGATGCGTTTATTTGCACCTGACCACACTCCCTACCAGAGGATGGTCACATACCTCAAGCAAAACGCTATAGGCTTCAACTCATATCAAATGGGGCATGACAGACCCATCAAAATATGCATAAAAGGGTTTGATGACCACATCAATGTCACCAAATTGAAAGATGAGTTACGTAGTTTGGGCTACGTAGTCTCATACATATTTTGCCCGAGGCTAAATGTGACTGGTCTCAGGCACCCTATTTATTTGGTCACTCTCACCAATACCGCACTGGCCGAGCCAGAGGCCATTTACAGAGTGGATCAATTGCTGGGCCAAAAGGTGTCTATTCAAAAGGAGAAAAAACCATGCGTGGTCATACAGTACGCCCGATGCATGGTTTTCGGTCACACCGAAAAATATTGCGGCTACAGGATTAGATGCGGAAACTGTGGCGATATGCATTATACAGCCAAATGCAAGAATTTGCACAAAGACAGCAAATATTGCTGTAATTGCAGAATGGCGATTTCTTACATTTCTACATGTCCGAACTACATCATCGAAAAAGAGAAGGCCGATGCTAAAAATGCAAAGGTCCAAATGGAGCGGGTAAATGCGCGCGCAGCATTAAGGCCTTTGTCACCAACGCCAACACCATCATTACAACAGATACAACCATCAACATCAACACCAATTGCCTCTCCCACCGATGGCAATATACAACAACAGCAGCAGCAGCAAAATAAAAATACAGCGGAGCAGACTTTGCCACTAACACCAGCGGCATGCAGCAACAACAACAACAACGAAATGCTTGTGGCTCACTTACAGGCAATCAAATTAGTGGATCCCGCACCAATTCCCATCCACGATGAGATCACTAACGCGATCACAGCTGCCAACATCGCCGCCACCAACTGCAACCCCAGCAGCATATATAATGATGCCAACAACAGCAACAAGATGGGCATCAAAGACTTGGCATTCAAAACAAATTTAGTGGCACTAGAGGCTGGAAAACTCTCCCAAGCCAGCATTGACTTCTGCCTAAAAACACATGTGGACACAAATGCCGACTCAGCCGTTTACCAATGGCTTGAGCACGTTGCTAAGCCATATGAAGAGCTAAGCAGCGCATTCCTCAAGCTACAGTACATACTGCTTAAATACGCTGAGAATATACAGAAACCTAAAATAGATCAGCCAACAGATTAAACCAGCAGCAGCAGCACCAGCAGCGATGGCCCCAAACTGCTTACTCGCAATATCACCAGCGACAATAGCACCAGCCACAAAGGCAAAAATTTAAAATTTTTAATACATATAAACATATATATTTTTATACCCGTTACTCGTAGAGTAAAAAGGGTATACTAAGTTCGTGCAAATGTATGTAACAGGCAGAAGGAAACATTTCCGACCCCATAAAGTATATATATTCTTGATCAGCATCAATAGCCGAGTCGATATAGACATGTCCGTCTGTCCGTCCGTCCGTCCGTCCGTCCGTCTGTATGAACACCTAGATCTCAGAGACTATAAGAGCTAGAGCTACCAAATTTTCTGTGTAGACTTGTATTGTCTGCACGCAGATCAAGTTTGTTTCAAATTTTTGCCACGCCCCCTCCCGCCCCCGCAATTTGAAAAAAACCTCATATCTCCCACAATTTTGAAAATAGACTGTTCAAGCCTTCTAGACATATATCTTTATCATTATTACCTATCGATCCGCCATACATCATTTTTCGATCAGATGAACGATAGAAGAGTTGCGCCCCCGCAATTCGAAAAATACCTCATATCTCCCACAATTTTGAAAATAGATTATTTGAACCTTGTAGACATATATTTTAATAATTATTACCTATCGATCAGCCATATTTCATTTCCTGATCAGATGGACGATAGAAAAGTTGCCGCCCCCGCAATTTGAAAAAAAACCTCATATCTTCCACAATTTTGAAAATAGACTGTTCAAACCTTCTAGACATATATCTTAATCCTCATTACATATCGATCCGCCATACATCAATTCCCGATCAGATGTACGGTAGTAAAGTTGCCACCCACGCAATTTGGAAAATACCTAATATCTCCCAGAATTTTGAAGATAGATTATTCGAACCCTCTAGACATATATTTTAATCATCACTACCTATCGATCAGCCATACATCATTTCCTGATCAGATGAACTATAGTAGAGTTGCCTCCCCCGCAAATTGGAAAGAAGCTCTTATCTCCCACAATTTGGACATGTTGATATCCTGAGGCTGGGATGACACATTCAATTTCTACCCTCAATTTATTGTTGGGCGAAAACGGCGAATTCTGCGCAGACTAAAAAAAATTATGAAAAAATCCTTAAATCGCGAGGAACAGTGTTCAGAATCTAGTATTTTGGTTATTTTCTTTGGTATTTTGGAACTGACAGGGTCACACTCAATGTACGTGACAGCTGTTTGTGGTAAACAAATATTTTTATAACGTACAATTAAAAAGTTGGCAATAATGGTTTTTTGGAGAGATGCGGATATCAATTGCCTGATTGACACCGTCAAAAACTGTCGGTTTGTCTGAGACTCATCGTCTGTGGACTATAAAAAGAAACAAAAAAAATATCTCTTCTGGGCATCCGCTGCAGACAAAATCAATTGAAGTTATATTCCTCATCATGGATTTCACCCAGAAGCTTGTGGCTAAAACCTGTGAAACCAATTGTATTTTTAATCTGCTGTATATGTATTTTAATCAAAATTACCTTCACTCTCCCTTAGCAGAAGCCATCTTGAAGACCACTTTTTTGTTTTTTAACTTCATTTTAATAGCTGGAATAATTAAATAATTTAATAGTTGGGTGCACAAAGCTAGATTTACGACATCCATTCTGATCAAAGATGTAAAAAACACAGCTGTCTCAGTAATCAGATGGGTTGCGACAATAGTTGTTTCTAGCAAATTCAATTCTGCCTGCTGCGCTGCCCCCAGATGCAACGAATTGCGCGGCGAATTCAACTAGCTCCTTTCTCGCTTACACGCATTACGATTCCCATAAGAGAAAAATTGCAGCTAGAAATTGTCTGTAAAAATTGAACGTGTCATCCCAGCCTGAGTAACGGGTATATCGAAGTCGAGCAGGGCCGACTTTAACTTACACTCTCGTTATTAATAATATTAAGACATACTATTTACTTTATAATACACACACAACATATATATATATATACATAATTACCAGATATTTTAAACAATTAAGAGTCACTGAACTCTCAACACTACGCAAATTTTGCCTCATTGCCTATATTTTCTTGATAATAAATAAACATATATATTACCCACACAAACAAAAATAGATTGATTGGAAATCTTTTGGGAATATTATTGGGAAAAACTAATATCATATATTTTATATATACAGTATGCGTCCCACATACCTACACCATATACAAAAAATCTTTTACCAAATCTACCAAATTATTTATATATATACCTTCAAAAAAAAAAAAAAAAAATGGAACCTCTGGCCAATCTGACTGATGAAATAATTGCCAGCATGAAACATACTGGTAAATTGTGCTTAGCCAAAATAAATAATATATGGGATCTGGGCTCTGCTGCTGGCCTCTGCCTCCTGCCGGCTGGATCATATAAAAATTTTCAACTTTCAATTTTCAACTTTAATTGATTTAATCAATAATGATTAATTAATTAAAAAATTTATTTGCAATCAAACATTGCCGACTCACTGAAAGGAATTTTTTTTTTTTATATGCGACGAGCAAAATACACTCACACCATTTATTTAAAAATTCAAACAAATAAAACACGGCCTCTGGATCGCCGAAAGATTCAAATTAATTCAAATTTATTCAAATTAAAATAAATTAAAATATGTATACATATCAGGGTGTCAAACCGGAACCCGAACCGGAACCGTATACCGAAAAGAATTGATTGAAACTCAGAACCAGAACCGGAACCGTTATTATTTATTTTTTGCGTACCGGTATTTCGGAACCTTTATTTTTGGAACCGAAATGACCGAAAAGAACCGAAACATTGTACCGGTACAATTTCGGTTCTGAGTTTTTATACCCTTGCAGAGGGTATATTAAAATTGTCACGATGTTTGTAACGCAGTGAAGGAAGCATTTCTGACCACATAAAGTATATATATTCTTGATCAGCATGACGAGCTGAGCTATGAGCTATGCTATCTCCTCCCTCAGTTTTAAAGCTATCTTGACCAAACTTTGCAAAATGCCTTTAAATACAAATACGCTGCACATTTGTCGGAATCGGCCGGATCGGATGACTATATCATATAGCTGCAATAGGAACGATCGGTCTAAAAACTAGTTCTAATGAAAAAACCTTTTTGTTTTCCATCCTAGCGTCACCAATCGTGGTAAATATAAGCTTTATATGCTTCCACACAATATTGAAAAAATTTATCAAAATCGGATGACTATAGCATATAGCTGCCATATAAACGGTCGGTCCAAGAACTAGTTCTAGTGAGAAAAACTTTTTTGTTTTTCATCGTAGTGTCACCAATCGTGGTATATATTAGTTTTATATGCTTCCACACAATTCTGAAAAAATTTATCAAAATCGGATAACTATAGCATATAGCTGCCATATAAACGGTCGGTCCAAGAACTAGTTCTAGTGAGAAAAACTTTTTTTGTTTTTCATCGTAGCGTCACCAATCGTGGTATATATCAGTTTTATATGCTTCCACACAATTCTGGAAAAAATTATATAAATCGGATGACTATAGCATATAGCTGCCATATAAACGGTCGGTCCAAAAACTAGTTCTAGTGAGAAACCTTTTTTTGTTTTCTATCGTAGCGTCACTAATCGTGGTATATATTATTTGTATATGCTTCCACACAATTCTGGAAAAATTTATTAAAATCGGATGACTATAGCATATAGCTGCCATATAAACGGTCGGTCCAAGAACTAGTTCTAGTGAGAAAAACTTTTTTTGTTTTTCATCGTAGCGTCACCAATCGTGGTATATATTAGTTTTATATGCTTCCACACAATTCTGAAAAAATTTATCAAAATCGGATAACTATAGCATATAGCTGCCATATAAACGGTCGGTCCAAGAACTAGTTCTAGTGAGAAAAACTTTTTTTGTTTTTCATCGTAGCGTCACCAATCGTGGTATATATTAGTTTTATATGCTTCCACACAATTCTGAAAAAATTTATCAAAATCGGATAACTATAGCATATAGCTGCCATATAAACGGTCGGTCCAAAAACTAGTTCTAGTTAGAAAAACTTTTTTGTTTTCCGTCGTAGCGTCACAAATCGTGGTATATATCAGTTTTATATGCTTCCACACAATTCTGGAAAAATTTATGAAAATCGGATGACAATAGCGTATAGCTGTCATAGGAACGACCGGTCTAAAAACTAATTCTAGTAAGAAAAACTTTTTTGTTATCAATGGTAGCGCCTTTCGAAGACTGCAAGGGTATTTAAAACATCGGCGTAGCCGATGTTAGCCTTCTATTTTTATACACTTGAAAAGTGTATATTAATTTTGCCCAGAAGTTTGTAACGCATAGAAATATTCATTTCCGACCCCATAAACTATATATATTCTTGATCAGGACGACGAGCTGAGTTCATTTCCGCTTGTCCGTCCGTCCGTCTGTCTGTCCGTCTGTTTCTACGCGAACTAGTCTCTCAGTTTTAAAGCTATCGAGCTGAAATTTTGCACAGAGTCTTCTTTTTACTGCACGCAACTAATATGTCGGAACCGGCCGGATCGGATGACTATATCATATAGCTGCCATAGGAACGATCGGTCTAAGAACTAGTTCTAGTTAGAAACACTTTTTTATTTTCCATCGTAGCATCACTTATCTTGGTATATGTTAGTTTTATATCAGGGACCGTAACGATTATAACTTATATCAAATAAATCTCTTGATAACAATTATTTCTTGATTTTTGTCCAATTGCTCATGAAATAACTATTAATTTTTAACATTTTTTTTAAAACTCAAGAAATAACGATTAATTTTAAGCATCAAAATAAAAATCACAAATAAGAGTTATTTACGGATTTTAAAATAAAACTCAAGAAATACCGATTATTAATGAATTCAAAAAAATAAAAATCTTAAATAAGAGTTATTGAAGGATTTTTAAATATAACACATGAAATAACTATTATTTTTTGAGCATTAAAATAAAAATCTGAAATAAGAGTTATTTTATGATTTTTAAATTAAACTTACAAAAAACTGATTATTTTTTGAGTAAAAAAATATAAATCTAATATAAGAGTTATTTAATGATTTTTAAAAAAATCTAAAAAAATAACGATTATTTTTTGATCAAAAAAATAAAAATCTAAAATAAAAGTTATTATATGATTTTTATTTTTTTCCTCAAAATAAAAATCAAAATCAAATAACAGCTTTTTTAGAAGATGTATGTGGCCATGATTGCATATGGGTATAAACTGAAGGTACAGCAACCACTCAAGCCAATTTTAAAGAAAAAAAAATTGGTCACAAAAATATTTTCTACGTTTATTTCGTTTTAGTGTTTGTCTTGTGTGTAATCAGAGTCCAATACCTTAGCACCTACGCTACCGATTTGAAAAAGGGAATTTTCATGGTTTCACTAATGACTGGTTTTTTTCAAAGTCATCAAAACATAAAAAAAAATTTTATTTGTGTTAAATGTTTACTAGTTTCTGTTTGTTAACGACTTTTCTAATTAATAAAACTGAGGTATTATAAAAGAAAATGGAGGACAACTTACCACCGACGTTTAAATACCCCTGCAATTTCTTTAATTTTTATAATGTGAGGTTTTCCCAATTTTATAACAAAAATTTTATTCGCTTAATGCAATGCAAGTTGAACAATTTCCTAAGCTGAATAGATTGCGCCTTTTTTGTGTCCATTTGGCTGACCAAGTCAATACTCGATTGTTGTATGGGAGCTATTCGATATATCAAAGAGGCAATTTATATAAGATGCCGCACTTCATACAAACTCCCAAATTTTTTTATTAAGGAATTGCTGCGATTTCAACGTGGCCTAGCCAATCCAGTGTCCAATCGATTTGTGTGAGACAGCAAACGCTCTCTATAACGATTTGAGTACGCCGCGATGCTTAAACAAACAGTGGGAGTTCCCAAATCCCTGTAAATAGTAGAATTGCAAGCAAAGCCGTACTCACATCTTAATTCTTTCAATTGTGGGATTGTACGCCGTCCCCTAGCACCTAATTAAAAAGTCTGATTTTGGCTTTGAGGGACAGATCGCTCTCCGCCGAAGAAGCCAATCCATTTTTCGAAGTTTTAAGCGGGCAGAGCTACAGACCCTTTAACATGAGGACAGACGGACTCAGCTCGTTGGCCTGATCAAGAATATATATAGTTTATGGGGTCGGAAATGAATATTTCTATGCGTTACAAACTTCTGGGCAAAATTAATATACACTTTGCAAGTGTAAAATTATCATTGCGACCAATTTTTTTTTTTTTTTATTTGGCTTGAGTGGTTGCTGTACCTTCAGTTTATACCCATATGCAATCATGGCCACATACATCTTCTAAAAAAGCTGTTATTTGATTTTGATTTTTATTTTGAGGAAAAAATAAAAATCATATAATAACTTTTATTTTAGATTTTTATTTTTTTGATCAAAAAATAATCGTTATTTTTTTAGATTTTTTTAAAAATCATTAATTAACTCTTATATTAGATTTATATTTTTTTACTCAAAAAATAATCAGTTTTTTGTAAGTTTAATTTAAAAATCATAAAATAACTCTTATTTCAGATTTTTATTTTAATGCTCAAAAAATAATAGTTATTTCATGTGTTATATTTAAAAATCCTTCAATAACTCTTATTTAAGATTTTTATTTTTTGAATTCATTAATAATCGGTATTTCTTGAGTTTTATTTTAAAATCCGTAAATAACTCTTATTTGTAATTTTTATTTTGATGATCAAAAATTAATCGTTATTTCTTGAGTTTTAAAAAATATGTTAAAAATTAATCGTTATTTTTAAGAGTTATCAAAAAAAATTCAGAAATTTGTAAATCATGGTGCAAATGGACAGATATGCCATCTGGGATTTGATTGGTATATTTTCCACTCGCATAGAGTGATGATGAGCGAATGATTTTTTTGATGAAAAAAAAAAAAATAATCGTTATTTACGGTCCCTGTTTTATATGCTTCCACATAATTCTGGAAAAATGTATCAACATCGGATCACTATATCATATAGCTGCCATAGGAATGATCGGTCGAAAAATAAGTCTTTGTGAGAAAAACTTTTTTGATTTCCATCGTAGCTTCTCCAATCGTAGTATACATTTGTTTTATATGTTTCCACGTAATTCTGAAAAAATTTATCAAAATCGGATGACTATAGCATATAGCTGTCATATAAACGGTCGGTCAAAAAACTACTTCTAGTGAGAAAAACTTTTTTGTTTTTTATCGTAGCGTCCCCAATCTTGGTATATATTAGTTTTATATGCTTCCACATAATTTTGAAAAAATTGATCAAAATCGGATGACTATAGCATATAGCTGACATAGGACCAATCGGTCGGAAAATGTGTTTAACCAAGAAAAGTTTTTTTTTATGGTATCAAATTTTTATTATCAATGATTTAAAAATTTTAAATAATTGATATCTATATCCTATATATATTTTTCCAGTTAAATCAGTTGGAGTAAAGTTTTTCAAGTGTATTAAAACTTCGGCACAGTCGAAGTTAGCTTTGCCTTCTCTTTTTTTTGTAATTTCATTTTTATTACTTCAATAAGGGATTTCTTCAGGGTAAAACGCAGGGTAAACGTAAGAAAAAACTTACAAATGTAAAATTAAAAGACCATCTGGTATATACTGAAATTTTCAATAAAAATAAAAATTTCATCTTATTTCGTTGCATCTATTTTGGTTCAATAAATTCCAATTATTAATTTATTCTTAATTTTTGCATTTACAAAGGAAATTAATTACTAATTGGCCCACACAGGGTTATATAGTGATCGGCAACGTTCACTGATCACTGATCTTGTGCGGATGAGCAATATTTCCTATGGATCCATATTTACACACACACACACATACACAAGTTTTTGAATCTGGCCATATATTATAGGCCTATAAAAACATATGTTAAATATATTAAATATTTTTTCTGCCACAGTTGGAAAACAACACCAAAATTCGGAAGGCTGTCCCAATCAAGCCATATGCACCTCGTACCCACATATGGCACTTATTAAAATTGTTCACCTTTAATAATTGCACAAATTTAGTTATATATATAATTTAATGAATCTTTAATTACACCTATTAAATTCTTTTTATATATATACTTACATATTGAGCTACCTGTACCGCGGCCACACTCCAACTGAGATGACGCAAATCCATATCGCACAGTCTGGCTGCTTCATACCCGTTAGCTGCAAAATATATTCCCACGGCCCACGAGATGACACCTAGGCCCACTTCACCAAACGATTCTGCGCAGACGAAGAGGAATCACAGCCTTCCATCTCATCAGGATCTTGCTGCTAGCGGACCTATTGTTTTTGCTGCTGCCGCAGCAAAACTCTACATCAACGTCCCCACACACCGGGGCGTATATCTGACGTATACTTGATATGCGTCAAACAACCAATTGCGGTTGCAGTCCAACTAGAAATCAACCCGAAGCTGCATTCATATTGCCAACCGGCAATTATCACCATGCAGCTCCATCAAAATATTAAAGAATTTCTTGGGTACCCCATCGACGAACCCAAAAATCGTAACCAATCTAAAATCACTGCCACCATACAATCTTGTGGCATCCACACCAACCTGCCACCCACCCTTGGCCAGTTGGCCTTCGGCCAACTTCGCCAAGAAACTCACAGATGGAGGGCAATTTTGAATCCTGAAAGGATGCTGTCTGTTGCGCATCCCTACTGCCACCACCGCCACCATACAATCATGTGGCACTCACACCAATCTGGCACCCACCCTTGGCCAGTTGGCCTTCGGCCAACTTCGCCATGAAACTCATAGATGGAGGGCAATTCTGAATCCTGAAAGGATGCTGTCTGTTGCGCATCCCTACTGCCACCACCGCCACCATACAATCTCGTGGCACCCACACCGACGCCCACCCACCCTTGGCCAGTTGGCCTTCGGCCAACTTCGCCAAGACACACACACAGAAGGATGGACAACCACTATACCAACGAATGTGCTGCATGGCCCGGTGTTTGGAGTAAGACTTGAACACGCTTCGGCGGCTGCTACAGGTCGGATTCTGGACACTGGGCTGAGCATGCGCATCTACACCATCTCAATATACAGGATCCTGAATATGTAAAAATACACCATGCGGATGTGCATCCATCATACCAGGCCACCGCCATCAGGTGACCCGGAACTGCCCATTCCCAGACACCCAACGCCTTCACCAGAATCAACTTCACATTCTAGTTATTAGTCTAGCATGTAATTTATATTGTATATTTTTAGTTAATATCCTTAGTATTAATTTGAATTGTAAATTTTTAAGTATCCTTGTCTGCGTATACCTGTTTCGTAGACAGATGCGCATTCTTGGAAAACTGGGATTAGCAGGTCAATTAAGGCTTGGATCGCCCAGTAAGTAATTAAATGCGTGGACGTCTGTCCGTGTCGTCTCCTGCGTGGACTCAGGACGCCGGTAGAGTCCCCCCTTTGCGGACCAGGCCCTGACCCGGGGGCGGCACGGAAAACTCGTCACTGAGACAAAAAAACTTGCAGAGTGTAGACGTGTTTTTAGCTCGCTCCGCGTTCGATCGGCCAAAGTGCCCCAAATAGGCTGAAAGTGGTCTTAAAAAATCGGGAATAATTTGTGGATCATTTATTTACCCGATTTATCATCGAATTTTTATTAATTTTAGTGGAAATTAACGTTTTTAGTGAAAACATAGCGGTTCTGTGAAAAATTTTCACTCGCCTCGTGCTCACCGCTCTCTGTGTTCACACATACACACACACATATACGTATACATATACGCGAGTGCTTTGCCTCTCGCGCTCTCTCTCATTTGGCAATTAATTTGAATTTAATTCTATACATGTGCTGCTACATATAGTTAAACACTTTTGGTCTCAGAAAAGTGCACTAATTATATGTATGCGCCATCAGCATCCGTGGATTAATTGGGACAAGCGATCGCTTGGTGTCTACCCACACCCACAATACAACCTGGCCGCCGTTGCCATTGTATTCGCCTGTATGGCACCCTAGAAGGCGTCATCACCCACCCGAATTGTGTTGCCAGGTGCCCCAGCACATTCTACGGCTCCTGTCCAGCCATGGAACTGGATTTGGAGCCACCTTTGAGGCCAAAATTGGCCAAACCAGCATTGACATTTAAAGTGGGCCAGCGGAGCACCCCACATACTTACACACACACCAGCAAATCGACATGTGTAAAGTGCAAATACAGTGAAAAGTGCAGTGGTATTAGTGCATTCTCTCACAACCAATATGGCGGAGAAAATTTTCCTCCCTCATCACTCACACACACACACACAGAGGCACACAGCCGAACGGGAAGAGCTTTGCCTAGGTATAGGGAGACCATTCATAGTCACTGACTTGATGGACATCCTACTAAGCTCGCAAAACAATTGGAATGCTATTTGCACCATTGCAGCACAGATCCTCAAATCATTGCGTCGCGCTGAACAACAGCGCAATTCGAGTTCAAACCCTAGATAAAAATTTAGTGGAGGCATTCATGCCATCTCCCCCTTGTGAAGTAATACTTAGCGGTAGTTCCGCGAGAGGGAAACGGAGAGTAGGGGTGGTTTTAGTGGGTGAGGAACACCAAGTCCCACACTTTATGGCTTTTAATGCTTTCCCCCCTATAAGAAAAAAAAAAAAAAAAAACACAGAGGCACACCTACACAAAGTCTCCAAACCATTTTTGGCGGGAGAGAAAATTTCCCTTTCCCCATATGCCCTCACTCGCTCACACACACACAAACGCCCATTTGCACACACATATTCTGCGCAGGCGCACACACATGCACAATTGGTGCTTTTGCATACACACGCATCTAAGCCTAGCTTATTGCCCGAATTAAGTCCCGGGAGCGATTTTGAGGGATTTAAGAATTTGGATTTAAGTTAATTTTTGGATATTGATCCGCAGTTTGCCAAAATAAAAGAAGACGAAAGAAATAACTTTTCAGTTTGGATGTCGAATTTATTCTGAATTTTGGTTTTTGGTTTAACCTAAGCTTGCTTATTCTATGGGCTATGGTAGGCGAAAACTGCTGACAAGGCGTCTGGCTGATTTCCGTCGTTGCTTCTGGTTGTTGTTGGCATCTGCTATTTGTTGTCATTTTTAATTCTTAGTACTGCAACATGCATATGTATATTGTTGCTGATATTGCAGCATGTGGCGGATTTTGAGCAATGCAAACAGGTCAGCGTTATTAATTGGAGTTGGATGACCCACGGTGGTTTTGCTGGGCTAGCAGTTGGTTCAGAGTTCAATGGTTGGTTCAATGTACAGGGTTGCCCATATTCGACGGACCCATGTTTTTTTTTAAATACAAATTTGGCGGTTGGCAATCTTAATCATTTAATTTGTTCCAAGTAGATTTTTTTACATCAATTTTTGAATATGATATCTCTCAAATGGCCGCCTCTGGCGTTGATGGCGTATTGTGCCCTTTTTGCAGCATTTTCCATCGTTTTCGCCAACATTTCGGCCGGAATAGCGGCTATTTCACGAATGTTGTCCTTGAGCTCTTCTACGGTCCTTGGCTTGTTAACGTAAACCTTTGACTTCAAATATCCCCACAAGAAGAAGTCAGGCGGCGTCAAATCGGGCGAACGCGGTGGCCAGTCCAAATCACCACTTTTCGACATCAAACGGCCCGGAAACAATTTCTTCAGAAAATCGATTGTTATGCGACTTGTGTGCGGTGGAGCGCCGTCTTGTTGAAACCAGAACTGCCTCATACGCTTTCGACGAATAATTGGCATCACAAAATTGGTCGTCATGTCGCGATAACGCTCCTGGTTGATGGTAACAGCATGGCCATTTTCATTTTGGAAGAAAAACGGCACAATGACCGTTTTCGCACTAACGCCGCACCAAACTGTGACTTTTTCGTCATGAAAAGGCACTTCTTGAATCTCCTGAGGATTTTCAGTGGCGTAAATACGGCAATTTTGCTTATTTACGGTCCCATTCAATGTGAAATGGGCTTCATCGGACATGATAATTTTGTTTTCACAATTGACTTGTTCTGTTGAATGTGAATTTCAACTATTTCAGAGCGCTCGCGTGTCGTGTATTGTTCCATGGTAAAAATCTGCTTGGACTGACGCTTTAAACGCGGTATGTCATTAAGCGATCTGACATCTCTGTCAAAAGATATGGCGTTGCCAGATGGGTCCGTCGAATATGGGCAACCCTGTATATAAATTAAATTGATTTTTTACTTATATCCGCAGATACAGATTTAATTACATAAATGTTGGTGCACCTGGCAAATGCAATGACTCTGAAATATTTGAGCAGTCGCAGCTGAAGAGGCTAATCAATACGACAGACATTTTCAAGCATAATGCAAAAGAAATCTGCGGTGTTGTGGTACCTATTTCAATATTGGGGGATTCCGCATTCAGAGTTTCCACGACTCTCATGAAACCTTACCCATTTTCTACGACTGAGCCGAATGGCCGCCTCTGGCGTTGATGGCGTATTGTGCCCTTTTTGCAGCATTTTCCATCGTTTTCGCCAACATTTCGGCCGGAATAGCGGCTATTTCACGAATGTTGTCCTTGAGCTCTTCTACGGTCCTTGGCTTGTTAACGTAAACCTTTGACTTCAAATATCCCCACAAGAAGAAGTCAGGCGGCGTCAAATCGGGCGAACGCGGTGGCCAGTCCAAATCACCACTTTTCGACATCAAACGGCCCGGAAACAATTTCTTCAGAAAATCGATTGTTATGCGACTTGTGTGCGGTGGAGCGCCGTCTTGTTGAAACCAGAACTGCCTCATACGCTTTCGACGAATAATTGGCATCACAAAATTGGTCATCATGTCGCGATAACGCTCCTGGTTGATGGTAACAGCATGGCCATTTTCATTTTGGAAGAAAAACGGCACAATGACCGTTTTCGCACTAACGCCGCACCAAACTGTGACTTTTTCGTCATGAAAAGGCACTTCTTGAATCTCCTGAGGATTTTCAGTGGCGTAAATACGGCAATTTTGCTTATTTACGGTCCCATTCAATGTGAAATGGGCTTCATCGGACATGATAATTTTGTTTTCACAATTGACTTGTTCTGTTGAATGTGAATTTCAACTATTTCAGAGCGCTCGCGTGTCGTGTATTGTTCCATGGTAAAAATCTGCTTGGACTGACGCTTTAAACGCGGTATGTCATTAAGCGATCTGACATCTCTGTCAAAAGATATGGCGTTGCCAGATGGGTCCGTCGAATATGGGCAACCCTGTATATAAATTAAATTGATTTTTTACTTATATCCGCAGATACAGATTTAATTACATAAATGTTGGTGCACCTGGCAAATGCAATGACTCTGAAATATTTGAGCAGTCGCAGCTGAAGAGGCTAATCAATACGACAGACATTTTCAAGCATAATGCAAAAGAAATCTGCGGTGTTGTGGTACCTATTTCAATATTGGGGGATTCCGCATTCAGAGTTTCCACGACTCTCATGAAACCTTACCCATTTTCTACGACTGAGCCGCCCCAGGAAAAGCAATTTAATTACCACCTCTCCAAATAGGCAAGTCGTAGAAAACGCTTTTGGGCACTTGAAGGCACGGTTTCGTCGAATTGGGAAAGGGCTTGAAAATGCTCAGCGATGACAGGCATAATTAAATGTGCTTGCGTTTTGCACGACTTCATTATTGCCAGTGGGGATGACAAATTCGTACAAGAAGGTCTTCACGCAGAGCTTCCTTTCACCGTCAGGGAACAGACATGCCTGGACTACACTGTAGGAGATCGCAGATCAGATGCAGAAATGATAAGAAACGCATTATCTTTGCATTTTGGTGTGTATATGTTCTTATTTTTTATTCAATATATCTAAAAATCTGTTTTGAAAGGATTTATTATCCTCCAAAAAGCGATCTATTTGATCGCCACGGTGCCTCGACTCCTCAGCAATAACTGCCAGGCTTTGTGCAGAAATTCTGGAGGTCTCGTTGCTGTCCTTCAACTGCTCAACAATTTCCTGCGAATTTACTGATTTTCTTTTCTTTGCAGGTGGTTCCTCTGCTTCCGACATTGACGAGTAGCTGGTCTCGTCATAAAAGGGGAAGTCGATTGTTTTAGCTTCACAAATATGAATAAAGTTTTATTAATATTAATAAAAACGAGAAGGCAAAGCTAACTTCGACTGTGCCGAAGTTTTAATACACTTGAAAAACTTTACTCCAGCTAATTTAACCGGTAAAATATATAGAGGATATAGATATCAGATATTTTAAATTTTTAAATCATTGATAATAAAAATTTGATACCATAAAAAAAACTTTTCTTAGTAAAACACATTTTTCGACCGATCGGTCCTATGGCAGCTATATGCTATAGTCATCCGATTTTGATAAAATCTTCCAGAATTGTGTTAACGCATATAAAACTAATATATACCAAATTGGTGACGCTACGATGGAAAATAAAAAAGTTTTTCCAACTAGAACTAGTTTTTTGTCCGACCGTTTATATGGCAGCTATATGCTATATTCATCCGATTTTGATAAATTTTTCCACAAATATGTAAAATCATCTAAAACTAATATATACCAAGATTGGTGACGCTACAATAGAAAATAAAAAAGTTTTTCTCACTAAGACTTATTTTTCGACCGATCGTTCCTATGGCAGCTATAAGATATAGTCATCCGATCCAGCCGGTTTCGACATATTAGTTGCTTGCAGTAAAAAGAAGACTCTGTGCAAAATTTCAGCTCGATAGCTTTAAAACTGAGGAACTAGTTCGCGTAGAAACAGACAGACAGACGGACAGACGGACAGACAGACAGACAGACAGACGGACGGACGGACAAGCGGAAATGAACTCGGCTCGTCGTCCTGATCAAGAATATATATAGTTTATGGGGTCGGAAATGATTATTTCTATGCGTTACAAACTTCTGGGCAAAATTAATATACACTTTTCAAGTGTATAAAAACAATTATAAATGAGTTTGTAACGTTTATAATTCCTTACTTGTGCTTTTCTCTATATAATTTAAAACGTGAGCGTAAGTTAAAGTCGACTTGCTCGACTTCGATATACCCGTTACTCAGGATATCAACATGTCCAAATTGTGGGAGATTTGAGTTTTTTTCCAATTTGCGGGGGAGGCAACTCTACTATAGCTAATCTGATCAGGAAATGATGTATGGCTGATCGATAGGTAATAATTATTAAAATATATGTCTAGAGGGTTCAAACAATCTATTTTCAAAACTGTGGGAGATATGAGGTATTTTTCAAATTGCGGGGGCGGCAACTCTACTATCGTTCATCTGATCGAAAAATGATGTAGGGCGGATCGATAGGTAATGATGATTAAGATATATGTCTAGACGGTTTGAACAGTCTATTTTCAAAATTGTGGGAGATATAAGGTTTTTTTCAAATAGCGGGCGCGTGAGGGGCGTGGCAAAAATTTGAAACAAACTTGATCTGCGTACAGACAATACAAGTCTACACTGAAAATTTGGTAGCTCTAGCTCTTATAGTCTCTGAGATCTAGGTGTTCATACAGACAGACGGACAGACGGACGGACGGACAGACGGACATGTCTATATCGACTCGGCTATTGATGCTGATCAAGAATATATATACTTTATGGGGTCGGAAATGCTTCCTTCTGCCTGTTACATACATTTGCACGAACTTAGTATACCCTTTTTACTCTACGAGTAACGGGTATAAAAATTAACCGACTTAGAGCGCCCTAGCACTTGGGTCAGCTTTACAAAGTGTATCCACTTGGAAGGAGAGCGACCGCTCGGTCTCGTCTTTGACTTTTCTAAACTGGAAATTGGAAAATGTAATATGAGAACGCATAAATGTTGTGGGAATTACTTACACATATTTGCTGCGAAATCAAAGCTTTGTGGCGCCAGTTCATCCTTCATATTTTCATAAATGTGGGTGTTTTTACGCAACCCACGCAAGTCGTCCTGTTTTTCTCCCCACAAATCAATTAAAATATTGTCCTCCGCTTCTGTCCATTTATTTTTCTTTTGCTTCTGTCGATTCAGTTTTAATTTTTCCTTTAAGCGGTCCAATTATGTTGTTATTGTTTATCAATATGAGATGTCAAAATAATACGCTGTTTAGACCGGCCGCATCATTGAAATTTTCCGTTAAACGGAAGGTGCGGAATTGTTTCCCATAAGAAACCTGTGGATAGAAGAAGAGCCGCATGTTTAATGAAGCGGCAATGATGCGGTAAGAGTGACCGTATATTGACGAGTATAGAGTATTGTTTCACGGCATCGATTGCGAATAGCTGATTTTGCCATCGAATTTCGATAAGCAACAACAACATGATTGGACCGTGTAATTTAAAAAAATAAATAATTCGCAAAAGCAAGCCCCAATTTCATTTCAATAAATTACAGTTGTTCTCGTCCTCTCACTACTTGGGTTTGTTTACGTTTGGCAGGGCGAACAGCTGTTTCAATGATGCGACTGCGGTCTAAACGCCTGCATAATTTTTTCGCATCTTCGACAATGATGCGCCCTGTGTAGCTCCAGTATAAAGTAAAGAGTAGCCATGTACTTTGGTCACACTTTACAATTCTCTAAATGCTTATGTATCTACCTAATACGCTGTTTACACCAGCCGCATCATTGAATATACGGTCACTCTTTCCGCATCATTAAACATGCGGCCCTTCTTCTATCCACAGGTTTCTTATGGGAAGCAATTCCGCACCTTCCGTTTAACGGAAAATTTCAATGATGCGGCCGGTCTAAACAACGTATTATACGGAGTTACACAGGGCGCATCACTGTGGAAGATGCGAAAAATTGATGCAGGCGTTTAGACCGCAGCCGGTATCATTGAAACAGCTGTTTGCCTTGTCAAACGTAAACAAACCAATTTAGTAAGAAGAAGAGAACAAATGTATTTTATTGAAATAGAGACAATTATGAGCGATAATATGTTAAATGTGGCACGTGGTGTATTTCGCAACATCATTGCGTTCACCAAAATAGAAATGGAGCTTGCTTTTGCTGATCATTTATTTTTTTAAATTACGCGGTCCAATTATGTTGTAGTTGCTTATCGAAATTTGATGTCAAAATCAGCTGTTCGCAATCGATGCCGTGAAACAATACTCGATACTCGTCAATATACGGTCACTCTTTCCGCATCATTGCCGCTTCATTAAACATGCGGCTCTTCTTCTATCCACAGGTTTCTTATGGGAAACAATTCTGCACCTTCCGTTTAACGGAAAATTTCAATGATGCGGCTGGTGTTAACAGCGTATTAGGTATATACATAAGCATTTAGAGAATTGTAAAGTGTGACCAAAGTACATGGCTACTCTTTACTTAATACCGGAGCTACACAGGGCGCATCATTGTCGAAGATGCGAAAATATTATGCAGGCGTTTAGACCGCAGTCGCATCATTGAAACAGCTGTTCGCCCTGCCAAACGTAAACAAACCCAAGTAGTGAGAGGACGAGAACAACTGTAATTTATTGATATAGAGACAATTATGAGCGATAATATGTTAAATGTAGCACATGGTGTATTTGGCAACGGCACTGCGTTCACCAAAATGAAATTGGGGCTTGCTTTTGCGAATTATTTATTTTTTTAAATTACACGGTCCAATCATGTTGTTGTTGCTTATCGAAATTCGATGGCAAAATCAGCTATTCGCAATCGATGCCGTGAAACAATACTCGATACTCGTCAATATACGGTCACTCTTACCGCATCATTGCCGCTTCATTAAAAATGCGGCTCTTCTTCTATCCATAGGTTTCTTATGGGAAACAATTCCGCACCTTCCGTTTAACGGAAAATTTCAATGATGCGGCCGGTCTAAACAGCGTATTACGTGGATATTTACGCATGCATCTAAATGTAGAGTGCGACCAAAACAGTCGATCGCTCTGGTCATACTGTCAAATTTAACAAATATAAGGAAAATGCAATTTTCTCAAAAACTGTTAACACGATTTTGATGAAATATGCAGCAAATTGCGTGAAAAATTATTGCTATACCCTTGCAGAGGGTATATTAAAATTGTCACGATGTTTGTAACGCAGTGAAGGAAGCATTTCCAACGACATAAAGTATATATATTCTTGATCAGCATGACGAGATGAGTTCATTTCCGTTTGTCCGTCTGTCCGTGTATCCGTCCGTCCGTCTGTCCGTCTGTTTCTATGCTATCTCCTCCCTCAGTTTTAAAGCTATCTTGACCAAACTTTGCAAAAAGTCTTTAAATACAAATACGCTGCACATTGGTCGGAATCGGCCGAATCGGATGACTATATCATATAGCTGCCATAGGAACGATCGGTCCAAAAACTAGTTCTAGTGAGAAAAACTTTTTTATTTTCCATCGTAGCATCACCAATCGTGGTATATATTGGTTTCATATACTTCCACACAATTCTGGAAATTTATCGAAATCGGATGACTATAGCATATAGCTGCCGGAACGATCGGTCTAAAAACGATTTTTCAGGAACAGACTAATTTGATGTTTTTTGGTGACACTTGGTTTAGCACCAGTTCCAATAACTGGTTCCGGTTCCGGAGCTAGCGTCATCTTTGGCAGTGCAGCCAAGACGCCCCACTGATAAGCGTTTTTCACCAAAACTGTTCACACGATTGTGCTCAAATTTTTTAGGCACCCTCTTGAATATCTTTCCTATAAGCTTATATATCGTGCAACGTATGCCAACATCTTGGAGCTTAAAGCCCTTTACGGACCTGCGAAGGAACGCGAAGTTTCATACAAAATTTGTGGGAAGAAGAAGCAGAAGTAATGATTCCTTCACCCTTTATAGCGGAGTTACACAGGGCGCATCATTGTCAAAGATGCGAAAAAATGATGCAGGCGTTTAGACCGCAGCAGCATCATTGAAACAGCTGTTCGCCATGCCAAACGTAAACAAACCGAATTAGTAAGAAGAAGAGAACAAATGTAATTTATTGAAATAGAGACAATTATGAGCGATAATATGCTAAATGTGACACGTGGTGTATTTGGCAACGGCACTCCGTTCATCAAAATGGAAATAGAGCTTGCTTTTGCGGATCATTTATTTTTTTAAATTACGCGGTCCAATTATGTTGTTGTTGCTTATCGAAATTCGATGGCTAAATCAGCTGGTCGGAATCGATGCCGTGGAGTAATACTCGATACTCTTCAATATACGGTCTCTCTTTCCGCATCATTGCCGCATCATTAAACACAGGGTTCGTAAAATGCACAAAAATTATTTTCATGCCATGATAAATAACATCAATGCTAAAAATAATAATTTTCAGACATGAATATAAAATAATTTACACATGGCAAAAATTATTTTATTCATGTAACTAACACGCGCATTTTTTCCACGACTGTATTATACTTGTGTGTGAATTATTTTTTCTACCAAATGTAAGCAAAAAATAAGAAAAGATACTTGTCACAAAATTTTTCACGCCCATGTGAGAAATACAGCCATGCTCCCATTTTCACTTTCGCAAAATTTTTGCGATTTCAAACCGGTTTTAGGAGCAAATTTGGTCTCTAAATCGCAAAATGTTTGCGAAAGTGAAAATGGGAGCCCGGCTGATAATGTGAATTTCGCATTTTTAAAATTCATTGCATTTGTATTGGTGTGTATGTGAGAGTCGCTTGTGCGCGGCCGTTAACGGTGGTGGAAAAAATAGAATACGTCACGACGAGTCGCGATCGTCGTCCCTTTTTTTATGAGGGCCATAAAATTTGACTACCTGCTGTTTTCGCAATGACCTGCAGACTAGTTATCAAACTGCAAATCGAAGTAGGTCAGAGTTGATTATGCAAACTATACACACAAAAAAAAAACGTTGGTAAATTCGACATTTTTCATTGGTAAATATGCCAATTTCCCATTTTGTTTTTCACCCAACAATTTTTCATTTCAAAAATAAATGGTTTCCACTTTTGATTTTCAAAATTGTTTCCATTTTGATTTTAAAGTGTTTTACTTTTGAAATAAAAAAAAACACACACACACGCACACCACACACACACACCACAACACCAACAAAGTCGGTCTTTCCCCGATGCTGAACTTGAATTCGTTTGTTTCTGAAATTTTTTTATTTTTTATAATATTATTAAATCTTTACCTTGTCTGGGACTCGAACACACGACCTCTGGATGACACTCACTGAAACACAAACGCCTCAACGCATTCGGCTACTGCACGCTCGCGAAGGAATTGAGCGCAGAGCACATGTTAAGCTGGTGGTGGTAGCCGACCAGGGTGTTTTTGTTTCTGTTCTATTTTTAGCATATCGACTCGACAAAAATCGCACATAATTGAACAAAATTGCGAACATTTTGATTCTATATGGAAATCAAAAGTGAACTTGTAATTTGAAGGCAAAAGTGTCTGCTCTTTAAAATCAAACAATTACGCAGTTGATTAAAATGTCGTTTTTACGTGTAGATTGGTAAAATCAAAAAGAAAAATGTTTAATTACAATACTTTTTAGCCAAAGTTGAAAAATGTGATTTTTACATTTTTTTTTTTTTTTGTGTATAGTCGACATTTCATTTGCTCGGTATGCACTACATCGATGTAGCATTTTAAAACAGTTTTCATAGCAACTTTTTCAAAGTTGTTGTTAGTCAGCAAGGCTGGTCGAGAAGTTGCTTATCTTTATAAAAAAAAGCAACAACATGTCAAGTCAATTATTGTGACCAACGCTATGGTAATTGAATAATACCAATAAACTCAAGATTTGGTGTAATTTCTTAATAAATCTGGGCACACTAGACTTACGTTCCACCTTGACGTAATATTTGGTGAAGTAAGCTAAATTACTTACTTCGCAGGTCCGTATAGGGCTTAACAGTTGGGCCGTCTTTCTTAAGTAATTTTTTAAGGATTTTTATATGGACAATTTCGGAGGTTGGTCCACTGATCAGCGATTTTCTGCGAAACTGTTCACACGATTGAGCTCAAACTTGTTAGACACACTCTTGAATATCTCTCCTATAAGCGTATATACCGTGCAATGTATGCTAACATCATGGAGTTTAGCATTTGGGACATTTTTCTTTAGAATATATTTTTCATAATTTTTGCATGGACAATTTTGGAGGTTGGTTCACTGATAAACGTTATTCTCCGAAACTGTTCACACGATTGAACTCAAACTTTGTAAGAACACATATGAATATGTGCCCCAAGTTTTGGTATACCGTGCATTTTATGCCAACCTCTGAGAGAGGAGATATGGACCAAAGAGTGGGGAGCCGATTTTTCGGCATTACATTTTCAATACCTGCACTGCATAAACCCTCCCACCGGTTAAATAAAACGATAGTTTGTGCTTTTCTTAGCAATATTGCATTAACAGATTTCTGGATTGTGTTCATAAATAAAGAGAAAATCACTAAATAAAAATTGCTCCCCTGTTCCACACTCCATCGTTCCGATTCGTCGCTAACCGACCGTCGCTATCTTGACGCACAGAACCGATTAACATAATTTTAATGTGCGTCAAAATTATTACAATTATTAGTGATGAGCTTAGGCTCCGATAAATTACATAGTCGATTTATGTATCGATGCGCTGAATGTTCGATAAATTTCAGTGTTAACAGCGAAAAATATCTCGATTTAATATAGGTGCTGATTAATGTTCAAACTTTTTTTATACACTTGAAAAGTGTATATTAATTTTGCCCAGAAGTTTGTAACGCATAGAAATATTCATTTCCGACCCCATAAACTATATATATTCTTGATCAGGACGACGAGCCGAGTTCATTTCCGCTTGTCCGTCCGTCCGTCTGTCTGTCCGTCTGTCTGTCTGTTTCTACGCGAACTAGTCCCTCAGTTTTAAAGCTATCGAGCTGAAATTTTGCACAGAGTCTTCTTTTTACTGCACGCAACTAATATGTTGGAACCGGCCGGATCGGATAACTATATCATATAGCTGCCATAGGAACGATCGGTCTAAGAACAAGTTCTAGTTAGAAAAACTTTTTTGTTTTCCATCGTAGCGTCACTAATCTTGGTATATGTTAGTTTTATATGCTTCCACATAATTCTAGAAAAATGTATCAAAATCGGATCACTATAGCATATAGCTGCCATAGGAACGATCGGTCAAAAAATAAGTCTTTGTGAGAAAAACTTTTTTGATTTCCATCGTAGCGTCTCCAATCGTAGTATATGTTTGTTTTATAAGTTTCCACACAATTCTGAAAAAATTTATCAAAATCGGATGACTATAGCATAAATCTGCCATATAAACCGACGGTCAAAAAACTACTTCTAGTGAGAAAAACTTTTTTGTTTTTTATTGTAGCGTCCCCAATCTTGGTATATATTTGTTTTTTATGCTTTCACATAATTTGGAAAAAAATTATCAAAATCGGATGACTATAGCATATAGCTGCCATAGGAACGATCGGTCGGAAAATGTGTTTTACTAAGAAAAGTTTTTTTTTATGGTATCAAATTTTTATTATCAATGATTTAAAAATTTTAGATATCTGATATCTATATCCTATATATAGTTTTCCGGTTAAATCAGTTGGAGTAAAGTTTTTCAAGTGTATTAAAACTTCGGCACAGTCGAAGTTAGCTTTGCCTTCTCGTTCCACATAATTTCGAAAAAATTGATCAAAATCGGATGACTATAGCATATAGCTGCCATTGAACCGATAGGTCGGAAAATGTGTTTTACTAAGAAAAGTTTTTTTTATGGTATCAAATTTTTATTATCAATGATTTAAAAGTTTTAAATATTTGATATCTATATCCTATATATTTTTTACCGGTTAAATCAGTTTCAGTAAACTTTTTCAAGTGTATTAAAAACTTCGGCACAGTCGAAGTTAGCTTTGCCTTCTCGTTTTTGACTAAAACCGGGTATCCAGCACCGCAAAATCAAAAAATTCATGGCAAACTTCATATAAAAATAAACTGTGCAGAAATTTTTTTGGTTACCTTTTCCTGTCTTTGGTATCCAGCAACATGAGCGAAATCCACGGTTTGTTATCGATAGTTGGCCTATCGCTTGCGTGTGTGTGGATGCAAAAAATGCTGACACACAACATGGGAATATATGGTCTACAATTATTTTTGACGTGATGAGCGAAAAGATGGATGCAAAAATTGTGAGAAAAACAAATAAAAGAACTGGAAATTTCCAAGTGGAGGATAAGTCTGCACTAAGAAAGGCAGTCAAGGCAAGACAGTGTCTTTGGAATATTACAGAAAAAAAAGCATTTTGACAATATTTCTGTCAAAAGTGCATGGGAGAGTATTGCTGCCGAAATGAAAAAGGAAGGTGAGTTAAAATGTTAACAAGTTGAAGTGTAAATAATAATTATATATACATAGTGAAAGACTGCAAGAGCGCTGGGGCATCTTTGCGCGACAGCTTCCACTACCATCGAAACAAGCTGGCCAAAAGTGGCAGTGCGAGAGGCATCGACTTAGAACAGCCAAGAGTTAGCGAAACAGTAGACTGGCAGTGTGCTGAGGAAATGGATTTTCTGCCTGTTATGTCGTTGAAGAGACGGTAAGTTGACCACCGCATGCATCAAACACCTTTTTTTTACAGTACCAAAGCAAGTGCCAGTTTCTTTGTGGATAGCCCAGCATGCAGACCTGATGCATGCTCGAGTCCCCTCGTGAGTTTGATTGAGGAAGAGTCAAGCTGGCACCTTACAGATGATGACGCCGAGGCAGCCACATTGTCTGTTTATTCTTATGTGAGTACTATATACCTGTTTCTTATGACAAGCAGCCAGCAAAAAAACGAAAAATGGAGGAGCCCACAGCTACGGATAACCTCGCTGGGATTCTTGGGGAATATATTCAAAACAAGAAGAAGGCCCGTACAATCTTCCCATTTTGGGATGAGTTGCTGTGCAAATTACCAGCCGATGAAGCTACATCAACTGAAGTGGAGATTACTTATTTGCTGTATTCCAAAGTGCAGCAGCACAGCCAGAAATAGAATGCCCCCCTATAAAATAAAAACAATAAAGTATTCATATTAAATAATAATTAAATTCTTTATTATTGCTGCAATCCAGCAGATTCATTTTGCCAAGGTACTGACCCGGCTGTTGAGTTGACAGAATCCCTAATATTATTTCGAATATATCTGGGATAATCCAGTACGCGATCACGGTAGGCTTCAGCATTAGTCTCTGTACAATTTTCAACTCTAAGGGGTTCAACCGTGGATCCATAAATATTTGGACATGTTAGCATCAAAAAATTGTGCACATAACAACATGCTGCAGTAATGTTTTGCGTTCTTTCTGGACCACACTGCAAAGTGTCTTGCACAGCCTATTACTGAGAATGCCGAATGCGTTTTCAATGCAGCGTCGAGCTCGACTAAGCCGGTAGTTAAATATCCTTTCTGCTGCGGATAGGCTTCTGGACCCAAACGGTTTCATTATGCGCTTGTGCAGCGGGAATGCATCATCCGCAACAATAAAGTAAGGAGTACGTACTCCGTGCCGCATGCTGTCCTCCGGAAATGTGACATTGCCCGATAAAATGGTTTTTCCAAGCGAAAAATGTGAAAAGGCATTCATGTCCCCCTCACTCCCGTAAGCACCAACGTCGATGTACGTGAACCTATATGATGCGTCATTAGCACAATAAAGTGAAAGCCCTATATGTGCAACGAAAATGTAATTATTTTATGTGCGCTCAAATGTAGTTATTAACTTACTTTATAATTGTAGAAAGCGCTGCCACTGCTTGGAGGTACCTTTATCGCAACATGCTTTCCGTCTAAAGCACCAATTCAGTTTGGAAAGTTCCACTGATCAATGAACTCTGCTGCCCATTTCAGCATATTATTTGAGTTCCAATTTGGGAACTCTCCGCGCAGCGCAGTGTAAATGGCATTACATACAAGGTCAGTAGTTCGGCCCATATGTTGCTTACTAATTCGATAGGTCGAGCCAACGTGACATTGTAAGTCTCCAGGCGCAAAACACCTAATTCATAAACGATATATTATGTATGTAATCACGGTTGCTACTTTTGGAGCAAACGCTTAAAAATGGATCTTTTTTTTCTCATTGGAGCACTGGAGCCATTTTCTGCAAAATGGAGCTTTTTGAACAAGGAAAACATTTTTTCATAAGTTCAAGATTATAAATATAATACTTAGCCAGCACTATAATTCATCGAATAGACCAAATAGATAAGAAAATATCGCTAACAATTAAACCCTAAAAGAACAAATCGAAGTATCAGGCAAAAGTTTATCCCTAAAAGTGAGAATTATATTATAATCTCTCTATATATAAAAGAGTTTGTCCTGACTGACTGACTGACTGATTCATTGGCAATCAACGCAGAGCCTGAACGGTAAGAGATAGAAAGCTGAAATTTTCACAGAAGTTTCCTTATGAGTTGAAAGTGAGCACTAAGGCGGGGTTTTGGAAAATTCCACCCCTAAGGGGTGGAAAACTCCCGGAAAAGCTACTATGGGGAAAATTTTGTTTTTCATCCGATTGACTTGAAATTTGGTTTGTAAGTAAAGTAAGCGAAATAATTGGACACCTGTTTCCCAGATTTTCGGAAAATCCGCCCCCAAGGAAAATGGCCGGAAAATTCTTCATGGAAAAAAATATTTTTCATCCGATTGACTTCAAACTCGGTTTGTGAGGATGGTAAGCAGAATAATTAGACTTGAGATTTTCCGATGATGGAAAATCTGCCCGAAAAGTCGGGAAATTCCCGGAAAATTCCATATGGAAAACAATTTTTTTCATCCGTTTGGCTTCAAACTCGGTTTGTAAGGGTAGTAAGGGTAAGTAATTGGACATGAGATTTTCAAATGTTGGAAAATCCGCCCACAAAGAAAATACCCGGAAAATTCTATATGAAAAACTATTTTTGATCCGATTGACTTCAAACTCGGTTTGTAAGGATAGTATGCAAAATAATTAGACATAAGATTTTCCGATGTTGGAAAATGCGACCGAAAAGTCGGGAAATTCCCGGAAAATTCCATATGGAAAAAACTGTTTTTCATCCGATTGGCTTCAAATTCGGTTTGTAAGGATAATATGCTAAATAATTAGACATGTGATTTTTCGATTGTGGAAAATCCACCCACAAGGAAAATAGCCGGAAAATTGTTCATGGAAAAAACTATTTTTCATCCGATTGACTTCAAACTCGGTTTGTGGGGATGGTAAGCCAAATAATTAGACATAAGATTTTCCTATGTTGGAAAATGTGCCCGAAAAGTTGGGAAATTCCCGGAAAATTCCATATTGAAAAAACTATTTTTCATCCGTTTGGCTTCAAACTCGGTTTGTAAGGGTAGTTTGCTAAATAATTAGGCATGTGATTTTTTGTTGGTGGAAAATCCACCCACAAGCAAAATGGCCGGAAAATTCTATATGGAAAACACTATTTTTCATCCGATTGACTTCAAAATCGGTTTGTAAGGATAGTATGCAAAATAATTAGACATAAGATTTTCCAATGGAAAATCCGCACGAAAAGTCGGAAAATGCTATATAGTAAAACCTATTTTAAATCCGATTGGCTTCAAAATCGGTTTGTGAACACATTATAGAAAATAATTATACATTTGATTTCTCGGTGGTAGAATTTCTGCCCACAGGCAAGAATAATGGTGGGCGTATTTCGGTTCAGTGACAATGGCTATTTGTGACCCGATCTGAATAAAATTCGTTTTGTAAGATCTAGGGTCAGAATAAATGGAAACACGTGTTTTTTTTTTCGGGAAGTTCACTGCAAAGGTCGGATTATGGGTGCGGGGGTGGGTTTTTAGCCGATATGTATTCAATTTGGTTTGAAAGCTCTATGGGCCAATTAAATAGGATAAAGTTTTTAGCTTTGCGCTTACTCACCCTCAAAGTCGGATAATGGGTGACGGGGGTGGTTTTAGCGTTTGTACGCTTAACGGGCCAAGTAGGTGGAAAATAAATTTCTCATTTCTGATGGTCGGAAAATGGGGGCGGGGGTGGTATCATTACCAACGTTTTTTTCATTATTTTGGCGGCTATACTGATGGTGGCGAAGCGAAGCGCGCCGGGTTATATGCTAGTCTCTCTATATATAAAAGAGTTTGTCCTGACTGACTGACTGACTGACTGACTGACTGACTGATTCATTGGCAATCAACGCAGAGCCTGAACGGTAAGAGATAGAAAGCTGAAATTTTCACAGAAGTTTCCTTATGAGTTGAAAGTGAGCACTAAGGCGGGGTTTTGGAAAATTCCACCCCTAAGGGGTGGAAAACTCCCAGAAAAGCTACTATGGGGAAAATTTTGTTTTTCATCCGATTGACTTGAAATTTGGTTTGTAAGTAAAGTAAGCGAAATAATTGGACACCTGTTTTCCAGATTTCGGAAAATCCGCCCACAAGGAAAATGGCCGGAAAATTCTTCATGGAAAAAACTATTTTTCATCCGATTGACTTCAAACTCGGTTTGTGAGGATGGTAAGCAGAATAATTAGACTTGAGATTTTCCGATGATGGAAAATCTGCCCGAAAAGTCGGGAAATTCCCGGAAAATTCCATATGGAAAAAACTATTTTTCATCCGTTTGGCTTCAAACTTGGTTTGTAAGGGTAGTTTGCTAAATAATTAGGCATGTGATTTTTTGTTGGTGGAAAATCCACCCACAAGGAAAATGGCCGGAAAATTCTATATGGAAAACACTATTTTTCATCCGATTGACTTCAAACTCGGTTTGTAAGGATAGTATGCAAAATAATTAGACATAAGATTTTCCAATGGAAAATCCGCACGAAAAGTCGGAAAATTCTATATGGTAAAACCTATTTTTAATCCGATTGGCTTCAAAATCGGTTTGTGAACACATTATAGAAAATAATTATACATTTGATTTCTCGGTGGTAGAATTTCTGCCCACAGGCAAGAATAATGGTGGGCGTATTTCGGTTCAGTGACAATGGCTATTTGTGAGCCGATCTGAATAAAATTCGTTTTGTAAGATCTAGGGTCAGAATAAATGGAAACACGTGTTTTTTTATTTCGGGAAGTTCACTGCAAAGGTCGGATTATGGGTGCGGGGGTGGGTTTTTATCCGATATGTATTAAATTTGGTTTGAAAGCTCTATGGGCCAATTAAATAGGATAAAGTTTTAAGCTTTGCGCATACTCACCCTCAAGGTCGGATAATGGGTGCCGGGGGTGGTTTCAGCGTTTGTACGCTTAATGGGCCAACTAGGTGGAAAATAATTTACTCATTTCTGATGGTCGGAAAATTGGGGGCGGGGGTGGGATCATTGCCAAACGTTTTTTTCATCATTTTGGCGGCTTTACTGATGGTGGCGAAGCGAAGCGCGCCGGGTTATATGCTAGTCTCTCTATATATAAAAGAGTTTGTCCTGACTGACTGACTGACTGACTGACTGATTCATTGGCAATCAACGCAGAGCCTGAACGGTAAGAGATAGAAAGCTGAAATTTTCACAGAAGTTTCCTTATGAGTTGAAAGTGAGCACTAAGGCGGGGTTTTGGAAAATTCCACCCCTAAGGGGTGGAAAACTCCCGGAAAAGCTACTATGGGGAAAATTTTGTTTTCATCCGATTGACTTGAAATTTGGTTTGTAACTAAAGTAAGCGAAATAATTGGATACCTGTTTCCCCGATTTCGGAAAATCCGCCCACAAGGAAAATGGCCGGAAAATTCTTCATGGAAAAAACTATTTTTCATCCGAATGACTTCAAACTCGGTTTGTGAGGATGGTAAGCAGAATAATAAGACTTGAGATTTTCCGATGTTGGAAAATTTACCCGAAAAGTCGGGAAATTCCCGGAAAATTCCATATGGAAAATACTATTTTTCTTTCGATTGGCTTCAAACTCGGTTTGTAAGGATAGTATGCTAAGTAATTGGACATGAGATATTCAAATGTTGGAAAATCCGCCCACAAAGAAAATACCCGAAAAATTCTATATGAAAAACTATTTTTGATCCGAATGACTTCAAACTCGGTTTGTAAGGATAGAATGCAAAATAATTAGACATAAGATTTTCCGATGTTGGAAAATGCGCCCAAAAAGTCGGGGAATTCCCGGAAAATTCCATATGGAAAAAACTGGTTTTTTTTCGATTGGCTTCAAACTCGGTTTGTAAGGATAGTATGCTAAATAATTAGACATGTGATTTTTCGATTATGGAAAATCCACCCACAAGGAAAATGGCCGGAAAATTCGATATGAAAAATACTATTTTTCATCCGATTGACTTCAAACTCGGTTTGTAAGGATAGTATGCAAAATAATTAGACATATGATTTTCCGATGTTGAAAAATGCGCCCGAAAAGTCGGGAAATTCCCGGAAAATTCCATATGGAAGAAACTGTTTTTCATCCGATTGGCTTCAAACTCGGTTTGTACTATGCAAAATAATTGGACATGAGATTTTCAAATAATGGAAAATCTGCCCGAAAAGTCGGGAAATTCCCGGAAAATTCTATATGGAAAATCTATTTTTCATCCGATTGACTTCAAACTCGGTTTGCAAGCAAGTAGTAGTATGCAAAATAATTAGACATGTGATTTTTCGATTGTGAAAAATCCACCCACAAGGAAAATGGCCGGAAAATTCTTCATGGAAAAAACAATTTTTCATCCGATTGACTTCAAACTCGGTTTGTGAGGATGGTAAGCAGAATAATTAGACTTGAGATTTTCCGATGATGGAAAATCTGCCCGAAAAGTCGGGAAATTCCCGGAAAATTCCATATGGAAAAAACTATTTTTCATCCGTTTGGCTTCAAACTCGTGTAGTATGCTAAGTAATTGGACATGAGATTTTCAAATGTTGGAAAATCCGCCCACAAAGAAAATACCCGGAAAATTCTATATGAAAAACTATTTCTGATCCGATTGACTTCAAACTCGGTTTGTAAGGATAGTATGCAAAATAATTAGACATAAGATTTTCCGATGTTGGAAAATGCGCCCGAAAAGTCGGGAAATTCCCGGAAAATTCCATTTGGAAAAAACTGTTTTTCATCCGATTGGCTTCAAATTCGGTTTGTAAGGATAGTATGCTAAATAATTAGTCATGTGATTTTTCGATTGTGGAAAATCCACCCACAAGGAAAATAGCCGGAAAATTCTTCATGGAAAAAACTATTTTTCATCCGATTGACTTCAAACTCGGTTTGTGGGGATGGTAAGCAAAATAATTAGATATAAGATTTTCCGATGTTGGAAAATGCGCCCGAAAAGTCGGGAAATTCCCGGAAAATTCCAAATGGAAAAAACTATTTTTCATCCGTTTGGCTTCAAACTCGGTTTGTTAGGGTAGTTTGCTAAATAATTAGGCATGTGATATTTTGTTGGTGGAAAATCCACCCACCAGGAAAATGGCCGGAAAATTCTATATGGAAAACACTATTTTTCATCCGATTGACTTCAAACTCGGTTTGTAAGGATAGTATGCAAAATAATTAGACTTGAGATTTTCCAATGTTGGAAAATCCGCACGAAAAGTCGGAAAATTCTATATGGTAAAACCTATTTTTAATCCGATTGGCTTCAAAATTGGTTTGTGAACACATTATAGAAAATAATTATACATTTGATTTCTCGGTGGTAGAATTTCTGCCCACAGGCAAGAATAATGGTGGGCGTATTTCGGTTCAGTGACAATGGCTATTTGTGAGCCGATCTGAATAAAATTCGTTTTGTAAGATCTAGGGTCAGAATAAATGGAAACACGTGTATTTTTATTTCGGGAAGTTCACTGCAAACGTCGGATTATGGGTGCGGGGGTGGGTTTTTAGCCGATATGTATTAAATTTGGTTTGAAAGCTCTATGGGCCAATTAAATAGGATAAAGTTTTTAGCTTTGCGCTTACTCACCCTCAAGGTCGGATAATGGGTGCCGGGGGTGGTTTTAGCGTTTGTACGCTTAACGGGCCAATTAGGTGGAAAATAATTTTCTCATTTCTGATGGTCGGAAAATGGGGGCGGGGGTGGTATCATTGCCAACGTTTTTTTCATTATTTTGGCGGCTATACTGATGGTGGCGAAGCGATGCGCGACGGGTTATATGCTAGTATATGTAATATAATATTATATTATAAATATTATATTTCTATGGGTTAATAATTTTCGAATTCGTTAATAAATTACTTATTAAACTAAGTTCAACCGAGAACTTGGAACAGTAACTGAACAATGAAACATGCTACAACTGACTGATTAGGAAAAGAATAAAATATAAGTAAGCTCGTTTTTAAATAAATGTTGTCCAAAATACAAAATGGACGGCATATCCAGGCATTCCTAGAACTAGTTACTTTTGAAAGAAATATTAATTTACTGCTTGGGTCTTCAATTTTTATCTGTGACTAACATAATGCTCTGTAGAGTTCTTTGATTCTCAATATGATTTGATGACACTAGACACCAAAAAGGCTTCTGGTCAAATTTTTCAGTGGTGAAAACATTTTTGAATTAAATTTTGAAATATTTTTAAAGAATTTTCATGTGTTTCCAATTTTATTTGGTCCAATTTTTGCCAGTGGTTTAACATATTTAGCAATAGCTTTCGTGATCCTTAACCAATTTGGAAATGAAATATACGAAATCGCTGCCAACAAATAGGCCACAAATAAGTCAAAGAAATTTTGTGAAAAAATGCATACAATCGGATTTTTCGAAGCTTTAAACTAAATATCTCGAAAGCAATTAACTTTAAGTACTAAGGGGCGTTTTTTCATGTTGCCGTTTTTGCAAATCTAGATGGATTTGCTGAATTTGATTTTCTCATGTACACGAAAAACATCTAGATGGATTTCGGAGCAATCTACTTCATCCTCATGGATTTGACAACCATGTATATTGTTTAGCTTGGTAGGTATTTTAATGCCTGCGCACATACGGCCACACTGGCAAATGTACAAAACCAGCTGCCGCAAAAAATTTTTAATTTAAATTACTGCATTTGTAAAAAGAAAATGGAAAATATTGGACGGGCTTTTTATATACAGTCACTTGCAGACGTGGCTGAAAAGACAGAAGGGCAAATGGCAAGTTCACTGCAACGATAGTTCGCACCGATGAGGATTTTGCAGTATCTGCGGACTGCGAAGGGTCAAATGGATTGGGTGGCGGGAAGTTAAGGTGAATGAGATTGCACTTAAGCCCAACCTCACGGCTTTTTATACACTTGAAAAGTGTATATTAATTTTGCCCAGAAGTTTGTAACGCATAGAAATATTCGTTTCCGACCCCATAAACTATATATATTCTTGATCAGGACGACGAGCTGAGTTCAATTCCGTCTGTCCGTCCGTCCGTCTGTCCGTCTGTCTGTCCGTCTGTCTGTCTGTTTCTACGCGAACTAGTCCCTCACTTTTAAAGCTATCGAGCTGAAATTTTGCACAGAGTCTTCTTTTTACTGCACGCAACTAATATGTCGGAACCGGCCGGATCGGATGACTATATCTTATAGCTGCCATAGGAACGATCGGTCGGAAAATAAGTCTTAGTGAGAAAAACTTTTTTATTTTCTATTGTAGCGTCACCAATCTTGGTATATATTAGTTTTAGATGATTTTACATATTTGTGGAAAAATTGATCAAAATCAGATGAATATAGCATATAGCTGCCATATAAACGGTCGATCAAAAAACTAGTTCTAGTGGGAAAAACTTATTTATTTTCCATCGTAGCGTCACCAATCTTGGTATATATTAGTTTTATATGCGTTAACACAATTCTGGAAGATTTTATCACAATCGGATGACTATAGCATATAGCTGCCATAGGACCGATCGGTCGAAAAATGTGCTTTACTAAGAAAAGTTTTTTTTTATGGTATCAAATTTTTATTATCAATGATTTAAAAATTTAAAATATCTGATATCTATATCCTCTATATATTTTACCGGTTAAATCAACTGGAGTAAAGTTTTTCAAGTGTATTAAAACTCCGGCACAGTCGAAGTTAGCTTTGCCTTCTCGTTCATATTTAATTGGGCCACACGCGGTGCATGCGTATGCGGTAGAAGTTTCTGCTGCTGGCCAGGCAACTCAGAAACAGTTTATTGGCCAAATCATTGTAATACTCCTTATCATTTGAATTTGTGCACTAACTTCTTTGATAGTTCTGACTTGGACTTTCGTTTCATTGAGAAATCCTGTCATTCGCGCTAAATGCCATTAATTTCACTGAGTTTTTCGACAAATTTGATCCACGTTTCCTCCATCTGTTTCCAGGTAAATTTGTCCGACTATTTTTTCTCCAACACATCCTCATTCTCTTCAGCGACATCCACAATAATCAGCTTCTGTTCCACCGTAAAATTCTTGCTTCTTTTTATACACTTGAAAAGTGTATATTAATTTTGCCCAGAAGTTTGTAACGCATAGAAATATTCATTTCCGACCACATAAACTATATATATTCTTGATCAGGACGACGAGCCGAGTTCATTTCCGTCTGTCCGTCCGTCCGTCTGTCCGTCTGTCCGTCTGTCTGTCTGTCTGTCTTTTTCTACGCGAACTAGTCCCTCAGTTTTAAAGCTATCGAACTGAACTTTTGCACAGAGTCTTCTTTTTACTGCACGCAACTAATATGTCGGAACCGGCCGGATCGGATGACTATATCATATAGCTGCCATAGGAACGATCGGTCCAAAAACTAGTTCTAGTTAGAAAAACTTTTTTGGTTTCCATCGTAGCGTCACTAAACTTGGTATATGTTAGTTTTATATGCTTCCACATAATTCTGGAAAAATGTATCAAAATCGGATCACTATAGCATACAGCTGCCATGGGAACGATCGGTCGAAAAATAAGTCTTTGTGAGAAAAACTTTTTTGTTTTCCATCGTAGCGTCACTAAACTTGGTATATATTTGTTTTATATGTTTCCACACAATTCTGAAAAAATTTATCAAAATCGGATGACTATAGCATATAGCTGCCATATAAACGGTCGGACAAAAAACTACTTCTAGTGAGAAAAACTTTTTTGTTTTTTATCGTAGCGTCCCCAATCTTGGTATATATTAGTTTTATATGCTTTCACATAATTTTGAAAAAAATTATCAAAATCGGATGACTATATCATATAAATGCCATAGGACCGATCGGTCGGAAAATGTGTTTAACTAAGAAAAGTTTTTTTATGGTAACAAATTTTTAAATCAATGATTTAAAAATTTTTAAATATCTGATATCTATATCCTATATATATTTTTCCAGTTAAATCAGTTGGAGTAAAGTTTTTCAAGTGTATTAAAACTTCGGCACAGTCGAAGTTAGCTTTGCCTTCTCGTTCTATTTTCCTTGTTCGACATTTTTGATTGCAATTGGCGCTCAACAATCAAAAGAAATACTACGTTTATGCTAGCAATATCAGGATTTTTTAAAATCATGGTTTTTAAAATGGTGCTGTTTATACTGCAAAACGAAAATCACGCTTTTTGTAGAGTGGGATGCAACTTATTCAAAATTTAAAATAAGGTGGCATCACTCTTGCGCTGTCAGGTGATTCATGTTGTGAAAAATAAATAATCAAGCGATAGAAATTTAATTGGACAGAAAAACAGCGACATTGTTATTTTTTCAACAGCAAAGACGGACATCAAAATTAGTGCTTAATCTTATGAACAGAACAGCTCTTTTTGTGTGATGAGTAGCCAGACTGTTTTGTATGAAAAAGGGTGATTTTTCTCAAAAAGCATAGTCAAAATTCGTGTGGAGCAAGAAATCATGATTAGGTGTTTATGCTTGCATTTCTTTGAAAAATCATGATTTGATATCATGCTTTTTTGTAAGCATAAACACAGTAAAAAGAGCTTTATTTACCCGTGCTGCCAACCTATAATTAGTGCCTTTGAAGCCCTGCCGGAGTGATCGTATCACTATACCTAAAGCCAAAATCCATCTACATGAGAAAAGCAAAGTGAAATCAGAGAGAATAAAATACAAAGAGATGAAATAGCTCTCACTGTTAACTTAACAGAAAATTAAAACCATGGAATTATCCGGTGCTTTTTCAGTTTTAGGAGTCAGCAAAGATAAACAGCAGAATGGAAGCAAAGAAGCACAACAAAGTACGAAAATAGTAATGGCGGCTTGGCAAAATGCATTGTTGCCAAATTTCTTGTTTTGTTTTGGTTTGCTTGTTGTGTCTACACATACGTCGCATGTGTCGAGTAGGTCGTCAGACCTCTTTGCTGCCGGCGTCATAGCTTTTTGATATGGCATTGTAGTTTTTGGTTGCTTGTTCGAATTCAAAAATTTGAAAGAACAAAAAATATAGTAAGTGAAATCAGAAATACTTAATCAAATTAAATAATAAAGGGGAAAATTAATAAGAGAAAATTACAAGTGTTTGGGATGGGTTCAAGGTCAATTGTTATTTTCGAGTAGATCTGAATGAAATTCGATTTGTACAAAAACTATTAAAATTAAGAAACCCAATTACAAGATCGGAAAATGGGGTTGCGAGGGTGTGTTCATGATCAAATGGTTTTATTTAGCCGATCTGTATGAAATTTGGTTTGTAAGCTTAATGAGCCAATTAAATGGAGAAATAATTATCAAACATTTGACAATCGGGAAATGGGTCAATGCAAATTTGTCTACGCACGGCTGCATTTGAGTGTATTCTGGAGAAAATAAATAATGAAATTATTTTTATAAAATAATAAAAAATATAAAATAAGGGAAGAAAAGAAATGGAAAATCAAGAGTTGGAGAGGATTTTCAGTTTTTTTGCTGGCTGGTGATGTCACCTCGCCCATTTTCGCAACAAAATAACCAACATTGTTTTCAGCAATGCCTGGCGATGGTCAGAATATTGGTTGGTTCTATCAAACCATAGCGGATGCGTTTTCTGCTTCTCCCTTATGCACTTTTCAAAAATGAAAGTGCAAATGTTGGAGCGGTAAGGGTTTTCGGCAAATTCCAGCGATTTCAAAATGTTGCTTAGGTCTTATCACACATATAGGAAAACACGGTGGTTAGAGCGAGACGGACATTATCTTGACTGTACTCAGAGAGCGACAATAACAAAGAACAGCTGATTATTTCGCTGTTAAGTTTGTGGCGACAGAGCAATCTTTTCCTCTAATAATAATGCTCTGTGACACTGCTTTAGGCCAAATTGTTTATACCCTTGCAAAGAGTATATTAAAATTGTCACCATGTTTGTAACGCAGTGAAAGAGCATTTCCGACTGCTTAAAGTATATATATTCTTGATCAGCATGACGAGCTAAGTTCATTTCCGTTTGTTTGTATTTTTATACCCGTCACTCGTAGAGTTAAAAGGGTATACTAAGTTCGTGCAAATGTATGTAACAGGCAGAAGGAAGCATTTCCGACCCCATAAAGTATACATATTCTTGATCAGCATCAATAGCCGAGTCGATATAGATCTGTCCGTCTGTCCGTCCGTCCGTCCGTCCGTCTGTCCGTCCGTCCGTATGAACACCTAGATCTCAGAGACTATAAGAGCTAGAGCTACCAAATTTTCAGTGTAGACTTGTATTGTCTGCAGGCAGATCAAGTTTGTTTTAAATTTTTGCCACGCCCCCTCACGCCCCCGCAATTTGAAAAAAACCTTATATCTCCCACAATTTTGAAAATAGACTGTTCAAACCGTCTAGACATATATCTTAATCATCATTACCTATCGATCCGCCATACATCATTTTTCGATCAGATCAACGATAGTAGAGTTGCCACCCCCGCAATTTGTAAAATACCTTATATCTTCCACAATTTTGAAAATAGATTGTTTGAACCTTCTAGACATATATTTTAATAATTATTACCTATCGATCAGCCATACATCATTTCCTGATCAGATGAACGAAAGAAAAGTTGCCACCCCCGCAATTTGAAAAAAACCTCATATCTCCCACAATTTTGAAAACAGACTGTTCAAACCTTTGAGACATATGTTTTAATCCTCATTACCTATCGATCCACTATACATCAATTCCCGATCAGATGTACGGTAGTAATGTTGCCATCCACGCAATTTGGAAATACCTTATATCTCCCAGAATTTTGAGGATAGATTATTCGAACCCTCTAGACATATATTTTAATCATAACTACCTATCGATCCGCCATACATCGTTTCCTGATCAGATTAACGATAGAAAAGTTCACGCCGCCGCAATTTAAAAACGAGAAGGCAAAGCTAACTTCGACTGTGCCGAAGTTTTAATACACTTGAAAAACTTTACTCCAACCGATTTAACCGGTCAAATATAAATAGGATATAGATATCAGATATTAAAAAAAAAATCGTTAATAATAAAAAAATTTCATACCATAAAAAAAAACTTTTCATAGTAAAACACATTTTCCGACCGATCGGTCGTATGGCAGCTATATGCTATAGTCATCCGATCTTGATAAATTTTTTCAAAATTATGTGAAAGCTTATAAAACTTATATATACCAAGATTGGGGATAGAAAACAAAAAAGTTTTTCTCACTAGAAGTAGTTTTTTGACCGACCCTTTATATGGCAGCTATATGCTATAGTCATCCGATTTTGATAAATTTTTTCAGAATTATGTGCTATAGTCATCCGATTTTGATAAATTTTTCCAGAATTGTGTGCAAACATATAAAACTAATAAGTACCAGGATAGGTGACGCTACGATAGAAAACAAAAAAGTTTTTCTCACTAGAACTAGTTTTTGGACCGATCGTTCCTATGGCAGCTATATGTTATAGTCATCCGATCCGGCCGGTTCCGACATATTAGTTGCGTGCAGTAAAAAGAAGACTCTGTGCAAAATTTCAGCTCGATAGCTTTCAAACTGAGGGACTAGTTCGCGTAGAAACAGACAGACAGACGGACAGACGGACGGACGGACAGACGGAAATGAACTCAGCTCGTCGTCCTGATCAAGAATATATATAGTTTATGGGGTCGGAAATGAATATTTCTATGCGTTACAAACTTCTGGGCAAAATTAATATACACTTTTCAAGTGTATAAAAAATACCTCATATCTCCCACAATTTTGAAAATAGATTGTTTGAACCCTCTAGACATATATTTTAATAATTTTTACCTATTTAATAATTATTTCCTGATCAGATGAGCTATAGTAGAGTTGCCTCCCCGCAAATTGGAAAAAAAACTCATATCTCCCACAATTTGGACATGTTGATATCCTGAGTAACGGGTATATCGAAGTCGAGCAGGGCCGACTTTAACTTACGCTCTCGTTCTTTTTGATTTTACCAATCTACACGTAAAAACGACAATTTAATCAACTGCGTAATTTTAAAGAGCAGACATTTTTGGCTTCAAATTACAAGTTAAGCTTTTGATTTCCATATACATAGAATCAAAATGTTCGCAATTTTGATCAATTATGTGAGATTTTTGTCGAGTCGATATGCTAAAAATAGAACAGAAACAAAAAAACCGGTCGGCTACCACCACCAACTTAACATGTGCTCTGCGCTCAATTCTTTTGCGAGCGTGCAGTAGCCGAATGCGTTGAGGTGCAGGCGTTTGTCTTTCAGTGTGTGTCCCCCAGAGGAAACAGAAACAAACGAATTCAATTTTTTATTTCAAAAATAAAACACTTTAAAATCAAAATGGAAACAATCTTGAAAATCAAAAGTGGAAACCATTTATTTTTGAAATGAAAAATTATGGTGAAAAACAAAATGGGAAATTGGCGGATTTACCAATGAAAAATTTCGAATTTACCAACGTTTTTATACCCGTTACTCGTAGAGTAAAAAGGGTATACTAAGTTCGAGCAAATGTATGTAATAGGCAGAATGAAGCATCTCCGACCCAATAAAGTATATATATTCGTGATCAGCATCAATAGCCGAGTCGATATAGATATGTCCGTCTGTCCGTCCGTCCGTCCGTCCGTCCGTCCGTCCGTCCGTCTGTCCGTCTGTCTGTATGAACACCTAAATCTCAGAGACTATAAGAGCTAGAGCTACCATTTTTTCAGTGTAGACTTGTATTGTTTGCACGCAGATCAAGTTTGTTTTAAATTTTTGCCACGACTCCTCCCGCCCCCGCAATTTGAAAAAAAAACCTCATATCTCCCACAATTTTGAAAATCACATCATTTCTCGATCAGATGAACGATAGTAGAGTTGCCGCCCCCGCAATATGAAAAATATCACATATCTCCCACAACTTTGGAAATAGATTGTTCGAACTTTCTAGACATATATTTTAATCATCCTTTCCTATCGATCCTCCATACATCATTTCTTGATCAGATGAACGATAGAAAAGTTTCCCACAATTTTGAAAATAGATTGTTCGAACCTTCTAGACATATATTTAAATCATCATTACCTATTAATCCGTCGTACATCATTTTCTTGTCAGATGAACGATAGAAAAGTTCACGCCCCCGCAATTTGAAAAATACCTCATATCTCCCACAATTTGGGCATGTTGTGATCCAATAAAATATTCTTAAATAAACCCTGCCCTGAGTAACGGGTATATCGAAGTCGAGCAGGGCCGACTTCAACTTTCGCTCTCGTTTTTTATTGAAAATATGAGCGGCGATGCGCAATGCTTAATTTGCTATGAAATTGTCAATCAATGTTCAAAGTATTGCGTGGAAAGGCCTTATAAAAGAAATCATTATATGTTCGAAAAATTAATTGGGGTTGAGCGTTCTCAAAAAAATTTAGAAGCTACATTTTTTTTAATATATATAGCCGATAAAATTTCAAAACCCAAAAATGTGGATGATGAATTATTAGCTATAAAAAGAGCTTCTTATGTTGTTACATTAGCTTTGGCAAAGCAATGTCGTCCATATGCAGATGGTTTGTTTTTAAAAAATACTATTTTAGATCAATTAAATTGCTATGGAGAAAAAGGTCAAGAAATAATAAAACATTGCCAAGTTATTCCTTTATCTCGTCGTACTGTCACTCGAAGAACTGAAGAAATAAGCAAATTCATATATTCTGCAGCTAAGAAAAGACTGATGAACTGCAAATATTTTTCTGTATCGCTTGACGAAAGTACAGATATTAATAGTATTTGCCAGCTTTTTTCTGTGTGAAAACGGTTGATCAAAAATTGTCTTGCTTTAAAGAAGTTTCTGATCTTATTTCTCTTCATGGTCATGTTACGGGGCAAAGTTTATTTGACACTCTGATGTCTTAAGTTATTTCAATAGCGGGAAAAAATAAATTAAGTTGTTTATGTACTGATAGAGCAAAGGTTATGACAGGAAAAAACAAAGGCCTTGTGGGGATTCTTCAAAAGAATGGAATTTGTTGCCCAACATTTCATTGTGTCATTCACCAAGAAGCCCTTTTTGCTAAGGAACTAAAAATAATTTCTGTCATGAACATTTCTGTCAGAATAATTAATAAAATTAGAGGTGGACATAATGCTTTGACACATCGAAAGTTAAAGGATTTTGTTAAAGATTTGGATGCGGAACATGAAGATCTCCTAATGTACACAGAAGTACGGTGGCTCAGTAGAGGAAAATGTTTGGAACGCCTCTTTAATTTGCGAAAAGAAGCCACCAGCTTCTTAAAAACCATTGAAAAGGACAACGAAATACTTCTTTTATCTTTTCAAAACGACAATTATTTAATAGATATGGCATTTCTATGCCATTTAACAAAATTGTTAAACGATTTTAATCTCTCCCTACAAGGAAAGAATAAAAAATATTTGAATTATTAAAATCCGTAGACCATTTTGATAGAAAACTTTCTTTATTAACCCGCCAACTCAAAAACAATAGTTTTGTCAACTTGAAAAACACATGTGTAATATTTTCTGATTTAAAAATCAATAGTTTTGATAAGATTCAAGAATTTGCCCAGATAACCGAGTCAATAACCTCAAGTGTTAAAAATAGATTTCAGGATTTAAACACTATAAAAAAAACTAATTGAAGTACACGATTATCCTCTTACTTGTGAACTTTCAGATCTTGGCATCCTATTACGCGAAGAGCTTGAAAAGTTACGGAATGATTTTGGAATTCCTTTGGAAACTGGAGAACAATTTTGGGCGCGCATTGACGACAATAAATATCCTAATCTTAAAAACGAAATTTTTAGGTTATACTCAATGTTTGGTACAACATACAACTGCGAGGTAGCGTTTTCAAGTCTCAAATTAATTTTATCAAAGCTATGAAATAATATATCCGACCAACATATAGCCGACCTATTGCGTATTAGGGAATACAGGGAAGACATTGATTTGGACGACTTATTGAAAGCGTATTTGTGAAGAATTACATTTAATTACTGGCGAAACTTATTAGCTGCGTAAATAAATGTTTTATAAATGTGCCACATTAAAAGCACCACGAAACATTTTACCAAGAATTCCCAGTCGGACTTGCCCAGTCGGACTTGACTGTATGCCAGAAGCACATCCCAGTCGGACTTGACTGTATGCCAGAAGCACATCTCGCACAGTTCTTTTTACACTTTTTTATACTCTGTACCGAAGGTACAAAGAGTATATTGGGTTTGTGCAAATGTATGTAACAGCCAGAAGAAAGCATCTCCGACCCTATAAAGTATATATATTCTTGATCAGCATCAACAGCCGAGTCGAAATAGACATGTCCGTCTGTCCGTCCGTCCGTCTGTCCGTATGAACGCTGAGATCTCAGAGATGGTAAGAGATAGAGATTTGAGGTGTATGGAACATATATTTCTTATACTTGCAGGCAGATCAAGTTTAGTTTTGATTTTTGCCACGCCCCCTGCCTCCCCCGCACATTGAAAAAAACTTAATATCTTCCACAGTTTTGGAGTTAGGTTGTTTGAACCTTCTAGACATATATTCTACTCATCATTACCTATGGAGCCTTCATACATCGTTTTCCGATCAGATGAACGATAGTAGAGTTGCCACCCCCATAATTTGAAAAACACCTTAAATATCCCGCAGTTTTGGAGTTAGGTTGTTCGAACCTTCTAGACATTTATTCTACTCATCATTACTTATCGAGCCCCCATACATTGTTTTCCAATTAGATGAACGATAGTAGAGTTGCCACCCCCGCAATTTGAAAAACACCTCAAATATCCCGAAATTTTGGAGTTAGGTTGTTTGAACCTTCTAGACATATATTCTACTCGTCATTACTTATCGAACCCCCATACATTGTTTTCCGATCAGATGAACGATGGCAGAGTTGCCACCTCCCACAATTTGAACAAAATCGAATATCTTCCACAATTTTGAAGACATATTGTTTGAACCTTTTCTTCTTCTTCTTTGGCCTGATATATCAATATCACAACCGATTGTCGGTCACGGCCGCTGCTAGTAATGCACGCCAGCCGCTTCTGTCTCGTGCGCGCTGGCTCCCGTTGTGTACACCAAGATTCTTAAGGTCTTGCTGCACCTGGTCTTCCCATCTCAATTTCGGACGTCCCTTCTGGCGGGGTCTCCCTAATTCTTTCGCCTTCCGACTGTACACCTTTTTTACTGGAGCGTTATCATCCATACGAGTGACATGTCCTAGCCAGCGTAGCCGCTGCAATTTTATACGCTTAGCTAGGTTTGTGTCCCCATAGAGCTCATACAGTTCGTGATTCATTCGGGAGCGAAATTCATCGCCAACTTTTAAAGGTCCATAAATCCTCCGAAGAATTTTTCTCTCGAAAACGCCAATTGCCGCCTCATCCGCTGCTGTTAATGTCCATGCTTCTGCGCCGTATTGCAGGACTGGGATGATAAGCGACTTGTATAGCGCTATTTTCGTTCTTCGAGAGAGGGCTCTCTTGAATTCCTTACTGAGCCCGTAGTAGCATCGGTTTGCAAGAGTAATTCTTCTTCGAATTTCGCGGCTGATGTTGTTGTCGGTAGTTATTGCTGTTCCTAGATAGACGAAATCCTTTACAACGTTAAAATTGTAGCCTCCCATCGCCACTGATTGTCCAAGACGCGTAGACTCACTGCGCGTGGCTAACAAGTACTTCGTCTTATCCTCGTTCACCGCTAGGCCCATCAGTCTAGACTGCTTCTCAATCTCTGAAAACGCCCTGCTTACCGCCCGTTCATTTGTGCCGATAATATCAATGTCATCGGCATACGCAAGTAGCATTACATCTTTATAGAAGATGGTGCCCGATTTGTTGGCATTTGGGCACTGGCGTATTATATACTCCATCAGCAGATTAAAGAAGTCGCACGACAAGGTGTCGCCCTGCCTAAAACCTCTTTTGGTATCGAATGGTTCGGGAAGGTTCTTTCCTATTTTGACGGAGCTTTGCGTGCTTCTCAACGTCATCATGCAAAGTCGAACGTACTTTGCTGGTATACCAAAAGTAGACAGGGCGTCAAAGAACTTTGACCTTATCGGCGTGTCGAAAGCGGCTTTGTAATCAACAAAAAGGTGGTGAGAGTTGATACCTGTCTCATAGTGCTTCTCCAGGATTTGTCGCAATGTGAAAATCTGGTCTGTGGTGGATTACCAGGTCTAAAGCCACACTGATAGTGTCCAATCAGTTTGTTTGTAAATGGCTTTAGACGTTCACATAATATGCTTGACAGTACTTTATATGCAATGGGAAGAAGACTAATCCCACGGTAGTTGGCGCAGATTGAGGGGTCTCCTTTTTTGAAAATTGGGCAAAGTACACTTAGATTCCAACCGTCGGGCATGCTCTCGTCGGACCATATTTGACAGAGAAGTTGGTGCATGCACCTTACCAACTCCTCGCCGCCAGTCTTGAACAATTCCGCAGGCAGCTCATCAGCGCCCGCTGCTTTGTTGTTTTTTAACCTTTTAATGGCTATCAAGACTTCATCTTGGTCCGGCGGGTCTATCATTATATCATCAGTTGGTGGCGAAGCTGCTTCTCCAGAGGCGGAATTGTGTTCGTCATCGCCTCCCAGCAGGTTGGAAAAGTAGTTTCTCCATTTATCCAGTGCCACTTGCGGATCTGTGACCAGATTTCCATTCTCGTCCTTGCATTGTGTGACTCCGGGCTTGAAACCTTCGGATAGTTGCCTGACCGCTTGGTAGAATTTTCGAGTCTCACTCATGCCAAATAGCATCTCGACTTCCCCTCGCATGCGCCTTTCCAGCTCCTTCTTTTTCTACGAAAAAGGCGCTTCTCCTCTCGCCTTTTCTCCCGGAATCGCTCTTTCACAGCTCGCGTTGCTCCCCGACTGCAGAGTTCTCCTGCGGGCAGCGTCTTTCTCTGCAGTAGCTTGGCGACACTCCTCATCGTACCAGGTCTGCTTTCGAGGAAACTCGGAGAATCCGAGTATCTCCTTGGCAGCCGTACTCATGGAGTGGGAAATATGTTTCCACTGTTCGCATACACTAGAAGGGTATGGCGAGATTTCCCGGAGCAGTTGGGAAAGTTTTGCATTGTAGGCTTCGGAAGTCCGTTGTGATTGCAGCTTTTCGACATCCAGCTTTCGACGTGTGCTAGTGCGTGTGGCATAGGCCACACTGATTCGCGTGCGTACCTTGGCTGCAACAAGATAGTGATCCGAGTCAATATTTGCTCCTCGAATCGCACGTACGTCTAACACACTCGATGAGTGCCTTCCGTCGATCACAACGTGATCAATCTGATTTCGCGTTAATTGATCAGGGGACTTCCATGTTGCCTTATGGATGTCGCGATGTTGAAATCTGGTACCACTAATGACCATGTTTCTGCCCGCGGCGAAATTAATTAGCCTCTCTCCATTGCTGGAGGTTGTTTCATGAAGGCTAAAATGTCCGACCGTTGGCCCAAAGACTCCTTCTCTCCCGATTTTTGCGTTGAAATCGCCTAGCACGATCTTAATGTCGTGATCGGGGCAGCGCTCATAAAGGTGTTCTAGACGCTCATAGAATTCGTCTTTATCCGAGTCATCCTTGTCTTCCGTCGGGGCGTGGGCACAGATAAGACTAATGTTGAAGTACTTAGCCTTAAGTCTGAGAGCGGCTAGTCGCTTGTCAACAGGTGTGAAGCTGATGACAGAGCGCCGTAGTCTTTTGCTGACTACGAAACCGCACCCGAACTCGTGCTTGTTAGCGTGGCCGCTGTGGTAGATCTCCCAGGGTACATTTGTTGATGATGTTCTCAACGTGCGGCCCTGTCCAATCCATCGCATCTCCTGGAGAGCGGTGATGTCAGCTGAATATTTTTCGAGGACATCCACCAACTGAATGTCAGCACCGTCCCTGTTGAGGGTGCGGACATTCCAAGTGCATATCCTCAAGTCGTGGTCCTTAAAACGTTTGCGTGGGTCGTCGTCAGAGGGGGTCCGTATCCGAGGCATTTTTGTCGCAGTTTTCATTGGAAGGTCTGTTTTACGGTGGTGGGTACCAAGCCCGACGCACCAACCCTATTTAACCAATAAGGAGGGTTTGCCGCTCACGTTAGCCAGCAGCTTTGCGGCTTTGCAAATCAAATAATTACGCTGGGCAGCACTGCCCGTAATCGTGATGGGCAGCACTTGCCCAGATTGTGTGACCCCACACTTTAAAGTTATTAGTTATATACAAACAGGTACAGAGTATATTATAGTCGGGCTTGACCGACTTTCTTACTTGTTTTTTTAATTCTTTTATTAAATTACTAGCATATAACCCGGCGCGCTTCGCTTCGCCACCATCAGTATAGCCGCCAAAATAATGAAAAAAACGTTGGCAATGATACAACCCCCGCCCCCATTTTCCGACCATCAGAAATGAGAAAATTATTTTCCACCTACTTGGCCCGTTAAGCGTACAAACGCTAAAACCACCCCCGTCACCCATTATCCGACCTTGAGGGTGAGGAACCGCAAAGCTAAAAACTTTATCCTATTTAATTGGCCCATAGAGCTTTCAAACCAAATTTAATACATGTCGGCTAAAAACCCACCCCCGCACCCATAATCCGACCATTGCAGTGAACTTCCCGAAATAAAAAAACACGTGTTTCCATTTATTCTGACCCTAGATCTTATAAAACGAATTTTATTCAGATCGGCTCACAAATAGCCATTTTCACTGAACCGAAATACGCCCACCATTATTCTTGCCTGTGGGCAGAAATTCTACCACCGAGAAATCAAATGTATAATTATTTTCTATAATGTGTTCACAAACCAATTTTGAAGCCAATCGGATTAAAAATAGGTTTTACCATATAGAATTTTCCGACTTTTCGTGCGGATTTTCCAACATTGGAAAATCTCAAGTCTAATTATTTTGCATACTATCCTTACAAACCGAGTTTGAAGTCAATCGGATGAAAAATAGTGTTTTCCATATAGAATTTTCCGGCCATTTTCCTTGTGGGTGGATTTTCCACCAACAAAAAATCACATGCCTAATTATTTAGCAAACTACCCTTACAAACCGAGTTTGAAGCCAAACGGATGAAAAATAGTTTTTTCCATATGGAATTTTCCGGGAATTTCCCGACTTTTCGGGCGCATTTTCCAACATCGGAAAATCTTATGTCTAATTATTTTGCTTACCATCCCCACAAACCGAGTTTGAAGTCAATCGGATAAAAAATAGTTTTTTCCATGAAGAATTTTCCGGCTATTTTCCTTGTGGGTGGATTTTCCACAATCGAAAAATCACATGTCTAATTATTTAGCATACTATCCTTACAAACCGAATTTGAAGCCAATCGAATGAAAAACAGTTTTTTCCATATGAAATTTTTCGGGAATTTCCCGACCTTTCGGGCGCATTTTCCAACATCGGAAAATCTTATGTCTAATTATTTTGCATACTATCCTTACAAATCGAATTTGAAGTCAATCGGATGAAAAATAGTTTTTTCCATGAAGAATTTTCCGGCCATTTTCCTTGTGGGCGGATTTTCCGAAATCTGGGAAACAGGTGTCCAATTATTTCGCTTACTTTACTTACAAACCAAATTTCAAGTTAATCGGATGAAAAACAAAATTTTCCCCATAGTAGCTTTTCCGGGAGTTTTCCACCCCTTAGGGGTGGAATTTTCCAAAACCCCGCCTTAGTGCTCACTTTCAACTCATAAGGAAACTTCTGTGAAAATTTCAGCTTTCTATGTCTTACCGTTTAGGCTCTACGTTGATTGCCAATCAGTGAATCAGTGAATCAGTCAGGACAAACTCTTTTATATATAGAGAGACTAGCATATAACCCGGCGCGCTTCGCTTCGCCACCATCAGTAAAGCCGCCAAAATGATGAAAAAAACGTTTGGCAATGATCCCACCCCGCCACCCATTTTCCGAACTTCAGAACTGAGAAAATTATTTTCCACCTATTTGGTCCATTGAGCGTAAAAACCCTGCAACCACTCCCGCAACCCATTATCCGACCTTGAGTGTGGATATGCGCAAAGCTAAAAACTTTATCCTATTTAATTGGCCCATAGAGCTTTCAAACCAAATTTAATACATATCGGCTAAAAACCCACCCCCGCACCCATATTCCGACCTTTGCAGTGAACTTCCCGAAATAAAAAAAACACGTGTTTCCATTTATACTGACCCTAGAGCTTACAAAACGAATTTTATTCAGATCGGCTCAGAAATAGCCATTGTCACTGAACCGAAATACGCCCACCATTATTCCTGCCTGTGGGCGGAAATTCCTCCAGCGAAAAATGAAATGTCTAATAATTTTCTATAATGTGTTCACAAACCGATTTTGGAGCCAATCGGTCTAAAAATAGGTTTTACCATATGAAATTTTCCGTGAATTTCCCGACTTTTCGTGCGGATTTTCCAACATTGGAAAATCTCATGTCTAATTATTTTGCATACTATCCTTACAAACCAAGTTTAAAGTCAATCGGATGAGAATTAGTGTTTTCCATACAGAATTTTCCGGTCATTTTTCTTGTGGGTGGATTTTCCACAATCGAAAAATCACATGTCATGATTGCAAACCGAGTTTAAAGTCAATCCGATGAAAAATAGATTTTTCCACATAGAATTTTCCGTGCATTTTCCTTGTGGGTGGAGTTTCCACAATCGAAAAATTTCATGTCAACTTATTTTGTATACTATCGCTGCAAACCGAGTTTGAAGTCAATCGGATGAAAAATAGTTTTTTCCATGAAGAATTTTCCGGCTATTTTCCTTGTGGGTAGATTTTCCACAATCGAAAAATCACATGTCTAATTATTTAGCATACTATCCCTACAAACCGAATTTGAAGCCAATCGGATGAAAAACAGTTTTTTCCATATGGAATTTTCCGGGAATTTCCCGACTTTTCGGGCGCATTTTCCAACATCGGAAAATCTTATGTCTAATTATTTTGCATACTATCCTTACAAACCGAGTTTGAAGTCAATCGGATCAAAAATAGTTTTTCACATAGAATTTTCCGGGTATTTTTTTTGTGGGCGGATTTTCCAACATTTGAAAATCACATGTCCAATTATTTAGCATACTATCCTTACAAACCGAATTTGAAGCCAATCGGATGAAAAACAGTTTTTTCCATATGGAATTTTCCGGAAATTTCCCGACTTTTCGGGCGCATTTTCCAACATCGGAAAATCTTATGTCTAATTATTTTGCATACTATCCTTACAAACCGAGTTTGAAGTCAATCGGATCAGAAATAGTTTTTCATATAGAATTTTCCGGGTATTTTCTTTGTGGGCGGATTTTCCAACATTTGAAAATCTCATGTCCAATTACTTAGCATACTACCCTTACAAACCGAGTTTGAAGCCAAACGGATGAAAAATAGTTTTTTCCATATGGAATTTTCCGGGAATTTCCCGACTTTTCGGGCAGATTTTCCATCATCGGAAAATCTCAAGTCTAATTATTCTGCTTACCATCCTCACAAACCGAGTTTGAAGTCAATCGGATGAAAAATAGTTTTTTCCATGAAGAATTTTCCGGCTATTTTCCTTGTGGGTAGATTTTCCACAATCGAAAAATCACATGTCTAATTATTTAGCATACTATCCCTACAAACCGAATTTGAAGCCAATCGGATGAAAAACAGTTTTTTCCATATGGAATTTTCCGGGAATTTCCCGACTTTTTCGGGCGCATTTTCCAACATCGGAAAATCTTATGTCTAATTATTTTGCATACTATCCTTACAAACCAAGTTTGAAGTCAATCGGATCAAAAATAGTTTTTCATATAGAATTTTCCGGGTATTTTCTTTGTGGGCGGATTTTCCAACATTTGAAAATCTCATGTCCAATAACTTAGCATAGTATCCTTACAAACCGAGTTTGAAGCCAATCGGATGAAAAATAGTTTTTTCCCTTTGGAATTTTCCGGGAATTTCCCGACTTTTCCGGCGGATTTTCCATCATCGCAAAATCTCAAGTCTAATTATTCTGCTTAACATCCTCACAAACCGAGTTTGAAGTTAGTCGGATGAAAAATAGTTTTTTCCATGAAGAATTTTCCGGCCATTTTCCTTGTGGGTGGATTTTCCGAAATCTGGGAAACAGGTGTCCAATTATTTCGCTTACTTTACTTACAAACCAAATTTCAAGTTAATCGGATGAAAAACAAAATTTTCCCCATAGTAGCTTTTCCGGGAGTTTTCCACCCCTTAGGGGTGGAATTTTCCAAAACCCCGCCTTAGTGCTCACTTTCAACTCATAAGGAAACTTCTGTGAAAATTTCAGCTTTCTATGTCTTACCGTTTAGGCTCTACGTTGATTGCCAATCAGTGAATCAGTCAGGACAAACTCTTTTATATATAGAGAGACTAGCATATAACCCGGCGCGCTTCGCTTCGCCACCATCAGTAAAGCCGCCAAAATGATGAAAAAAACGTTTGGCAATGATCCCACCCCGCCACCCATTTTCCGAACTTCAGAACTGAGAAAATTATTTTCCACCTATTTGGTCCATTGAGCGTAAAAACCCTGCAACCACTCCCGCAACCCATTATCCGACCTTGAGTGTGGATATGCGCAAAGCTAAAAACTTTATCCTATTTAATTGGCCCATAGAGCTTTCAAACCAAATTTAATACATATCGGCTAAAAACCCACCCCCGCACCCATATTCCGACCTTTGCAGTGAACTTCCCGAAATAAAACAAGTGAGAAAGTCGGTCAAGCCCGACTGTAATATACTCTGTACCTGTTTGTACGAAACTAATAACTTTAAAGTATGAGGTTTTTTCAAAATCTGAGGGTGGCAACTCTTTCAACCATCGTTCATCTGGTTGAAAAACGATGTATGGGGGCTAGTACCTAGTACAAACCCGTAAAATTATAAAATTTGTATATAATTTCCTATTAACAAAAACGTATCTATATTAGTCACGCGGGCATCACGCGTGATTTCTGACCGCAGGCCATCTCAATTATATCGCTCCACTCATAGCAAGGTCCAATTGGGAAATTACCAGTTAGCTATTGCCTTCTCGCTCTCTCTTTCTCGTAAGTTCTACCAATGGCAACGGTGTTGTTGTTGGCGTTGGTTTTTATTTTCTTTTACATATAGCTCTAATATCGTTCATCTGATCGAAAAATGATGTATGGCGGGTCGATTCAAAATAAGTAGTAGAATATATGTCTAGAATGTTCGAACTATCTATCTTGAGAATTGTGGGAGTTATTTCGTTTTTTTAAATTTGCGGGGGAGGCAGGGGGCGTGGCAAAAATCAAAACTAAACTTGATCTGCCTGCAAGTATAAGAAATATATGTTCCATACACTTCAAACCTCTATCTCTTACCATCTCTGAGATCTCTTCGTTTATACGGACAGACGGACAGACAGACGGACAGACGGACATGGCTATATCGACTCGGCTGTTGATGCTGATCAAGAATATATATACTTTATGGGGTCGGAGATGCTTCCTTCTGGCTGTTACATACATTTGCACAAACCCAATATACTCTGTGTACCTTCGGTACAGAGTATAAAAAACACGTGTTTCCATTTATACTGACCCTAGAGCTTACAAAACGAATTTTATTCAGATCGGCTCACAAATAGCCATTGTCACTGAACCGAAATACGCCCACCATTATTCCTGCCTGTGGGCGGAAATTCCTCCAGCGAAAAATGAAATGTCTAATAATTTTCTATAATGTGTTCACAAACCGATTTTGGAGCCAATCGGTCTAAAAATAGGTTTTACCATATGAAATTTTCCGTGAATTTCCCGACTTTTCGTGCGGATTTTCCAACATTGGAAAATCTCATGTCTAATTATTTTGCATACTATCCTTACAAACCAAGTTTAAAGTCAATCGGATGAGAATTAGTGTTTTCCATACAGAATTTTCCGGTCATTTTCCTTGTGGGTGGATTTTCCACAATCGAAAAATCACATGTCATGATTGCAAACCGAGTTTAAAGTCAATCCGATGAAAAATAGATTTTTCCACATAGAATTTTCCGTGCATTTTCCTTGTGGGTGGAGTTTCCACAATCGAAAAATTTCATGTCAACTTATTTTGTATACTATCGCTGCAAACCGAGTTTGAAGTCAATCGGATGAAAAATAGTTTTTTCCATGAAGAATTTTCCGGCTATTTTCCTTGTGGGTAGATTTTCCACAATCGAAAAATCACATGTCTAATTATTTAGCATACTATCCCTACAAACCGAATTTGAAGCCAATCGGATGAAAAACAGTTTTTTCCATATGGAATTTTCCGGGAATTTCCCGACTTTTCGGGCGCATTTTCCAACATCGGAAAATCTTATGTCTAATTATTTTGCATACTATCCTTACAAACCAAGTTTGAAGTCAATCGGATCAAAAATAGTTTTTCATATAGAATTTTCCGGGTATTTTCTTTGTGGGCGGATTTTCCAACATTTGAAAATCTCATGTCCAATAACTTAGCATAGTATCCTTACAAACCGAGTTTGAAGCCAATCGGATGAAAAATAGTTTTTTTCCCTTTGGAATTTTCCGGGAATTTCCCGACTTTTCCGGCGGATTTTCCATCATCGCAAAATCTCAAGTCTAATTATTCTGCTTAACATCCTCACAAACCGAGTTTGAAGTTAGTCGGATGAAAAATAGTTTTTTCCATGAAGAATTTTCCGGCCATTTTCCTTGTGGGTGGATTTTCCGAAATCTGGGAAACAGGTGTCCAATTATTTCGCTTACTTTAGTTACAAACCAAATTTTAAGTCAATCGGATGAAAAACCAAATTTTCCCCATAGTAGCTTTTCCGGGAGTTTTCCAAAACCCCGCCTTAGTGCTCACTTTCAACTCATAAGGAAACTTCTGTGAAAATTTCAGCTTTCTATGTCTTACCGTTCAGGCTCTACGTTGATTGCCAATCAGTGAATCAGTGAATCAGTCAGTCAGTCAGGACAAACTCTTTTATATATAGAGAGACTAGCATATAACCCGGCGCGCTTCGCTTCGCCACCATCAGTATAGCCGCCAAAATGATGAAAAAAACGTTTGGCAATGATCCTACCCCCGCCCCCATTTTCCGTCCATCAGAAATGAGAAAATTATTTTCCACCTACTTGGCCCGTTAAGCGTACAAACGCTGAAACCACCCCCGGCACTCATTATCCGACCTTGACCTATGCGCAAAGCTAAACACTTTATCCTATTTAATTGGCCCATAGAGCTTTCAAACCAAATTCATATCGGCTAAAAACCCACCCCGCACCCATAATCCGACCTTTGCAGTGAACTTCCCGAAATAAAAAAACACGTGTTTCCATTTATTCTGACCCTAGATCTTACAAAACGAATTTTATTCAGATCGGCTCACAAATAGCCATTGTCACTGAACCGAAATACGCCCACCATTATTCTTGCCTGTGGGCAGAAATTCTACCACCGAGAAATCAAATGTATAATTATTTTCTATAATGTGTTCACAAACTGATTTTGAAGCCAATCGGATTAAAAATAGGTTTTACCATAGAGAATTTTCCGACTTTTCGTGCGGATTTTCCAACATTGGAAAATCTCAAGTCTAATTATTTTGCATACTATCCTTACAAACCGAGTTTGAAGTCAATCGGATGAAAAATAGTGTTTTCCATATAGAATTTTCCGGCCATTTTCCTTGTGGGTGGATTTTCCACCAACAAAAAATCACATGCCTAATTATTTAGCAAACTACCCTTACAAACCGAGTTTGAAGCCAAACGGATGAAAAATAGTTTTTTCCATATGGAATTTTCCGGGAATTTCGCGACTTTTCGGGCGCATTTTCCAACATCGGAAAATCTTATGTCTAATTATTTTGCTTACCATCCCCACAAACCGAGTTTAAAGTCAATCGGATGAAAAATAGTTTTTTCCATGAAGAATTTTCAGGCTATTTTCCTTGTGGGTGGATTTTCCACAATCGAAAAATCACATGTCTAATTATTTAGAATACTATCCTTACAAACCGAATTTGAAGCCAATCGGATGAAAAACAGTTTTTTCCATATGGAATTTTCCGGGAATTTCCCGACTTTTCGGGCGCATTTTCCAACATCGGAAAATCTTATGTCTAATTATTTTGCATACTATCCTTACAAACCGAGTTTGAAGTCAATCGGATCAAAAATAGTTTTTCATATAGAATTTTCCGGGTATTTTCTTTGTGGGCGGATTTTCCAACATTTGAAAATCTCATGTCCAATTACTTTGCATACTACCCTTACAAACCGAGTTTGAAGTCAATCGGATGAAAAATAGTGTTTTCCATATAGAATTTTCCGGCCATTTTCCTTGTGGGTGGATTTTCCACCAACAAAAAATCACATGCCTAATTATTTAGCAAACTACCCTTACAAACCGAGTTTGAAGCCAAACGGATGAAAAATAGTTTTTTCCATATGGAATTTTCCGGGAATTTCGCGACTTTTCGGGCGCATTTTCCAACATCGGAAAATCTTATGTCTAATTATTTTGCTTACCATCCCCACAAACCGAGTTTAAAGTCAATCGGATGAAAAATAGTTTTTTCCATGAAGAATTTTCAGGCTATTTTCCTTGTGGGTGGATTTTCCACAATCGAAAAATCACATGTCTAATTATTTAGCATACTATCCTTACAAACCGAATTTGAAGCCAATCGGATGAAAAACAGTTTTTTCCATATGGAATTTTCCGGGAATTTCCCGACTTTTCGGGCAGATTTTCCATCATCGGAAAATCTCAAGTCTAATTATTCTGCTTACCATCCTCACAAACCGAGTTTGAAGTCAATCGGATGAAAAATAGTTTTTTCCATGAAGAATTTTCCGGCCATTTTCCTTGGGGGCGGATTTTCCGAAATCTGGGAAACAGGTGTCCAATTATTTCGCTTACTTTAGTTACAAACCAAATTTCAAGTCAATCAGATGAAAAACAAAATTTTCCCCATAGTAGCTTTTCCGGGAGTTTTCCACCCCTTAGGGGTGGAATTTTCCAAAACCCCGCCTTAGTGCTCACTTTCAACTCATAGGGAAACTTCTGTGAAAATTTCAGCTTTCTATGTCTTACCGTTCAGGCTCTACGTTGATTGCCAATCAGTCAGTCAGTCAGTCAGGACAAACTCTTTTTTATATATAGAGACTAGCATATAACCCGGCGCGCTTCGCTTCGCCAGCATCAGTATAGCCGCCAAAATTATGAAAAAAAACGTTTGGCAATAATCCCACCCCCGCCCCCAATTTTCCGACCTTCAGAAATGAGAAAATTATTTTCCACCTATTTGGCCCATTGTGCGTACAAACCCTGAAACCACCCCCGGCACCCATTATCCGGCCTTGAGGGTGAGTATGCGCAAAGCTTAAAACCTTTATCCTATTTAATTGGTACATAGAGCTTTCAAACCAAATTTAACACATATCGGCTAAAAATCCACTCCCGCACCCATATTCCGACCTTTGCAGTGAACTTTCCGAAATTAAAAAACACGTGTTTTCATTTATTTTGACCCTAGAGCTTATAAAACGAATTTTATTAAGATCGGCTCACAAATAGCCATTGTCACTGTACCGAAATACGCCCACCATTATTCTTGCCTGTGGGCGGAAATTCCACCACCGTGAAATCAAATGTCTAATTATTTTCTATAATATGTTCACAAACCGATTTTGATGCCAATCGGATTAAAAATAGGTTTTACCATATAGAATTTTCCAGGCATTTCCCCACTCTTGGCGCGAATTTTCCAACATCAGAAAATCTCATGTCAACTTATTTTGTATACTATCGCTACAAACCGAGTTTGAAGCCAAACGGATGAAAAATAGTTTTTTCCATATAGAATTTTCCGGGAATTTCCCGACTTTTCGGGCGGATTTTCAAAAATCAGAAAATCTTATGTTTAATTATTTTGCATACTTTCTTTACAAACCGAGTTTGAAGTCAATCGGATGAAAAATAGTTTTTCATATAGAATTTCCGGGTATTTTCTTTGTGGGCGGATTTTCCATTATTTGAAAATCTCATGTCCAATTACTTAGCATACTATCCTTACAAACCGAGTTTGAAGTCAATCGGATAAAAAATAGGTATTTCCTTATGGAATTTTCCGGGAATTTCCCGACTTTTCGGGCGGATTTTCCATCATTGGAAAATTTCAAGTCTAATTATTTGGCTTACCATCCCCACAAACCGAGTTTGAAGTCAATCGGTTGAAAAATAGTTTTTCCATGAAGAATTTTCCGGCCATTTTCCTTGTGAGTGGATTTTCCACAATCGAAAAATCACATGTCTAATTATTTAACATATTATCCTTACAAACCGAATTTGAAGCCAATCGAATGAGAAACAGTTTTTTCCATATGGAATTTTCCGGGAATTTTCCGACTTTTTCGGGCGCATTTTTCCAACATCGGAAAATCTTATGTCTAATTATTTTGCATACTATCCTTACAAACCGAATTTGAAGTCAATCGGATCAAAAATAGTTTTTCATATAGAATTTTCCGGGTATTTTCTTTGTGGGCGGATTTTCCAACATTTCAAAATCTCATGTCCAATTACTTAGCATACTACCCTTACAAACCGAGTTTGAAGCCAAACGGATGAAAAATAGTTTTTTCCATATGGAATTTTCCGGGAATTTCCCGACTTTTCGGGCAGATTTTCCATCATCGGAAAATCTCAAGTCTAATTATTCTGCTTACCATCCTCACAAACCGAATTTAAAGCCAATCGGATGAAAAATTGTTTTTTCTGTATGGAATTTTCCGGCCATTTTCCTTGTGGGCGGATTTTCCAAAATCTGGGAAACAGGTGTCCAATTATTTCACTTACTTTACTTACAAACCAAATTTCAAGTCAATCGGATGAAAAACAAAATTTTCCCCATAGTAGCTTTTCCGGGAGTTTTCCACCCCTTAGGGGTGGAATTTTCCAAAACCCCGCCTTAGTGCTCACTTTCAACTCATAAGGAAACTTCTGTGAAAATTTCAGCTTTCTATCTCTTACCGTTCAGGCTCTACGTTGATTGCCAATCAGGACAAACTCTTTTATATATAGAGAGACTAGCATATAACCCGGCGCGCTTCGCTACGCCACCATCAGTATAGCCGCCAAAATGATGAAAAAACGTTTGGCAATGATCCCACCACCGCCCCCATTTTCCGACCATCAGAAATGAGAAAAATATTTTTCACCTAGTTGGCCCATTAAGCGTACAAACGCTGAAAGCACCCCCGGCACCCATTATCCGACCTTGAGGGTGAGTATGCGCACAGCTAAAAACTATATCCTTTTTAATTGGCCCATAGAGCTTTCAAACCAAAATTAATGCATATCGGCTAATAACCCACCCCCGCACCCATATTCCGACCTTTGCAGTGAACTTTCCGAAATAAAAAAATAGCCATTGTCACTGAACCAAAATACGCCCAACATTATTCTTGCCTGTGGGCGGAAATTTCACCACCGAGAAATCAAATGTCTAATTATTTTCTATAATGTGTTTACAAACCTATTTTGAAGCCAATCGGATTAAAAATAGGTTTTACCATATGGAATTTTCCGGGAATTTCCCCGACTTTTCGTGCGAATTTTCCAACCTTGGAAAATCTCATGTCTAATTATTTATCATACTATCCTTACAAACCGAGTTTGAAGTCAATCGGATGAAAAATAGGGTTTTCCATATAGAATTTTCCGGCCATTTTCCTTGTGGGTGGATTTTCCACAATCGAATAATCTCATGTCTAATTATTTTGCATACTATGCTTGCAAACCGAGTTTGAAGTCAATCGGATAAAAAATAAATTTTTCCATATGGAATTTCCCGGAAATTTTCCTTGTGGGTGGAGTTTCCACCAACAAAAAATCACATGCCTAATTATATAGCAAACTACCCTTACAAACCGAGTTTGAAGCCAATCGAAAAAAAAATATTTTTTTCCCTTTGGAATTTTCCGGGAATTTCCCGACTATTCGGGCAGATTTTCCATCATCGGAAAATCTCAAGTCTAATTATTCTGCTTACCATCCTCACAAACCGAGTTTGAAGTCAATCGGATGAAAAATAGTTTTTTTCATGATTGCGGGCGGATTTTCCGGAATCGGGGAAACAGGTGTCCAATTATTTCGCTTACTTTAGTTACAAACCAAATTTCAAGTCAATCGGATGAAAAACAAAATTTTCCCCATAGTAGCTTTTCCGGGAGTTTTCCACCCCTTAGGGGTGGAATTTTCCAAAACCCCGCCTTAGTGCTCACTTTCAACTCATAAGGAAACTTCTGTGAAAATTTCAGCTTTCTATGTCTTACCGTTCAGGCTCTGCGTTGATTGCCAATCAGGACAAACTCTTTTATATATAGAGACTAGCATATAACCCGGCGCGCTTCGCTTCGCCACCATCAGTATAGCCGCCAAAATGATGAAAAAAACGTTTGGCAATGATCCTACCCCCCGCCCCCATTTTCCGTCCATCAGAAATGAGAAAATTATTTTCCACCTACTTGGCCCGTTAAGCGTACAAACGCTGAAACCACCCCGGCACTCATTATCCGACCTTGACCTATGCGCAAAGCTAAACACTTTATCCTATTTAATTGGCCCATAGAGCTTTCAAACCAAATTCATATCGGCTAAAAACCCACCCCCGCACCCATAATCCGACCTTTGCAGTGAACTTCCCGAAATAAAAAAACACGTGTTTCCATTTATTCTGACCCTAGATCGTACAAAACGAATTTTATTCAGATCGGCTCACAAATAGCCATTGTCACTGAACCGAAATACGCCCACCATTATTCTTGCCTGTGGGCAGAAATTCTACCACCGGAAATCAAATGTATAATTATTTTCTATAATGTGTTCACAAACTGATTTTGAAGCCAATCGGATTAAAAATAGGTTTTACCATAGAGAATTTTCCGACTTTTCGTGCGGATTTTCCAACATTGGAAAATCTCAAGTCTAATTATTTTGCATACTATCCTTACAAACCGAGTTTGAAGTCAATCGGATGAAAATAGTGTTTTCCATATAGAATTTTCCGGCCATTTTCCTTGTGGGTGGATTTTCCACCAACAAAAAATCACATGCCTAATTATTTAGCAAACTACCCTTACAAACCGAGTTTGAAGCCAAACGGATGAAAAATAGTTTTTTCCATATGGAATTTTCCGGGAATTTCGCGACTTTTCGGGCGCATTTTCCAACATCGGAAAATCTTATGTCTAATTATTTTGCTTACCATCCCCACAAACCGAGTTTAAAGTCAATCGGATGAAAAATAGTTTTTTCCATGAAGAATTTTCAGGCTATTTTCCTTGTGGGTGGATTTTCCACAATCGAAAAATCACATGTCTAATTATTTAGAATACTATCCTTACAAACCGAATTTGAAGCCAATCGGATGAAAAACAGTTTTTTCCATATGGAATTTTCCGGGAATTTCCCGACTTTTTCGGGCGCATTTTCCAACATCGGAAAATCTTATGTCTAATTATTTTGCATACTATCCTTACAAACCGAGTTTGAAGTCAATCGGATCAAAAATAGTTTTTCATATAGAATTTTCCGGGTATTTTCTTTGTGGGCGGATTTTCCAACATTTGAAAATCTCATGTCCAATTACTTTGCATACTACCCTTACAAACCGAGTTTGAAGTCAATCGGATGAAAAATAGTGTTTTCCATATAGAATTTTCCGGCCATTTTCCTTGTGGGTGGATTTTCCACCAACAAAAAATCACATGCCTAATTATTTAGCAAACTACCCTTACAAACCGAGTTTGAAGCCAAACGGATGAAAAATAGTTTTTCCATATGGAATTTTCCGGGAATTTCGCGACTTTTCGGGCGCATTTTCCAACATCGGAAAATCTTATGTCTAATTATTTTGCTTACCATCCCCACAAACCGAGTTTAAAGTCAATCGGATGAAAAATAGTTTTTTTCCATGAAGAATTTTCAGGCTATTTTCCTTGTGGGTGGATTTTCCACAATCGAAAAATCACATGTCTAATTATTTAGCATACTGTCCTTACAAACCGAATTTGAAGCCAATCGGATGAAAAACAGTTTTTTCCATATGGAATTTTCCGGGAATTTCCCGACTTTTCGGGCAGATTTTCCATCATCGGAAAATCTCAAGTCTAATTATTCTGCTTACCATCCTCACAAACCGAGTTTGAAGTCAATCGGATGAAAAATAGTTTTTTCCATGAAGAATTTTCCGGCCATTTTCCTTGGGGGCGGATTTTCCGAAATCTGGGAAACAGGTGTCCAATTATTTCGCTTACTTTAGTTACAAACCAAATTTCAAGTCAATCAGATGAAAAACAAAATTTTCCCCCATAGTAGCTTTTCCGGGAGTTTTCCACCCCTTAGGGGTGGAATTTTCCAAAACCCCGCCTTAGTGCTCACTTTCAACTCATAGGGAAACTTCTGTGAAAATTTCAGCTTTCTATGTCTTACCGTTCAGGCTCTACGTTGATTGCCAATCAGTCAGTCAGTCAGTCAGGACAAACTCTTTTATATATATAGAGACTAGCATATAACCCGGCGCGCTTCGCTACGCCACCATCAGTATAGCCGCCAAAATGATGAAAAAACGTTTGGCAATGATCCCACCACCGCCCACATTTTCCGACCATCAGAAATGAGAAAAATATTTTTCACCTAGTTGGCCCATTAAGCGTACATACGCTAAAACCACCCCCGGCACCCATTATCCGACCTTGAGGGTGAGTATGCGCAAAGCTAAAAACTTTATCCTTTTTAATTGGCCCATAGAGCTTTCAAACCAAAATTAATACATATCGGCTAATAACCCACCCCCGCACCCATATTCCGACCTTTGCAGTGAACTTTCCGAAATAAAACAAGTAAGAAAGTCGGTCAAGCCCGACTGTAATATACTCTGTACCTGTTTGTACGAAACTAATAACTTTAAAGTGTGAGGTTTTTTCAAAATCTGAGGGTGGCAACTCTTTCAACCATCGTTCATCTGGTTGAAAAACGATGTATGGGGCTAGTACCTAGTACAAACCCGTAAAAATTATAAAATTTGTATATAATTTCCTATTAACAAAACGTATCTATATTAGTCACGCGGGAATCACGCGTGATTTCTGACCGCAGGCCATCTCAATTATATCGCTCCACTCATAGCAAGGTCCAATTGGGAAATTACCAGTTAGCTATTGCCTTCTCGTCTCTCTCTTTCTCGTAAGTTCTACCAATGGCAACGGTGTTGTTGTTGGCGTTGGTTTTATTTTCTTTTACATATAGCTCTAATATCGTTCATCTGATCGAAAAATGATGTATGGCGGGTCGATTCAAAATAAGTAGTAGAATATATGTCTAGAAGGTTCGAACTATCTATCTTGAAAATTGTGGGAGTTATTTCGTTTTTTTAAATTTGCGGGGGAGGCAGGGGGCGTGGCAAAAATCAAAACTAAACTTGATCTGCCTGCAAGTATAAGAAATATATGTTCCATACACTTCAAACCTCTATCTCTTACCATCTCTGAGATCTCTTCGTTCATACGGACAGACGGACAGACAGACAGACGGACAGACAGACGGACAGACGGACAGACGGACAGACGGACAGACGGACATGGCTATATCGACTCGGCTGTTGATGCTGATCAAGAATATATATACTTTATGGGGTCGGAGATGCTTCCTTCTGGCTGTTACATACATTTGCACAAACCCAATATACTCTGTGTACCTTCGGTACAGAGTATAAAAATAGCCATTGTCACTGAACCGAAATACGCCCAACATTATTCTTGCCTGTGGGCGGAAATTTCACCACCGAGAAATCAAATGTCTAATTATTTTCTATAATGTGCTTACAAACCTATTTTGAAGCCAATCGGATTAAAAATAGGTTTTACCGTATGGAATTTTCCGGGAATTTCCCGACTTTTCGTGCGAATTTTCCAACATTGGAAAATCTCATGTCTAATTATTTATCATACTATCCTTACAAACCGAGTTTGAAATCAATCGGATGAAAAATAGGGTTTTCCATATAGAATTTTCCGGCCATTTTCCTTGTGGGTGGATTTTCCACAATCGAATAATCTCATGTCTAATTATTTTGCATACTATGCTTGCAAACCGAGTTTGAAGTCAATCGGATAAAAAATAAATTTTTCCATATGGAATTTCCCGGAAATTTTCCTTGTGGGTGGAGTTTCCACCAACAAAAAATCACATGCCTAATTATTTAGCAAACTACCCTTACAAACCGAGTTTGAAGCCAATCGAAAAAAAATAGTTTTTTCCCTTTGGAATTTTCAGGGAATTTCCCGACTTTTCGGGCGGATTTTCCATCATCGGAAAATCTCAAGTCTAATTATTCAGCTTACTATCCTCACAAACCGAGTTTGAAGTCAATCGGATGAAAAATAGATTCTTTCATGAAGAATTTTCCGGTCATTTTCCTTGTGGGCGGATTTTCCGAAATCTGGGAAACAGGTGTCCAATTATTTCGCTTACTTTACTTACAAACCAAATTTCAAGTCAATCGGATGAAAATCAAAATTTTCCCCATAGTTGCTTTTCCGGGAGTTTTCCACCCCTTAGGGGTGGAATTTTCCAAAACCCCGCCTTAGTGCTCACTTTCAACTCATAAGGAAACTTCTGTGAAAATTTCAGCTTTCTATCTTTTACCGTTCAGGCTCTGCGTTGATTGCCAATCAGTCAGGACAAACTCTTTTATATATATAGAGACTAGCATTTAACCCGGCGCGCTTCGCTTCGCCACCATCAGTATAGCCGCCAAAATGATGAAAAAAAAAAACGTTTGGCAACGATCCCACCCCCGCCCACCATTTTCCGACCTTCAGAAATGAGAAAATTATTTTCCACCTATTTGGCCCATTGAGCGTAAAAACCCTGAAACCACCCCCGGCACCCATGATCCGACCTTGAGGGTGAGTATGCGCAAAGCTAAAAACTTTATCCTATTTAATTGGCCCATAGAGCTTTCAAACCAAATTTAATACATATCGGCTAAAAACCCACCCCGCACCCATAATCCGACCTTTGCAGTGAACTTCCCGAAATAAAAAAACACATTTTTCCATTTATTCTGACTCTAGAGTTTACAAAACGAATTTCATTCAGATTGGCTCACAAATAGCCATTGTCACTGAACCGAAATACGCCCACCATTATTCTTGCCTGTGGGCGGAAATTCCACCACCGAGAAATCAAATGTCTAATTATTTTCTATAATGTGTTCACAATCCCATTTTGAAGCCAATCGGATTAAAAATACGTTTTACCATATAGAATTTTCCAGGCATTTCCCCACTCTTGGGTCGAATTTTCCAACATCGGAAAATCTCATGTCAACTTATTTTGTATACTATCGCTACAAACCGAGTTTGAAGTCAATCGAATGAAAAATAGTTTTTTCCATATGGAATTTTCCCTGAATTTCCCGACTTTTCGGGCGCATTTTCCAACATCGGAAAATCTTATGTCTAATTATTTGGCTTACCATCCCCACAAACCGAGTTTGAAGTCAATCGGATGAAAAATAGTATTTTCCATATCGAATTTTCCGGCCATTTTCCTTGTGGGTGGATTTTCCATAATCGAAAAATCACATGTCTAATTATTTAGCATACTATCCTTACAAACCGAGTTTGAAGCCAATCGAAAAAAAAACAGTTTTTTCCATATGGAATTTTCCGGGAATTTCCCGACTTTTTGGGCGCATTTTCCAACATCGGAAAATCTTATGTCTAATTATTTTGCATTCTATCCTTACAAACCGAGTTTGAAGTCATTCGGATCAAAAATAGTTTTTCTTATAGAATTTTCCGGGTATTTTCTTTGTGGGCGGATTTTCCAACACTTGAAAATCTCATGTCCAATTACTTAGCATACTATCCTTACAAACCGAGTTTAAAGCCAATCGAAAAAAAAATAGTTATTTCCCTTTGGAATTTTCCGGGAATTTCCCGACTATTCGGGCAGATTTTCCATCATCGGAAAATCTCAAGTCTAATTATTCTGCTTACCATCCTCACAAACCGAGTTTGAAGTCAATCGGATGAAAAATAGTTTTTTTCATGAAGAATTTTCCGGCCATTTTCCTTGTGGGCGGATTTTCCGGAATCGGGGAAACAGGTGTCCAATTATTTCGCTTACTTTAGTTACAAACCAAATTTCAAGTCAATCGGATGAAAAACAAAATTTTCCCCATAGTAGCTTTTCCGGGAGTTTTCCACCCCTTAGGGGTGGAATTTTCCAAAACCCCGCCTTAGTGCTCACTTTCAACTCATAAGGAAACTTCTGTGAAAATTTCAGCTTTCTATGTCTTACCGTTCAGGCTCTGCGTTGATTGCCAATCAGGACAAACTCTTTTATATATATAGAGACTAGCATATAACCCGGCGCGCTTCGCTTCGCCAGCATCAGTATAGCCGCCAAAATTATGAAAAAAAACGTTTGGCAATAATCCCACCCCCGCCCCCCAATTTTCCGACCTTCAGAAATGAGAAAATTATTTTCCACCTATTTGGCCCATTGTGCGTACAAACCCTGAAACCACCCCCGGCACCCATTATCCGACCTTGAGGGTGAGTATGCGCAAAGCTTAAAACCTTTATCCTATTTAATTGGTACATAGAGCTTTCAAACCAAATTTAACACATATCGGCTAAAAATCCACTCCCGCACCCATATTCCGACCTTTGCAGTGAACTTTCCGAAATAAAAAACACGTGTTTTCATTTATTTTGACCCTAGAGCTTATAAAACGAATTTTATTAAGATCGGCTCACAAATAGCCATTGTCACTGTACCGAAATACGCCCACCATTATTCTTGCCTGTGGGCGGAAATTCCACCACCGTGAAATCAAATGTCTAATTATTTTCTATAATATGTTCACAAACCGATTTTGATGCCAATCGGATTAAAAATAGGTTTTACCATATAGAATTTTCAGGCATTTCCCCACTCTTGGGTCGAATTTTCCAACATCGGAAAATCTCATGTCAACTTATTTTGTATACTATCGCTACAAACCGAGTTTGAAGCCAAACGGATGAAAAATAGTTTTTTCCATATAGAATTTTCCGGGAATTTCCCGACTTTTCGGGCGGATTTTCAAAAATCAGAAAATCTTATGTTTAATTATTTTGCATACTTTCTTTACAAACCGAGTTTGAAGTCAATCGGATGAAAAATAGTTTTTCATATAGAATTTCCGGGTATTTTCTTTGTGGGCGGATTTTCCATTATTTGAAAATCTCATGTCCAATTACTTAGCATACTATCCTTACAAACCGAGTTTGAAGTCAATCGGATAAAAAATAGGTATTTCCTTATGGAATTTTCCGGGAATTTCCCGACTTTTCGGGCGGATTTTCCATCATTGGAAAATTTCAAGTCAAATTATTTGGCTTACCATCCCCACAAACCGAGTTTGAAGTCAATCGGTTGAAAAATAGTTTTTTCCATGAAGAATTTTCCGGCCATTTTCCTTGTGGGTGGATTTTCCACAATCGAAAAATCACATGTCTAATTATTTAACATATTATCCTTACAAACCGAATTTGAAGCCAATCGAATGAAAAACAGTTTTTTCCATATGGAATTTTCCGGGAATTTTCCGACTTTTCGGGCGCATTTTCCAACATCGGAAAATCTTATGTCTAATTATTTTGCATACTATCCTTACAAACCGAATTTGAAGTCAATCGGATCAAAAATAGTTTTTCATATAGAATTTTCCGGGTATTTTCTTTGTGGGCGGATTTTCCAACATTTCAAAATCTCATGTCCAATTACTTAGCATACTACCCTTACAAACCGAGTTTGAAGCCAAACGGATGAAAAATAGTTTTTTCCATATGGAATTTTCCGGGAATTTCCCGACTTTTCGGGCAGATTTTCCATCATCGGAAAATCTCAAGTCTAATTATTCTGCTTACCATCCTCACAAACCGAATTTAAAGTCAATCGGATGAAAAATTGTTTTTTCTGTATGGAATTTTCCGGCCATTTTCCTTGTGGGCGGATTTTCCCAAATCTGGGAAACAGGTGTCCAATTATTTCACTTACTTTACTTACAAACCAAATTTCAAGTCAATCGGATGAAAAACAAAATTTTCCCCATAGTAGCTTTTCCGGGAGTTTTCCACCCCTTAGGGGTGGAATTTTCCAAAACCCCGCCTTAGTGCTCACTTTCAACTCATAAGGAAACTTCTGTGAAAATTTCAGCTTTCTATCTCTTACCGTTCAGGCTCTACGTTGATTGCCAATCAGGACAAACTCTTTTATATATAGAGAGATAACAGTTTTTTGAGCAATAAGCAATCTGGGTTTAGGAAAAACAGGAGCTGTACGACCGCTATTATAAATATAGTTGAGGACATCAGGAAAAACATGGATGACGGTAATGTGACACTACTGACACTGCTTGACTATAGCAAAGCTTTTGATACTGTCAACCACGACATACTATGTGATAAATTGAAAACATTGTATAGCTTCTCTACTTCTGCACAAAAACTGCTTAGTTCTTACCTAACTAATAGGCGTCAAGCTGTTGTTACATCGTCCAATACTTCGTAATTTTTGCCCCTTAAACGTGGAGTCCCTAAGGGTTCAGTTCTTGGCCCATTATTGTATTTTATTTATGTAAATGATCTGTCTGATGTCTTGTCTGAATGTGAAGTTCTTATGTATGCCGATGATGTTCAAATGTATGTATGTCGTCCTCTGTCTAAAATTGAAGAATGTGTTAATGTGTTAAACAATGAGTTGTCTAAAGTGAGCGAATGGTCAAACAAGAATGGACTAGGATTAAATTCAAGAAAATCAAAATGTATTGTAATATACAAAAGAGCAGTTGATACGGGAAACTTGCCAAAATTAAGAATAGAGAATTAAATTATAGAATATGCAGAAAGAGTATGCAACTTGGGAATCACCCTCAATCAAACTCTATCCTGGGGCGACCATATAAACAAGGCTGTGGGTAAAACGTATGGATCCCTCAGGTTGCTAAACCTTACACAGCACTTTTTACCCATTTCACTTCGACTCTTAATAGCTAAGACTTACCTCACACCTGGCCTGTTCTATGGAGTAGAAATATTTGGAAACAGTAATGTAGCAAGCAAGCATAAACTGAATGTAGCCTTCAACAATATTGCTAGATACGTATTTGACCGTAAACCGACTGACCATATCTCAAATTACTCCAGGAAGATTTTTGACCTTAAGTTAGATAGTTGGATAGATTATAGAGCATTAATATTTTTACATAAAATAATAAGCACCAAACAACCGAATTACCTATATGAAAAACTTGATTTCTCTGCCTCTAGACGTACTAATAACATTGTCTGCCTACGACATAGCTTATCAACATCTGATAAACATTTTTATATATATGCTGTTCGCCTCTGGAACAATCTGCCGCATGAATTGAAGTCAATTAGAAGCGCACTACAATTTAAAACCAGAGGTCGAAAATATCTGTCTCCACTTTGAAGGGTTGTAAGAATAAATGTTATTCTGAAACACTTTGAAATAAATCACACAACTGAGAGAGTGAGTTATTTTTTAAATGTAAGTGTTTCTCTCAATGAGGAACATATATTTTTTATTCTTTTCTATTTATGTCACTCAAGAACACTTATAATTGTGAGAAAACAAATAAGTGTTCATTATCAACAAAAACAGTGTGAGTTATTGCTTCTGTATTTTTGTGTTCGTTAATGTAAAAAATTTTTCGCTGCGTGCAGGTGAAGTTCATTATATAAAAAGTGTGTCAAAATGGGAAGGAATTGCGGTCAAAGAGTTCGAGTGTTTTTTGAATATAATTCTGCAATTGATAAGTCCAAGTGCAACATATGTGATACGTTGCTAAAGGGAAAGCACCTAACGAATTTAAAACGGCATTTGTTGCGAAAACATTCAGAGCTATATGATTCTGATAGAATTTGCATTGAAAATAACGCGGAGCAAAATAAAAAAAAATTAAAATTTCATACTCAGGTATCTGTGGAAAGGGCGCTTTCAACACTAAATTTTATTTATACTGAAAAGCGACAAAAATTAAGTATCGACAACTTAAATTCAATAATACTTGTAAAACTTAACTAAAAGAAATAAATAAAATGTTTGTAATATTAAAAAATATATATTTATGAATTTAATATTAAGTAACAGCAGTTTATTATTATATTGTCCAATCATATCCACAAAGGAAATGATCGTAACATAACTTAAAACAAAATCCACTTATACACATACACTTTCGTTTTTATGTTATACTATTACTGTTAAAAAAAAAACACTTTGATCAAATATAACTGTTCAAAGTGGATTTTTCTGACATATATTATTTTCACTCAACAATAAACTCTTAACACAAAACACAAACACAGCACTCAAAAAAATTAAACACTGTTCGAAACAGATATTGTTTATATTTTAGTGTTTCTCCCAGTGAGAAACACATTGAAAATAAATGGAGTGAGTTATTTTGTACCTCTGTTTAAAACTAAACTATTTTCACATTTTCAAAATCTAAACCATAGTTATTAAAATAATAGCATATAAGCATAATTTATTTGTTTTTGTTTTTGTTTCTCAATGTAACTTATATATTTCTCTTTTTTTAAAATTTAATTTAAGCATAGTATTCAAATTTAACGATTGTATTGTTGTGACTAGTGCCTTAAACATAAGTTTTTAATAACTTGTAGCACTATGAAGTAAGTAAGTAATAAAATAAATAAATGGCTAGAAGTGACCTAGGCCAGAAACTTAAATAGCAACCAACGTAGAATTAAACGAGAGCGTAAGTTGAAGTCGGCCCTGCTCGACTTCGATATACCCGTTACTCAGGGTAAGGTTGCCCAAATTGTGGGAGATATGAGGAATTTTTCAAATTGCGGGGGCGGGAACTTTTCCATCTTTCATCTGATTGAAAAATTATATATGGCAGATCGATAGGTAATGATGATTAAAATATATGTCTAGAAGGTTCGAACAATCTATTTTCAAAATTGTGGGTGATATGAGGTTTTTTCATATTGCGGGGGCGGGAGGGGGCGTGGCAAAAATTTGAAACAAACTAGATCTGCGTGCAGAAGATACAAGTCTACACTGAAAAAATGGTAGCTCTAGCTCTTATAGTTCCTGAGATCTAGGTGTTCATACAGACGGACAGACAGACGGACAGACGGACATGTCTATATCGACTCGGCTCTTGATGCTGATCAAGAATATATATACTTTATGGGGTCGGAGATGCTTCCTTCTGGCTGTTACATACATTTGCACAAACCCAATATACTCTGTGTACCTTCGGTACAGAGTATAACAAACGAAAAAAACCAAAACATAACCAAAATAGCTTACAACATACACGGCCTTAAAAGTAAATTATTGAATAGGGAATTCTATGAGTACGTTAAGGAGCACGATATATTCCTTTTGACAGAAACACATGTAGAGGAAGAGTCAATTTAGATTTACAAAAATAAATTTACTGGATTTTGTACGCATTGGGAACCAGCGACAAGAGCTAAAAGATTCGGAAGAGCAGTTGGCGGAAAGTAACATGGAGTGATAAAGGATTTAAAGGATTTGGGTATCGATTACAAATTTGATGAGCTTGACAATATAAAGATAATTCAAGTAAGAACTGATCTGCTAAAGTTCACGATCATACCACTTTATCGAAGAGGAACTTGCTGGAATAAAGAATTCAGTGTGGTCTCTGACCTTTTGATGCAGCATGCTCCATTTAATCCTTTATTAATAGGGGACTTGAATGTTCGTAAAGGTGAAGAACAACAAATTGTGCACAATTGTCGAATTAACAATTTTTCTACTGGAACATATAGCAGAGTATCACGGGACAAAATCGTAAACAGCAAAGGCATTCTTAATGGAAGAACCATTGGTGACTGTGAAGGAGCATTTACATACATAAGCAATATGGGCCAGTCGGTTAATGACATATGCGCACTATCGTTTGAAATGCTTGATAAAGTTATACGATTTTCTGTGGAAACTGCAATATGGTCTGATCACATGCCAAACGCCTTAGCTTTAAGTGTAAAAGTCAATGCATGCAATATTTAGACAAGGAACCTTTTACCTAGACTGAAATGGAATGAATCGCGGAAAGAAGCCTATTTTCAGAAAACCTAAAACTAAAAGATATGTGTGCAGTTATTAAATGTTCATATCCAGTGCAATCGCCAAGCCGGGGAAATACAACCTACAAACACAAATGGTTTGATACGCAATGTATGAGACAAAGGGGCATAGTCTTCGATAATTTGAAAATGTATTGAAGAACTCGAAATATTAAAGTGAAATTACTATATACCAAAAGCAAGGAAAAATTTGATTGGACGTGCAAGGATAAGCAACAATCTTATTATGAAAAATTGGAAATAAAAATCAATTGCATCCAAGGCAGCAAAAAATGGTGGAATTTGGCCAAAGAAATTAGGAATGCTCAACCTCAGATTGGTACAAGTATTAATGCACAAGATTTTAAGAGTTATTTCGAAACTTTGCTAAATTTGTCACAAAATATTTTATCTATGCACTACGCTGGTAACAAAATAACTAACTTTGAGCTTGATAAATATGTTACGCCGGAGTAAATATTAAGCATGCTACAAAAAACAATACCAGAAAAGGCTCCAGGACAAGATAGGATTCCGTATGAGTTCTTTAAAAACGCATCGGATAACTATATCAATAAGTTTGCTTCTATTTACAATAAAATCCTACATGAAGGCACTGACCTTGATTGTTTTACAAATTCTGTCATATTAACATTATTTAAAAGAGGCGACCCAAATGCACCAGAGAACTATAGAGGGATATCCTTCATGAATTGCGCTGCGAAAATATTGATGGGTAATTTAAACGCACGTCTTACTTCATGGATTTCTTTTAACAATATTCTAAATGAATTTCACGCTGGATTTAGGAAGAATTATTTCACTGTAGACAACATATACAGGGTTGCCCATATTCGACGGACCCATCTGGCAACGCCATAACTTTTGACAGAGATGTCAGATCGCTTAATGACATACCGCGTTTGAAGCGTCAGTCCAAGCAGATTTTTACCATGGAACAATACACGCCACGCGAGCGCTCTGAAATAGTTGAAATTTACATTCAACAGAACAAGTCAATTGTGAAAACTCAACGTGCTTTTAAAAAATAAAACGAGAAGGCAAAGCTAACTTCGACTGTGCCGAAGTTTTAATACACTTAAAAAACTTTACTCCAGTTGATTTAACCGGTAAAATATATAGAGGATATAGATATCAGATATTTTATATTTTTAAATCATTGATAATTAAAATTTGATACTATAAAAAACGAGAAGGCAACGCTAACTTCGACTGTGCCGAAGTTTTAATACACTTGAAAAACTTTTCTCCAGCTGATTTAACAGTTAAAATATATATAGGATATAGATATCAGATATTTTAAATTTTTAAATCATTGATAATAAAAATTTGATACCATAAAAAAACTTTTCTTAGTAAAATACATTTTTCGACCGATCGGTCCTATGGCAGCTATATGCTATAGTCCTCCGATTTTGATAAAATCTTCCAGAATTGTGTTAACGCATATAAAACTAATATATACCAAGATTGGTGACGCTACGATGGAAAATACAAAAGTTTTTCCCACTAGAACTAGTTTTTTGACCGACCGCTTATATGGCAGCTATATGCTATATTCATCCGATTTTGATCAATTTTTCCACAAATATGTAAAATCATCTAAAAATAATATGTACCAAGATTGGTGACGCTACAATAGAAAATAAAAAAGTAAAAAATAAAAAAATATAAAACTGATATATACCAAGATTGGAGACGCTACGATAGAAAACAAAAAGTTTTTCTCACTAGAAGTAGTTTTTTGACCGACCGTTTAATTTAATTAAATTTTTTCAAAATTATGTGAAAGCATATAAAACTAATATATACCAAGATTGAAGATGCTACGATGGAAAACAAAAAAGTTTTTCTCACTAGAAGTAGTTTTTTGTCCGACCGTTTATATGGCAGCTATATGCTATAGTCATCCGATTTTGATAAATTTTTTCCGAATTGTGTGGAAACATATAAAGCTAATATATACTACGATTGGTGACGCTACGATGGAAAATAAAAAAGTTTAACTCACTAAGACTTATTTTTCGACCGATCGTTCCTATGGCAGCTATAAGATATAGTCATCCGATCCGGCCGGTTCCGACATATTAGTTGCGTGCAGTAAAAAGAAGACTCTGTGCAAAATTTCAGCTCGATAGCTTTAAAACTGAGGGACTAGTTCGCGTAGAAACAGACAGACAGACGGACAGACAGACAGACAGACAGACAGACAGACGGACAGACGGACAAGCGGAAATGAACTCAGCTCGTCGTCCTGATCAAGAATATATATAGTTTATGGGGTCGGAAATGAATATTTCTATGCGTTACAAACTTCTGGGCAAAATTAATATACACTTTTTAAGTGTATAAAAATGTGAAGAGTGCGCCTTCTAAGAACACCATTAAGCGTTTATACGAAAAATTTTCGACTGGTGAGGCTCTTTCTAATCCGAATAGGCCAAATAAAAGTCGACCAAGGCGATCGGCCGAGAATATCGCTGCCGTACGAGCCAGTGTTGAGAGGTCCCCAAGAACATCCCAAAAACGCCGTTCTCAGCAGTTGGGCATGGCTCGGTCCACTTTACAACGGATTATTCGCGTTGATTTGCATTTGTTCCCGTACAAAATTCAATTGACGCAAAGATTGTTGCCTGCGGACAAGCCTCGTCGATTGGAATGGGCCCAAAGAGTCATCGAAATGGCCGAAGATGACGAGCAATTTTGGAACAAAATTATCATGTCCGATGAAGCCCATTTCACATTGAATGGGACCGTAAATAAGCAAAATTGCCGTATTTACGCCACTGAAAATCCTCAGCAGATTCAAGAAGTGCCTCTTCATGACGAAAAAGTCACAGTTTGGTGCGGCGTTAGTGCGAAAACGGTCATTGGGCCGTTTTTCTTCCAAAATGAAAATGGCCATGCTGTTACCATCAACCAGGAGCGTTATCGCGACATGATGACCAATTTTGTGATGCCAATTATTCGTCGAAAGCGTATGAGGCAGTTCTGGTTTCAACAAGACGGCGCTCCACCGCACACAAGTCGCATAACAATCGATTTTCTGAAGAAATTGTTTCCGGGCCGTTTGATGTCGAAAAGTGGTGATTTGGACTGGCCACCGCGTTCGCCCGATTTGACGCCGCCTGACTTCATCTTGTGGGGATATTTGAAGTCAAAGGTTTACGTTAACAAGCCGAGGACCGTAGAAGAGCTCAAGGACAACATTCGTGAAGAAATAGCCGCTATTCCGGCCGAAATGTTGGCGAAAACGATGGAAAATGCTGCAAAAAGGGCACAATACGCCATCAACGCCAGAGGCGGCCATTTGAGAGATATCATATTCAAAAAATTGATGTAAACAAATCTACTTGGAATAAATTAAATGATTAAGATTGCCAACCGCCAAATTTTTATTTTTATACCCTTGCAGAGGGTATATTAAAATTGTCACGATGTTTGTAACGCATAGAAGGAAGCATCTCCGACCCCATAAACTATATATATTCTTGATCAGCATGACGAGCTGAGTCTATATAGCCATGTCCGTCTGTCCGTCTGTCCGTCTGTCCGTCCGTCTGTTTCTATGCTATCTCCTCCCTCAGTTTTAAAGCTATCTTGACCAAACTTTGCAAAAAGTCTTTAAATACACATAGGCTGCACATTTGTCGGAATCGGCCGGATCGGATGACTATATCATATAGCTGCCATAGGAACGATCGGTCCGAAAACTTGTTCTTGTGAGAAAAACTTTTTTGTTTTCCATTGTAGCGTCACCAATCGTGGAATATATTAGTTTTATATGCTTTTACATAATTGTGGAAAAATTTATCGAAATCGGATGACTATAGCATTTAGCTGCCATATAAACGGTCGGTCATAAAACTAGTTCTAGTGAGAAAAACTTTTTTGTTTTCCATCGTAGCGTCACCAATCGTGGAATATATTAGTTTTATATGCTTTCACATAATTCTAAAAAAATTTATCAAAATCGGATTACTATAGCATATAGCTGCCATTAAACGGTCGGTCATAAAACTAGTTCTAGTGAGAAAAACTTTTTTGTTTTCCATCGTAGCGTCACCAATCGTGGAATATATTAGTTTTATATGCTTTCACATAATTCTAAAAAAATTTATCAAAATCGGATTACTATAGCATATAGCTGCCATTAAACGGTCGGTCATAAAACTAGTTCTAGTGAGAAAAACTTTTTTGTTATCAGTGGTAGCGTCTTTCAAAAACTGCAAGGGTATTCAAAACATCGGCGTAGCCGATGTTAGCCTTCTATTTTTTTCTTTGATTTTTTTAAAAAAAAACATGGGTCCGTCGAATATGGGCAACCCTGTACAACCTGTCGTCTATAGAGCATCTTAAATTTGCCGAAAGAAATAATTATATTGCTTCTTCGTGGATTTCAAAGCAGCACTTCATCGAGTTCATAGACAATTATTGCTTTACAAATTACAAACCTTGGGCATCTTGACGAAAATAGTGAATTTTCTGGAAGAAATATACAAATGTATTGAACGCTGTGTGTGGACTAAAAAATAAATTTCTGGGGAATTCCAAACTCATAGTGGCGTAAAGCAAGGTTGTCTACTCTGCCCTCTGCTGTTTACTTTATACCTAAATGATCTTCATGCTAGCAGGTTAGCTGCTTCGGAACAATGGATTTACAAATCAAGCCCAATAAAAATCACCTCGGAATGCAAATATCTAGGCGTAATCCTAACACCACGAATGTCATTTGGAGCACATATCAAAAACAGAAATGTAGAGGCAAAGGGAGCCATCAATGGAGAACGTTTTACGAAAAGTCAAATATAAATTTAAGTAGCAAGTGAAACCTTTTCCAAGCTACACCGAGAGAATGCAAATGTCTGCAGCACAAGTATGGGGTTATGCATGGTTTAATGAAACAAATATGTTCCAACGATTTTTTATTAAAAGGATCCTCCGACTACCAGACTGCACCCTAAATTATGACCTATGTTTAGAAACTGGTGTAGAAGAGGCATATATATACGGGCTTAATCTGCACTTAACATATATTCAGCGAATCATGTTTGATTATGATGAAAATAGATTGCCACATATCCTGACAAAAGAAATAATTAGAAAAAACATTTTCTGGCATGAGGATATAAAGAGACTGGTACAGCATTGCGGCTTAGAACTAATTGAAAACAACAAAATATCAGTGTCAATACTGCATACGGCTTTTAATGAAGCTTAAGGAAAATTATCGTTGCAAACATATGAAAAGTACAATGCCCAGCGAAAGTCGCATTTTAAAACATATCGACTACACCAGAGGCGTAACATACTATGATGACAAATATCCCCGGAAAATAATTAGTTCGATTTTTAAAGCTCGTAATGATCTGTTATGGTTAAATGAAAGCCAGCATCATGCAGGAAATAGTACATGTTTCTTGGGTTATTTATAAGAAGTTGAGAACATAAGTCACTTTCTGGGAAGATGTCCGGTACTCAAAGAATTTAGAATACAATATTTTGGCAGAAATAATATTAGTATTAAACGGAACACTTATTATAGAAAATTTATTATAACTGAATATAATTAAATGTTGTAAATTGAATTATTAAATTTTGTAAATTGAAATCTTTGTTAAATTTATTTTAAATGTAAAACCTCATTAGTACTAAATGTTAAATTAATGTGAAATTATTGTCTAGATTTAACTAAATGACCAAAATGTAAAGTGTGTATATGCAATACTGTGGAGGACAAATGATCGGGTATCTGGCGACGAGCTGGGCAACCCCGGTGTAGTAGTTCGAAACAGTATCAGCTAATTAACACACTAATAAACCACATAATTCTGTAAAAATTGATCAAAATCTGATCACTATAGCATATAGCTGCCATAGAAACGATCAGTCTAAAAACTAGTTCTAGTATGAAAAATAGAAGGCTAACATCGGCTACGCCGATGTTTTAAATACCCTTGCAGTTTTTAAAAGGCGCTACCATTGATAACAAACAAATCAATTTTTCCTGAATTGTGTGGAATCATACAAAACTAATATATACCACGATTAGTGACGCTACGATGGAAAACAAAAAATAGAAGGCTAACATCGGCTACGCCGATGTTTTAAATACCCTTGCAGTTTTTAAAAGGCGCTACCATTGATAACAAAAAAGTTTTTCTCACTAGAACTAGTTTTTTGACCGACCATTTATATGGCAGCTATATGCTATAGTCATCCGATTTTGATAAATTTTTCCAGAATTGTGTGAAGGGATATAAAACTAATATATACCAAGATTGGGGACGCTACGATGGATAACAAAAAAGTTTTTCTCACTAGAACTAGATTTTTGAATGACCATTTATATGGCAGCTATATGCTATAGTCATCCGATTTTGATAAATTTTTCCAGAATTGTGTGAAGGGATATAAAACTAATATATACTAAGATTGGGGACGCTACGATGGAAAACAAAAAAGTTTTTCTCACTAGAACTAGTTTTTTTACTGACCATTTATATGGCAGCTATATGCTATAGTCATCCGATTTTGATCAATTTTTCCAGAATTGTGTGAAGAGATATAAAACTAATATATACCAAGTTTGGTGACGCTACGATGGAAAACGAAAAAGTTTTTCTCACTAGAACAAGTTTTCGGACCGATCGTTCCTATGGCAGCTATATGATATAGTCATCCGATCCGGCCGATTCCGACAAATGTGCAGCCTATGTGTATTTAAAGACTTTTTGCAAAGTTTGGTCAAGATAGCTTTAAAACTGAGGGAGGAGATAGCATAGAAACAGACGGACGGACAGACGGACAGACGGAAAGACGGACATGGCTATATAGACTCAGCTCGTCATGCTGATCAAGAATATATATAGTTTATGGGGTCAGAGATGCTTCCTTCTATGCGTTACAAACATCGTGACAATTTTAATATACCCTCTGCAAGGGTATAAAAAGTTTTTCACACTAGAACTAGTTTTTGGACCGACCGTTTATATGGCAGCTATATGCTATAGTCATCCGATTTCGATAAATTTTTCCAGAATAGTATGGAAGCATATAAAACTTATATATAACACGATTAGTGACGCTACGATGGAAAAGTTTTTCTCATTAGAACTAGTTTTTGGACCGACCGTTTATATGGCAGCTATATGATATAGTCATCCGATTTTGATCAATTTTTCCCGAATTATGTGGAAGCATATAAAACTTATATGTACCACGATTCGTGACGCTACGATGGGAAACAAAAAAGTTTTTCTCACTAGAGCTAGTTTTTGAACCGAACGTTCCTATGGCAGCTATATGATATAGTCATCCGATCCGGCCGATTCCGACAAATGTGCAGCGTATTTGTATTTAAAGACCTTTGGCAAAGTTTGGTTAAGATAGCTTCAAAACTGAGGGAGGAGATAGCATAGAAACAGACGGACATACGGAAATGAACTCAGCTCGTCATGCTGATCAAGAATATATATACTTTATGTGGTCGGAAATGCTTCCTTCACTGCGTTACAAACATCGTGACAATTTTAATATTTTTCTCTGCAAGGGTATAAAAACTTTTTGTTATCAATGGTAGCGTCTTTCAAAAACTGCAAGGGTATTTAAAACATCAGCGAAGCCGATGTTAGCCATTTATTTTTTCCCTTGGCACAGTAGACTTCCCCCTTAACAAAAAAAATGGGAATATACTACATGAAAACTTATTAAAAGTAAGCACAAGGTCGGACACGAAAAAGAAATCCCCTGACAATTGAAAAAAAAAAAAACAAATGACAAATGAAAAACTCCAATGACCTACGAGGCAATCAACTTTTGTGATGCCAAGTTTATCAGACTAAAATTGGATACACAAAAATGCTCAATATTAAAAGGTAAAACACCTATAACAGCATTTGCAGTTTATGATTTATTCAATAATGGAATATTCGAACTAGATCGATTCTTTCCAAGGCTTGAACAAGAAGCCGGTGAGCAAAACATAAATTCAAATTCATAGATTCTTCAGATGAAATTAGAAATGTAATCAGAATGACGAAGAAATTAAAAATATTTTGAAAAGGTACCATGATAATTCAATAGCATGCCACTGCGGAATATCAAGAATGTTAAGAAAGATTAAAAGAAAATTGTATTGAACAAATATGACAAAACAAGAAACGACGTACGTAAAATCATGTGAAAAATGCAAGCTAGCAAAAATTACCAGATATAATAAAACTCCTATGACATTAACACCAACGCACCATGCCAATCTGGCAGGCAATAAATGCAAATTTTAAAATTCAAATCTTGATGATGTTTTTAAATTTCTTGAAAACTAACTTCCCGCCAATATTTATTTCGATTTGTATATATTACTAGCATATAACCCGGCGCGCTTCGCTTCGCCACCATCAGTATAGCCGCCAAAATTATGAAAAAACGAGAAGGCAAAGCTAACTTCGACTGTGCCGAAGTTTTAATACACTTGAAAAACTTTACTTCAACTGATTTAACCGGTAAAATATATATAGGATATAGATATCAGATATTTAAAATTATGAAATCATTGATAATAAAAATGTAATACCATAAAAAAAAACTTTTCTTAGTAAAACACATTTTCCGACCGATCGGTCCTATGGCAGCTATATGCTATAGTCATCCTATTTTGATAATTTTTTTCAAAATTATGTGAAAGCATATAAAACTAATATATACCAAGATTGGGGACGCTACGATAAAAAACAAAAAAGTTTTTCTCACTAAAAGTGGTTTTTTGACCGACCGTTTATATGGCAGCTATATGCTATAGTCATCCGATTTTGATCAATTTTTACAGAATTGTGTGGAAACATATAAAACAAATATATACTACGATTGGAGCCGCTACGATGAAAATCAAAAAAGTTTTTCTCACAACGACTTATTTTTCGACCGATCGTTCCTATGGCAGCTATATGCTATAGTGATCCGATTTTGATACATTTTTCCAGAATTATGTGGAAGCATATAAAACTAACATATACCAAGATTGGGGACGCTACGATTTAAAACAAAAAAGTTTTTCTAACTAGAACTTGTTCTTAGACCGATCGTTCCTATGGCAGCTATATGATATAGTCATCCGATCCGGCCGGTTCCGACATATTAGTTGCGTGCAGTAAAAAGAAGACTCTGTGCAAAATTTCAGCTCGATAGCTTTAAAACTGAGAGACTAGTTCGCGTAGAAACAGACAGACGGACAGACGGACAGACAGACGGACGGACGGACAAGCGGAAATGAACTCAGCTTGTTGTCCTGATCAAGAATATATATAGTTTATGGGGTCGGAAATGAATATTGCTATGCGTTACAAACTTCTGGGCAAAATTAATATACACTTTTCAAGTGTATAACGAGAAGGCAAAGCTAACTTCGACTGTGCCGAAGTTTTAATACACTTAAAAAACTTTACTCCAACTGATTTAACCTGTAAAATATATATAGGATATAGATATCAGATTTAAAAAAATTTTAAATCATTGATAATAAAAATTAGATACCATAAAAAAAACTTTTCTTAGTAAAACACATTTTCCGACCGATCGGTCCTATGGCAGCTATATACTATAGTCATCCGATTTTGATAAATTTTTTCAAAAATTTGTAAAAGCATATAAAACTAATATGTACCAAGATTGGTGCCTATACGATGGAGAACAAAAAAGTTTTCCTTACTAGAACTTGTTTTTTGACCGAACGTTCGTATGACAGCTATATGCTATAGTCATCCGATTTTGATAAATTTTTCCTGAATTGAATAGAAACATATAAAACTAATATATACCACGATTGGTGACGCTACGACGAAAAACAAAAAAGTTTTTCTCACTAGAGCTAGTTTTTTGACCAATCGTTCCTATGGCAGCTATATGATATAGTCATCCGATTTCGATCAATTTGTTCAGTATTATGTGGAAGCATGTAAAACTAATATATACTAAGATTGGTGACGCTACGATGGAAAACAAAAAAGTTTTTCTCACTAAGACTTATTTTCCGACCGATCGTTCCTATGGCAGCTAAACGATATAGTCAACCGATCCGGCCGGTTCCGACATATTAGTTGCGTGCAGCAAAAAGAAGACTCTGTGCAAAATTTCAAATCGATAGCTTCAAAACTGAGGGACTAGTTCGCGTAGAAACAGACAGACGGACAGACGGACGGTCGGACAGACGGAATTGAACTCAGCTCGTCGTCCTGATCAAGAATATATATAGTTTATGGGGTCGGAAATGAATACTTCTATGCGTTACAAACTTCTGGGAAAAATTAATATACACTTTTCAAGTGTATAAAAAACCCCCCCATTTTCCGACCTTCTGAAATGAGAGAATTATTTTCCACCTATTTGGCCCATTGAGCGTACAAACCCTGAAACCACCCCCGGCACCCATTATTCGACCATGAGGGTAAGTATACGCAAAGCTAAAAACTTGATCCTATTTAATTGGCCCATAAAGCTTTCAAACCAAATTTATATCAAATCGGCTAAAAACCCACCCCCGCACCCATATTCCGACCATTGCAGTAAACTTCAACTTGACTTTTAAGTCAATCAGATGAATAATAGTGTTTTCCATAAAGAATTTTCCGGCCATTTTTCTTGTGGGTGGATTTTCCACAATCGAAAAATCACATGTCTAATTATTTTGCATGCTATGCTTGCATACCGAGTTTAAAGTCAATCGGATAAAAAACCGTTGTTTTCGTATTGAGTTTTCCGGGAATTTCCCAACTTTCCACCATCGAAAAATCACATTCCTAACTATTTTTATACCCGTTACTCGTAGAGTAAAAAGGGTATACTAAGTTCGTGCAAATGTATGTAACAGGCAGAAGGAAGCATTTCCGACCCCATAAAGTATATATATTCTTGATCAGCATCAATAGCCGAGTCAATATAGACCTGTCCGTCTGTCCGTCTGTCCGTCCGTCCGTCCGTGCGTCCGTCCGTCTGTCCGTCTGTCCGTCTGTCTGTATGAACACCTAGATCTCAGAGACTATAAGAGCTAGAGCTACCATTTTTTCAGTGTAGACTTGTATTGTCTGCACGCAGATCAAGTTTGTTTCAAATTTTTGCCACGTCCCCTCCCGCCCCCGCAATATGAAAAAAAACTCATATCTCCCACAGTTTTAAAAAAAGAGTGTTCGGACCTTCTAGACATATATTCTAATCATCATTATATATTGATCCGCAATACATCATTTTCCGATCAGACGAACGATAGTAAAGTTGCCGCCCCCGCAATTTTAAAAATACCTCATATCTCTTACAATTTTGAAAATACATTGTTAAAATCTTCTACATATATATTATAATCATCATTACCTACCGATCCGCCATACATCATTTTCTGATCAGATGAGTTATAGTAGAGTTGCCTCCCCCGCAATTTGGAAAAAAAACTCATATCTCCCACAATTTTGAAGATAGATTGTTCGAACCTTCCAGACATATATTTAAATCATCATTACCTATCGATCCGCCATACATCATTTCTTGATCAGATGAACGACAGAAAAGTTCCCGCCCCCGCAATTTGAAAAATACCTCAAGTCTCCCACAATTTTGAAAATGGATTGTTCGAACCTTCCAGACATATATTTCAATCATCATTACCTATCGATCCGCCATACATCATTTTCCGATCAGATGAGTTATAGTAGAGTTGCCTCCCCCGCAATTTGGAAAAAAAACTCATATCTCCCACAATTTTGAAGATAGATTGTTCGAACCTTCCAGACATTTATTTAAATCATCATTACCTATCGATCCGACATACATCATTTTCCGATCAGATGAGTTATAGTAGAGTTGCCTCCCCCGCAATTTGGAAAAAAACTCATATCTTCCACAATTTGTGATCTAATAAAATATTCTTAAAAAAAACCTTACCCTGAGTAACGGGTATATCGAAGTCGAGCAGGGCCGACTTCAACTTACGCTCTCGTTCATACTATACTTACAAACCGAGTTTGAAGCCAATCGGATGAAAAATAGTTTTTATACTCTGTACCGAAGGTACACAGAGTATATTGGGTTTGTGCAAATGTATGTAACAGCCAGAAGGAGGCATCTCCGACCCTATAAAGTATATATATTCTTGATCAGCATCAACAGCCGAGTCGATATAGCCATGTCCGTCTGTCCGTCTGTCCGTCTGTCTGTCTGTCCGTCTGTCCGTCTGTCCGTATGAACGAAGAGATCTCAGAGATGGTAAGAGATAGAGGTTTGAGGTGTATGGAACATATATTTCTTCTACTTGCAGGCAGATCAAGTTTAGTTTTAATTTTTGCCACGCCCCCTGCCTCCCCCGCAAATTTAAAAAAACAAAATAACTCCCACAATTTTCAAGATAGATAGTTCGAACATTCTAGACATATATTCTACTATTTATTTTGAATCGACCCGCCATACATCGTTTTTCGATCAGATGAACGATATTAGAGCTATACGTAAAAGAAAATAAAAACCAACGCCAACAACAACACCGTTGCCATTGGTAGAACTTACGAGAACGAGAGAGCGAGAAGGCAATAGCTAACTGGTAATTTCCCAATTGGACCTTGCTATGAGAGGAGCGATGTAATTGAGATGGCCTGCGGTCAGAAATCACGCGTGATTCCCGCGTGACTAATATAGTTACGTTTATGTTAATAGGAAATTATATACAAATTTTATAATTTTACGAGTTATGAACTAGGGTTATTCTACTCATCATTACTTATCGAGCCCCCATACATCGTTTTTCAACCAGATGAACTATAGTTGAAAGAGTTGCCACCCCCAGATTTTGAAAAAACCTCACACTTTAAAGTTATTAGTTTCGTACAAACAGGTACAGAGTATATTACAGTCGGGCTTGACCGACTTTCTTACTTGTTTCCATATGGAATTTTCCGGGAATTTCCAGATTTTTCTGGCTGATTTTCCAACATCGGAAAACCTTATGCCTAATTATTTTGCATACTATCCTTACAAACCGAGTTTGAAGTCGGATGAATTGGATGAAAAATAGTTTTTTCCATAAAGAGAATTTTCTGGCCATTTTCCTTGTGGGCGGATTTTCCGAAATCTGGGCAACAGGTGTCCAATTATTTCGCTTAGTTTACTTACAAACCAAATTTCAAGTCTATCGGATGAAAAACAAAATTTTCCCCATAGTAGCTTTTCCGGGAGTTTTCCACACCTTAGGGGTGGAATTTTGCAAAACCCCGCCTTAGTGCTCACTTTCAACTCATATGGAAACTTCTGTGATAATTTCAGCTTTCTATATCTTACCGTTCAGGCTCTGCGTTGATTGCCAATGAATCAGTCAGTCAGTCAGGACAAACCCTTTTATATGTAGAGAGATTCTATTCGATAGTCACGACGTCGTGAGTGTGCAAAACTTACGATACTTTTCTGCCCATACCTACACTCAGAAAATTTTTTTTCCATATTTTAGAAAATCGCCCTAAAATTGAAATAGCCATAAAAATTAGAAAAAATTTCTATAATTTAGAATATGTTTTCTGAAATGTAAAAAAAAAACCTTAAAAATTAGTTTTTTAGAAAATACTTTTCTAAAATTTAGAAAAGCTTACTTTCTTTTCTAAATTTTAAGGTTAATTTGATTTATTGCCTTTTCTATTTTTAAGTGTCATTTTGCCTTTGATTTTAGAAAATAAATTTCGAACATTTAGGTTAGTTTGCCCTAAAATTGAAAAAAGCAACCCTCACTTAAAGAAAAGTTTTCTAAGTTTTCTTTCTTCGTAGAATATTCGAAAAGTTGTTTTTTTACTGTGCTGTATTCCGGTCTAGCAAAGCAGGCGTATACGTTTTATTTTTAATTGAGTGTGAGTGTCGCAAAGAAAAATAACAATTATGGTGTGGTAAAGCCCTTTGGAAATTTTTTAGCGGTAAGTATGTAAAATGTACTTTAAGCGCATATCTTTAAAAATTATTTCCAATAAAACACTTATAAGAAGATTAAGAAGAAGATGTTCCAATTATTTGTGACGTTTATTCGACGTAAGAAATTTCAATGAGCGACAACGAAAGCCGAAGTAGGCTTTTAATTCTACATGTATACTAGAGTTGTGCCGATTTTCATGAACTAGTTCGAATGAACTATTCATTAAAATGAACTAATGAACTAGGTCTCACGGTTTGAACTATAGTTCATTTTTTGAACTATAGTTCATTAAATGAACTATAGTTCATTTTATGAACTATAGTTCTTTTTTTGAACTATAGTTCATTTTTTGAACTATAGTTCATTTGATGAACTATAGTTCTTTTTTTTTAACTATAGTTCATTTTACAAACTATAGTTCAATTTTTGAACTATAGTTCATTTAATGAACTTTATCCTAAAAACTAGCATATAACCCATCAGTAAAGCCGCCAAAATGATAAAAAAAAAGTTTGGCAATGATCCCACCCCCGCCCCCATTTTCCGACCATCAGAAATGAGAAAATTATTTTCCACCTAGTTGGCCCATTGAGCGTACAAACGCTGAAACCACCCCCGACAACCATTTACATGTGATAGTTCAAAGAATGAACTATAGTTCAAAGAATGAACTATAGTTCAAAAAATGAACTATAGTTCAAAAAATGAACTATAATTCAACAATGAACTATAGCTCGAGAGTGAATAGTTCATCAAAAAATGAACTAATGAACTAGGTCATTGAAATGAACTAGATTCTCCAACTCTAATGTATACATATAATTTTTTACTTGCGTTTAAAGGCGGACTCACACGATGTGGCGATTTGCCATAGATAAAGCAGTTTCATGTGACCATATCGTGAGAGTACGATATGGCTTGGATGTTTCCCACATTTTTTCATACAAATTTTTGTAGTGCCACCTGTGACTACTTTATCTAAGGCAAATTGTCACATCGTGTGAGTCCGCCTTAACAGGAATGTAATTTGATACAATAAATTGATATATAGATGGCGCTGTTAAAATCGAGAAAAGGCATTCCAGATTCTAGCCGCCTCATTTTTTGTCAACTTTCTATCATTTGCTTTCTTGTCACTTGCCACTAATTTTCTGTCACTTGCTTTTTCTTCAACTTTAATTAGTCGTGTGCTGTCTGTGTAATTGTGAGTTGTAAAAAGTGAGTAAAAATGTTAGAAATTTTGAAGGAATTAAAGGGCGAGTTTGGGAAACTTTGCTGATTCCAATCATAATGAAGATGTTGACGGTATGAAACTCCACAATGTAAATTATACATTTATGATCTAATAAATTTATGATTGTTTTAAATTTTTAGTACTCATTGAAATAGAAGAGCACTGGCTGAAATACAACATTGAGCCAATAAATGAAGTTTTCAAAAAGTGGGATAATTTGTTTCCATCACGAAGAACATTTTTCCAGTCGTCTGCTTCTCTTGATGACATCACTGAAAAATATCCTATACTCAAGCAGTCATTTGGATATGAATTGGTAGGATGCCTTTCAGCATATTGTTCTTTTAATTCATTCAGCATTTTCTTTAGATTGAACTTGATTTTAAAAATCTAAATGGTAATTCAAAGAGCTTAATTGAAAAATGGCCACTTTTTCAAAATCTTATTGTTCCTCTCATGAAAACAAAAATAAAGGAGCCAAAGGGTTGCGAGATATTAAAAACCTTCAACGAGCAAAGAAATGGTAAGATTTTCGGTATTTAAAATATTTTTTTTTCAATCAACTCAAATTAACGATATAATTAACAAATATTTTGTATAACTAATTTAATTTTTGTTTTTCACACAGATATAAAAGATTCACTTATATTAGTGTTGATCCACTCAATACTAGTACCTACAGCACGCAATAAAAGAAATGCAGCCGGGAAAAAATTTGCAAATATACCATAGAGGATTCAAGACGTCAATTTATTTGCTGGAAGTCTTCGTTTGGAGAGTTACAGAGCCACATTAAATTACTGATTGAGAAATTCTATGAAGAGAAGAAACCCCTGCAGCCGTTTATTTGCTGTGTCGGATCTAGCCCATATAGTTTGCAGGCATTTTATGTATATGTGGCAGGAATATATTACAAATTTGATAATATTTTGCAGTGCTGCAGTGCTTGCTATATTATCTTTCAAGTTCTCAATTTGAAGTATCCAGAGGAATGTTGTCTTGTATGGACTTTTATTCAACAATTTTTTATACACTTGAAAAGTGTATATTAATTTTGCCCAGAAGTTTGTAACGCATAGAAATATTCATTTCCGACCCCATAAACTATATATATTCTTGATCAGGACGACGAGCCGAGTTCATTTCCGCTTGTCCGTCCGTCCGTCTGTCTGTCCGTCTGTCTGTCTGTTTCTACGCAAACTAGTCTCTCAGTTTTAAAGCTATCGAGCTGAAATTTTGCACAGAGTCTTCTTTTTGCTGCACGCAACTAATATGTCGGAACCGGCCGGATCGGATGACTATATCGTATAGCTGCCATAGGAACGATCGGTCGGAAAATAAGTCTTAGTGAGAAGAACTTTTTTATTTTCTATTGTAGCGTCACCAATCTTGGTATATATTAGTTTTTGATTATTTTACATATTTGTGGAAAAATTGATAAAAATCTGATGAATATAGCATATAGCTGCCATATAAACGGTTGGTCAAAAAACTAGTTCTAGTGGGAAAAACTTTTTTATTTTTCATCGTAGCATCACCAATCTTGGTATATATTAGTTTTATATGCGTTAACACAATTCTGGAAGATTTTATCAAAATCGGATGACTATAGCATATAGCTGCCATAGGACCGATCGGTCGAAAAATGTGTTTTACTAAGAAAAGTTTTTTTTTTATGTTATCAAATTTTTATTATCAATGATTTAAAAATTTAAAATATCTGATATCTATATCCTCTATATATTTTACCGGTTAAATCAGCTGGAGTAAAGTTTTTCAAGTGTATTAAAACTTCGGCACAGTCGAAGTTAGCTTTGCCTTCTCGTTTTTAATTTACATTTAAACGAGGACGTAAAAAATAGGGCCTTATCAGAACTTTTAAATGATTTAAAAAACTTGCACGTAAAATTTGACCACCATGATAAGTTGTAAAATCTGCTCACAAAAATTTGACAATACTATGTAAACTTAAAATTCAAAATAATAGTTTTACTTTTATGAATAAATGAATATCCATAAATTTTTTGAATTTATAAATAAATGTATATTTGTTTTTATGCGCTGGGTTGAAAAGTTTTGAACATTGGGCCGATCATTCTGAACTTTGTACTGTGTGTTTTCACATGTAACTGATGTTTTTGTTGTACCCACATCTATAGCATGTTATAAATATGGGAAATTTATTTTCTAGTTTTTAGAAATAATGCACCTTAATATATAGAAGGAAAATGTCTATTATTTATGGCTACCCTTTCTGGATTAGAGAAATTTTGTTTCACATTTTACTACCTAAAAGTTCCTAAATGTAAGAAAATGGATCTATTTAGTTTTAGAAAACAAGTTTTCTAAAAACATGTGCTGACAGCCCTTGACCAAATTTTTAGGGTGATTTTCTAAATTTTAGGGCAATTTCAAACTGGTTTAGAAATATAATTTTCTGGGTGTAAAAACATTTTTGAGCCATTTTAATGGTTTTTTGTGTTGCGTTAAGAAAGTTAAAGTTTTGCGATTTGGTTAGACTTAAGTCTTTAACTATAGTTGGTATGTATTTAATGAAAAAATGTGTGTGTGTGCTGTTCTTATATGCATTAGTGGTAAATCGATGTCCAACTTAACATTTCATTAAGCGTATAGTTACTTACTTAAGCTAGGTACTCAGATACGAATAACATTCTCGATGCTACAATTGTTTCTTAATTCGAAGAGTGGGCTCTTAGAATGTAGGGTGACCAAACCACAGCGAACAGGCTGTAAACAGTCACTGAATCCGAAATGGTCACTCTGGTTTTGTCAGCTGTTGTTTGTTTACAAAATAAGCAACAGAGATTGAAAAATAAATGTTTATAATATTGAAAATGGATGGCTCTTTGTAAAATGCAGAGGTCATGGGCAATGCCATGGTTGTTTTCTTGTGTGTATTTCGCGTATCGTTGAGAGGATGGAGTGACGTCAGAGCGGCTAATTGTTGTCAAAATCCCTTTAAATAGGATTCATCTTGACCGCTTTGGGCAACGCAACTTTTTCATGCTCCACAAAGTTCTCCAAATTGTTTTTGTTTTGCGTTTTGGTCTTCTTTGAATCCATTTTTTCAAATTGTATGCTCAATTCTAAGAATTACCTCTTCGAATTATCAAACATTTTTCATAATTCGACGACCCCCCTACGAGAATGTGTCAGCTGTTTTTGGAAAACGATCTGGCAGCCCCATGCACATTATAAGAGCGCATTCTAGGCGTCTGAGAAAATTCGAAGAGTGCATTCTAAGAGCCATGTAATTAGATAGGCAGCGAGAATTTTATTCGTGTCTGAGTACCTAGCTTTAACCGAGAATTTCGTAGGGTAGAACTTTTGATATTGGCCCGTATTGGCCTTAATTCTTTAAGTGTTTGCTCCTATCTGCGCTTTATTAGTTTATTCCATTATATAGATAAAATGTCAGTTTTGAGAGGCACGCTCTTGGCACAATTTTGCACAAAATTAAATAATTTATGAAAAATTCTGAAATATTTAAAAAAAAAAAAAAATAGAAGGCTAACATCGGCTACGCCGATGTTTTAAATACCTTTGTAGTTTTTGAAAGACGCTACCATTGATAACAAAAAAGTTTTCTCACTAGAATTAGTTTTTAGACCGATCGTTCCTATGGCAGCTATATGCTATAGTCATCCGCTTTTGATAAATTTTTCCAGAATTGTGTGAAAGCATACAAAACTTATTTATACCACGATTGGTGACGCTACGATGAAAAACAAGTTTTTCTCATTGGAACTAGTTTTCGGACCGATCGTTCCTATGGCAGCTATATGATATAGTCATCCGATCCGGCAGATTCCGACAAATGTGCAGCGTATTTGTATTTATAAACTTTTTGCAAAGTTTGGTCAAGATAGCTTTAAAACTGAGGGAGGAGATAGCATAGAAACAGACGGACAGACGGACGGACGGACAGACGGACATACGGAAATGAACTCAGCTCGTCATGCTGATCAAGAAAATATATACTTTAAGTGGTCGGAAATGCTTCCTTCACTGCGTTACAAACATCGTGACAATTTTAATATACCCTCTGCAAGGGTATAAAAATATAAGGCTAACATCGGCTACGCCGATTTTTAAAAACCCTTGCAATTTTTTAAAGGCGCTACTACTTACTAGAACTAGTTTTTGGACTGATCGTTCCTATGGCAGCTATATGATATAGTCATCCGATCCGGCCGGTTCCGACAAATGTGCAGCGTATTTGTATATAAAAACTTTTTGCAAAGTTTGGTCAAGATAGCTTTAAAACTGAGGGAGGAGATAGCATAGAAACAGACGGACAGACGGACAAACGGAAATGAACTCAGTTCGTCATGCTGATCAAGAATATATATACTTTATGTGGTCGGAAATGCTTCCTTCACTGCGTTACAAACATCGTGCCAATTTTAATATACCCTCTGCAAGGGTATAAAAATAGAAGGCTAACATCGGCTACGCCGATGTTTTAAATACCCTTGCAGTTTTTAAAATTCGCTACCATTGATAACAAATAATTTTTCTCACTAGAATTAGTTTTTAGACCGATCGTTCCTATGGCAGCTAAATGCTATATTCATCCGATTCCGATCAATTTTTCCAGAATTGTGTGGAAGTATTTAAAACTAATATATACCACGATTGGTGATGCTACGATAGAAAGCAAAAAAGTTTTTCTCACTAGAACTAGTTTTTGGACCGACCGTTTATATGGCAGCTATATGCTATAGCCATCCGATTTTGATCAATTTTTTCAGAATTGTGTGGAAGTATTTTAAACTAATATAGACCACGATTGGTGACGCTACGATGGAAAACAAAAAAGTTTTTCTCATTAGAACTAGTTCTTGAACCGATCGTTCCTATGGCAGCTATATGATATAGTCATCCGATCCGGCCGATTCCGACAAATGTGCAGCGTATTTGTATTTAAAGACTTTTTGCAAAGTTTTGTCAAGATAGCTTCAAAACTGAGGGAGGAGATAACATAGAAACAGACGGACAGACGGACAAACGGAAATGAACTCAGTTCGTCATGCTGATCAAGAATATATATACTTTATGTGGCCGGAAACGTTTCCTTCATTGCGTTACAAACATCGTGACAATTTTAAAATACCCTCTGCAAGGGTATAATTATGATTGGGATGAGTATCTTCAAAACTTTATATACTGTTTCAATATTACTCCATCCGCAGTACACGTCTATTGTCCTTTTGAACTAGTCTTTGATAAACAACCAACCGATTTCCCATTTTCGACAATAATATTTAATCCAGTTTATAATTTCGAAAATTATAACAATGAAATCAAATATAAATTATAGGCAGCTCAAAATAAGGCAAGAATTACGCTACAAAAATATAAAGAACGAGAGCGTAAGTTAAAGTCGGCCCTGCTCGACTTCGATATACCCGTTACTCACGATACTAACGATAAACATATCCAAATTGTGGGAGATATGAGTTTCTTTCCAATTTGCGGGGGAGGCAACTCTACTATAGCTCATCTGATCAGGAAATGATTTTTGGCTGATCGATAGGTAATAATTATTAAAATATAAGATAAGATATATGTCTAAAAGGTTTCAACAGTCTATTTTCAAAATTGTGGAAGATATGAGTTCTTTTTTCAAATTGTGGGGGCGGCAACTTTTCTATCGTTCAAATGATCAGGAAATGATGTATGGCTGATCGATAGGTAATAATTATTAAAATATATGTCTTGAGGGTTCTAATAATCTATTTTCAAAATTGTGGGAGATATGAGGTATTTTTAAAATTGCGGGGGTGGCAACTCTACTATCGTTCATCTGATCGAAAAATGATGTATGGCGGATCGATAGGTAATGATGATTTAGATATATGTCTAGTAGGTTTGAACAGTCAATTTTCAAAATTGTGGGAGATATGAGGTTTTTTTCAAATTGCGGGGGCGGGAGAGGGCGTGTAAAAATTTGAAACAAACTTGATCTGCCTGCAGACAATACAAGTCTACACTGAAAATTTGGTAGCTCTAGCTTTTATAGTCTCTGTCACGAACTCTCTCTCTAGTCACGAACTTAGTATACACTTTTTACTCTACGAGTAACGGGTATAAAAACAAAATGAACAATATGATCAGAAAACAAATGAAGAACAAACTAAGAAAGGACAATTAGTTCAACTTAAGAATGGAACAGATCTCACATTGGACAACCAATACTTAGTGAAATATAAAGTATTAGAATTAGGGAAAAATTACAACATTACCATAAGTAACGATAAAAACAAAAATCAAATTGTAAACTTAGACCGAGTAAAATTATTAGATTAAATAAAATGTAGATAACATATTCAAATTAAGATCTCTTATCTTAAAAAAACATATGGGCAACAGAGCGTAACTCTATGAGTACGTGAATCACAGCTTATGCTGAGATGTATAATTCTGTGTTTAATTTAGAAACCCACTTAAAAAAAAGAACAATACATAATTTTTTTTTTTGCGAAAAATGTAGTATAAATAATTACTAATAAACACTAAATGTGGAACCACTGTTCAGCTCGATCATTAAGCTTAAGCCATTAGAACTAAAGCCAAATCTTCATGCTTAAAGCTTACATCTAAAAGCTTATATATAAAAGCTAACACTTAAAGCTTACGTCTAAGATGTATCTATGAGGTGAGGCACTTAGCAAAATATGTAAACTCAAAAGCTTTAGGTAACTGCGCAAGAGTGAGACAGACAACGTTTGCATGAAAGTGTGTGGCTGTGTGTGCGCTACACGAACCCACCCACTCGCTTAAGCGCGGAGTGACCGTACGCGTCGAGTGTCATAGGCACACTAAAAAATTGCAGGAGTCATTTGAGATGCACGTACATATTTTTGTATGTATGTGTGTGTAAGTCGTACGCGCATACATGTGCGCATGAAGAACAGCCGTGCGTGGACCAACCGTTCACGTCAAGTGTTAGCTGCACACTGACAATATGTAAGCTGTGAAACTTGAGCTTTTGTCTAAATGCCTCACCTTCATAGATACATTTGGATGCACTTACAGTTATTTAAGCCTAGCACAAGATTAGCATTAAGATCTACTCTAACGCATGTTATCATACCTAACATTAAGATCTTATCTAGCGCATGTAATCATACCTAGCCATAAGAACCCATGTAACCAAATCATATAATTATTATACCCTTGCAGAGGGTATATTAAAATTGTCACGATGTTTGTAACGCATAGAAGGAAGCATTTCCGACCACATAAAGTATATATATTCTTGATCAGCATGACGAGCTGAGTTCATTTCCGTTTGTCCGTCTGTCCGTCTGTCCGTCCGTCCGTCTGTCCGTCTGTCCGTCTGTTTCTATGCTATCTCCTCCCTCAGTTTTAAAGCTATCTTGACCAAACTTTGTAAATGTTTTTAAATACAAATACGCTGCACATTTGTCGGAATCGGCCGGATCGGATGACTATATCATATAGCTGCGAGTTCTAATGAGAAAAATTTTTTGGTTATCAATGGTAGCGCCTTTTAAAAACTGCAAGGGTATTTAAAACATCGGCGTAGCCATCTATTTTTATACACTTGAAAAGTGTATATTAATTTTGCCCAGAAGTTTGAAACGGATAGAAATATTCATTTCCCACCCCATAAACTATATATATTCTTGATCAGGACGACGAGCTGAGTTCAATTCCGCCTGTCCGTCTGTCTGTCCGTCTGTCCGTCTGTCTGTCTGTCTGTCTGTCTGTTTCTACGCAAACTAGTCCCTCAGTTTTGAAGCTATCGAGCTGAAATTTTAAACAGAGTCTTCTTTTTACTGCATGCAACTAATATGTCGGAACCGGCCGGATCGGATGACTATATCATATAGCTGCCATAGGAACGATCGGTCAGAAAATAAGTTTTAGTGAAAAAAAACTTTTTTGTTTTCCATCGAAGCGTCACTAATCTTGGTGTATGTTAGTTTTATATGCTTTCACACAATTCTGGAAAAATTTATTAAAATTGGATGACTATATCATATAGCTGCCATAGAAACGGTCGGTCAAAAAACTACTTCTAGTGAGAAAAACTTTTTTGTTTTCTATCATAGCGTCCCCACTCTTGGTATATATTAGTTTTATATGCTTTCACATAATTTTGAAAAAATTTATCAAAATCGGATGACTATAGCATATAGTTGCCATATGGCCGATCGGTCGGAAAATGTGTTTTACTACGAAAAGTTTTTTTTTTATTATATCAAATTTTTATTATCAATGATTTAAAAATTTTAAATATCTGATATCTATATCCTATATATGTTTTACCGGTAAAATCAGTTGGAGTAAAGTTTTTCAAGTGTATTAAAACTTCGGAACAGTCGAAGTTAGCTTTGCCTTCTCGTTTTTTATTAAAATCTATCTGAGAAACTAAACCCAAAATAATAGCTTTACACTTGACGGAAAATTTTTAAAGTGAATGCTTCCTATTTATATATCTAATCAATTTTTTAAAAAATAACGGTTATTTTCGGTCCCTGGTTATAATACATTTGAAAAACACGCTTGACAGTTCTACCATCAAAATCAAAAAACTTTTCTCACTAAGAACCATTTTTCGACCGATTGGTTCTGTGGCAGCTATATAATATAGTCATCCGATTTTAAACTAATTTTGCAGAGCTTTTCAAAAGTGTATAGTTTTCATAATTGGTAAGTTTACGAACACTTACATTGAAAACAAAAAAATTTTTCCTACTAAAATCTATTTTTTGACCAATCAGCTATACGGTGCAGTTACCCGACCTTGACCAAATTTGCACAACAGTTTCAAAACATATATTATTCATAATTGCTGAGTTAAGATTCTAACTCACTATTCTAGATTCTAACTCGCTAACATCCAAAACAAACAAGTTTTTCCTACTAAAACTCTTTTTTCTAATCCGTTCTAGGGCAGCTAAAAGAAGTAGTCATCGGATCCTGGCGGTGTCGACATATTACTTGCGCGCTGTAAAAAGAAGACTATGTGAAAAATTTCAGCTCGGTAGCTTTAAATCTGAGGGACTAGTTTTCTTAGAAACAGACATACGTACAGACGGACGGACAAAGTGAAATCAACTCAGCTCGTCGCACTGATCAAGAATATATATACTTTATGTGGTCGAAAATGTGTAATTCTATGCGTTGCAAACTTCAGGGCAAAATTAATATACACTTTTCAAGTGTATAAATATAACAAAAAAATGCATAAATTTAGTGTTAATTTTGTGTTTTTAGCCAAATTGTTTGGCATTTTAAGCAAGTTAGGTCACACTGACACATTGTTAAGATCTAACATAATTTAATTAATTTGAAAGTGCAAAATTTAAAGTGGTTTATTAGCGCGAACAGAACATTGTTTGCCAGATTCAAATAGTAAAACGCAACCCATTTGTCCTTACCACAGTACCAAAAAAGAAGAAACATCGATTCTTGGCAGCCACTGCAAAAGAGTCAAATAAGATAAGTAAGCCGGTAATTGGATTTCCCTGCGGTAAGTCCATATTTTACATTTAAACGATTGTTTGAAGAAGTGAACCAACTTTTAGAAGTTTTATTATTCCGAAAATAATAGGGCGAAAATAAAAGCAAAGAGAAGTAGTGACTCTGCGGACTCAGTGGAATATGCGACGGGAATGAATGAGTTTTGTGGTTGATTTGACCAATGTTCAGATGCAAGGGAGGGAATTAATTCTGAATTGGCCAAAAATGAAAAATGGGGTTATTGATAAAGTTAAAATAGTTATAACAAATAAATGATAAAACTTTCTAATTTAATATTTGTTTATTATTAGACGTAAATGTTTAAACATTACAAATTATTTTGCTCTTTAAAAAATACTCACTAATCCCTTTTAGTACACTCTCACCCCTTTTTCTTGATCTGATATGCCGAGCATCTATTTATTTGTTGTCATAGGCCCTCCGCACACGGCTCGTATCGTCATCGTAGCGTCATCGTCTTGTCAAAAATTTGACGATACGATACGATTACGATACGGCTGTTGCTCCGCATACGAAGCAATTTTCAATCGTCAAAACACAAAGCGTAAACATGTAAAGTGATGAAGATTAATTAAAATATCTACGTCTTGGGTGCAAAAATGCAACCAGAAGATTATTTTTTGCCACTGAAGAATTAGCAGTAGGCGGTATAAAATTTCACACATTTTACTGAATGTCATAAAATACATTTAAGAATTGGATAATGGTAATAAAGCCGTAAAATGAACAAATTTGATAATTTGGACTGACATTTTTTCATTAAAACATATGAAACTCATTGAAAAATGTAAGAAAACAACAAGCGTACGCTCGTACACGACGAGAAGCGACTGCCACTGCTTGACGATAGTCGTCATGCTGCAAGCATGTTGCGACGATTACGTGTAGCGTACGAGTCGTGTGCGTGTCTCCCTTTAAACACACGTGCGCAGCAACAAATCGTATGCCTCTCGTACACCGCGTCGCATACGCTACGATAACGATACGAGTCGTGTGCGGACGGCCATAGTCAAGTTCATAGCATGAGGGTCGAAATTGGCATCGGTACGTAGGAAATTGTGTAGAGTTACACATTCCAGTACAATTTTAGCAGCTTCTGTAGGTGTGCGAAATTAACGGATTTTTTAGTCGTAGTTTTTTTTAAATCGAATAAAACGCTCTATTTACATCATATACTCAAATTTTTTTTGGAATCGATAAATTGGCCTTTACCATTTACATTTCAAAGATAAGTTCATGTAAATGTTGTCCGCCGCTCCGTTTCAAATGGTCCATTTGGAAGGTCCAATTTTGCTGAACACAATTTTTCGATAAAACAGCGGATTTTTATGGAGCTATTCTAAGGCCCTTTCACCAAAAATTAGACGTTGTGGTAGGTCATTCAGCTTTAATTCTTGCAGAAGTTGAATTTTATAGGCTTTCAAACCCAAATCGACACGTAAAAATATCCATGTGGTTGAGTAACACACGCCCAATTGCTGAGAACGACGAGGAATTGACATTTCACTTTTCACAGATCACGTATTTTGATGATCAATTTTAACAATTTGAAATCGTTGCTCGTTTGTAAGTCTTTCTATGATGAAATAGAAGAGTATACTGAAAACTTCTCACTTTGACAGATGACGTTTTGACATTACCAAGCATTGCTGCCAACCTGAAAAACTTAACTCTTAAAAAATAACCCTTTACATTCATCGTCCCTCTGCAGAAGCCACCTTAAAGCCTACTTTTTTATTTAATTAATTAATTTAATTGCAAGATGCGCAAAGGCAGATTTACGACATCCATTCTGATCAAAAATTTAATTAAGCACAGCTGTCTCAGCAATCGGCTGTCTAGCGACAATTATTGTTCCTAGCGAATACAATTCTGCCTGCTGTGCTTCCCCTAGCTGCAACATATGGCGCGGCGAATTCAACTAGCTCCTTTCTTGCTCACACACCCATTACGATTCCCTTTAGAGCAAAATTGAACGTGTCATTCCTTGAGCTGTCAAATCGCATATAAAACGAGAAGGCAAAGCTAACTTCGACTGTGCCGAAGTTTTAATACACTTGAAAAACTTTACTCCAACTGATTTAACTGGAAGAATAAATATAGGATATAGGTTTCAAACATTTAACATTTTTAAATCATTGATAATAAAAATTTGATACCATAAAAAAAACTTTTCTTAGTAAAACACATTTTCCGACCGATCGGTCCTATGGCAGCTATATGCTATAGTCATCCGATTTTGATAAATTTTTTCAAAATTATGTCAAAGCATATAGAACTAATATATACCAATATTGGGGACGCTACGATAAAAAACAAAAAAAGTTTTCTCACTAGAAGTAGTTGTTTGACCGACCGTTTATATGGCTATATGCTATATGCTTTGTAACATATATTTGGACGTTGATGTACAATGCGCAGTACGTTCAAGTGGCCCAAGCGACACCAAGCCGAAGCTTGTTACGCGCGAACCCCAGGCAAAATAGCAGCCCACCTCCCGCCCAACCGACCGGGGGGCGCTGCCACAAACGAGTGACACGAAAACGCGTAGAAAAACACGGAATTAAAGCAAACTACGGGCTAAATACGTTAATATAGAGGTTTTTATAGCAAAAATAGAATCTTCTAAACTAATTACTCGAAAGATTTTATTGTAGTCAGCACAAAGGACACGAAACGGCTCATGCAAAGCATAGTTAGTAGTACAACGTTTTAAAGATAAGGGGATATAGTTACGTGTCTGTCTAACAGGAACACTAAGATTAATTTGACTAAGCAACTCTGATGAGTCGATTTCACCATTTATTAGTCTATGTATGAAGATTACACCAAGCATAACTCTTCGGTTAATTAAGGAGGGAAGGTTTATTAAAAGAAGTCTACTAGAATACGATGGTAACCGGACCTCAGGATTCCAATTCAAACCACGAAGAGCAAACAATAGGAATTGTTTTTGCACCGATTCAATTCTATCTTGATGGATCGAATATTGTGGAGACCACACACATGAACCATACTCAAGAATTGGACGGACAAGAGAAGTATAAAGAATTTTGGTCGTATAGGGATCATCAAATTCCTTAGACCAACGCTTAATAAACCCAAGAACACTTCTGGCCTTACTAACAGTAGCAGTTACATGAGAGTCAAATTTAAGATTATGATCAAGAATTACCCCCAGATCATTTACTTCATTGGCACCATCGTTTAGACGCTCTAATGCCACATTATCAAGCGTGTATGTGACCAGTTGTGGTAAGCTTCTATAAAATGTCATAACCTTACACTTCGAACTATTAAGGTTTAGGAGATTGAATTCACACCATGAGTGAAATGCATCCAAGTCAGTTTGCAAATGATATCGTGTAAAAAGTTATACACTTTTATAGAGCTGATGGTCGATTAACTTTGATCGGAGTACGCGCTGGCTTCAACGGCTGTGGCTCGTCGGCAAGTGGGGTGGGTTCTTTAAATTTACCGAAGTTAATATGCTCCGCGGTCACATAAATATATTAAAAAATCGCGTACTGTTTTAAGATAAGGGAAAAGGAGCGGGAAAAGGGAAGGCTCAATAAATTAGTTAATAAGAAAAATAGTGTAATAGAGAGGGTCTAACTAAAATTGGACTTATTTATATTTTCGCACTGATGTTAAAGTGCTACTGCCCACCCTACCTAGATCCTGTAAGGCCATCTGCAAAAGATTTAATTTTGATCAGGATCCCTTAAATAAGTCCTTGCTTGACTACCCTATCTCGTTTCGGTGATGCATGGTTCCAAAAATAATAATAGCTTTAAGCTTGCATTACAAATATAAACAATTTATTATAGGAGTTTATCATTATGACCTAACATCCTAATATACTAACAAATGGACACGATAATAAACAAGTAGATATGAGTTTGATATATATGAGTTAATAAATAAATATAATATATAATAATAAAGTAAGATAAAAATATAGAATATGATCGGGCATATAGATATTTTATAAACAAAAAAATATATATTATAGTTTAAATGCCAAAAAAAATAAATAGAAAATGTTATATGCAAAAAGTAAAGGCAATGTGAAAATCAAAAATCAAATATTTTGTAGGCATGTGTAGGCGCAGTTGGTTTGCAATCATATGTTCGCTGCATGCCAATAAAATATTTATTTCAAGTTCAAGGCCAACGAATGCTTGAGTAAAAGAGAAGCTTTCACTAGATCAGCATATGCAGTAAAGCTTAATCGCGGTAACTGTTCATTCGGCTGAGGGCCAACATGCAAAAGAAAAGCTTTTGCTAACCATATGTATGCTTGGCTTAAACAATATTAATTTATGTTTTTATCACTTACAGCATCATCCCACGCAGAAAGATCTTTCGGTGTATGAGGGTGTTAATGTTGTTTTATGTTTAAGCTGTAAAAGAAAGCTTTTCTTTGGGCACGTCACAAAGCTCTTGCATATTAAACTATGCTTTGGCCAAGAAAATTAAATTAAATATATAGAAATAATTGATATGGTTAACACAAAAGCCTTTTCTGCATTTTTCGATTTAGAATTTACGTACAAAATAGCATTTGTTTAATTTGCAAGGTATATGAATCAGTCAAATACCAATATAACTCTTTGCAACTGCATACACCACTTGCAACATTAAACAATTCACTTATTGAACAAAAAAAATGCAAAATGACTTATATGAAATTAAACAAATAAATTTTAAACACTATAATAGGTCGATTATGGTCACAATGGCCATATGGCAACAACAACAACACTAACTCAGGTTGATGCTGAGGTTATGTTCGCCGGCTTTGGCGAAAATTTTCTCTTTCCACTCCGACGTCGAATTTCCTTTTTATTGGGCCATATAATATAGCTGCCGGGTCGATCGCGATGGTAGGGGACAATTTCCCAACAAGAAAAGTGCCTCCGAAGCACTTGTTTCACTGGTAAATTTTTCTCACGCCGGTGATCAATGGCTCGCCGATAGCAACTGAGGCATAAAAGCTTTTATATGCGCATGGAAAAGTAAAAGCTTTTGTTGGTGGCAATTAATTGGCTTTTAATGCAGCGGCTGGAACTTATGCCATTTAGCCAAGAAATTCACTTCGGGGGTTGATAGGGTATTTTTGCGGTTAACTATGGATTAGTTAATATGACACATAGTGCCAATTCTGATCAAAGAAACAAAAAAATTTAAATTTTCGATCAGCAATTGCACAAAACTTTTAATTATAATTAATTTATTTACCCGTTTAGGGAATTGGCACCAAGAAAAATAAATTGGGCGAATACTTTCTCCCTGGGCTCTTCAATTTTTTTCTTTCTGGCTGACTGGGGTATTTAGCAGGTTAGATTCGACCAACTAGGAGCACAAAAATTTTAACACACGATTTTTATAAAGAAAATTGCTTTTAATACTCACGATGCAAGTAGTAAAAACGAAGAAAATTAATTTTATAAATATTTTTCACTTTTATACTTTTAACTGCACTTGGAAATATACTTTTTTTCTTTGTTCGAATGTTAAGCGCGCACAACTGTTCGCTGAGAGGTATATCAGGAGAAAGAAAGACAGTAAACTAACGTGGTAGTTGGGCGGCCTAGTTTTCCGGAAATCTCTATTTCCCTTGTTCTGCGATCAACATATGTTTGCCAATTTAAACTACTCAGCTGACTGCCTAGTCATTCGCAGGTCAATTAATTTGATAAACAAATGCCAACTATAGAGGGAGTTACATTCAGAGCTAGACTTGGTGCAGTGGCTAAGTGCAACAAAAAAAAAACGTTGCCTACTTTGCGGCTTAACCAAAAATTTGACAAGCGGCCTATTAAAGCTTTAGTCATCCGACTTTGATAAATTTTTTCAGAATTGTGTGGAAACATATAAAACAAATATATACTACGATTGGAGACGCTATGATGAAAATCAAAAAAGTTTTTCTCACAACGACTTATCTTTCGAACGATCGTTCCTATGGCAGCTATATGCTATAGTGATCCGATTTTGATACATTTTTCCACAATTGTGTGGAAACATATAAAACAAATATATACTACGATTGGAGACGCTACGATGAAAATCAAAAAAGTTTTTCTCACAACGACTTATTTTTCGACCGATCGTTCCTATGGCAACTATATGCTATAGTGATCCGATTTTGATACATTTTTCCAGAATTATATGGAAGCATATAAAACTAACATACACCAAGATTAGTGACGCTACGATGGAAAACAAAAAAGTTGTTCTAACTAGAACTAGTTCTTAGACCGATCGTTCCTATGGCAGCTATATGATATAGTCATCCGATCCGACCGGTTCCGACATATTAGTTGCGTGCAGTAAAAAGAAGACTCTGTGCAAAATTTCAGCTCGATAGCTTTAAAACTGAGAGACTAGTTCGCGTAGAAACAGACAGACAGACGGACAGACAGACAGACGGACGGACGGACAAGCGGAAATGAACTCAGCTCGTCGTCCTGATCAAGAATATATATAGTTTATGGGGTCGGAAATGAATATTTCTATGCGTTACAAACTTCTGGGCAAAATTAATATACACTTTTCAAGTGTATAAAAAATTGCTTGAGGAATCATTCCTAGCCTCATTCATTTGTTGGGTACTCAGAAAGCCAAGTAATACACACAAGCAATTTCCAGAGTTGCCATATCAATCGATGGTGTGGATTGTATTGAACAGCTGATATTTCTTGAGAAATTATTGTGCAGCTATTTATTTCTTGTGTCTGCTGTCAACTTTAAATTTAGCGCCAAACCAAAATTGACTGAAAAATGTAAGCTACGTGGAAAATGTTGCTTGAATTGCTTACTAAAAGTATTAAATGTTTTTCGTTATTCAAGTTATGCGTTTCATTGTATTGAAATTTGATAATCGACATTGCATTTGATATTGTGTATAGCATATCAAAATCATTTTGAACACTCTCTTGTAGCATAGTCAAAGCATTTTTGTCAAAGTTGATGTTGGCCAGCAAGGCTTGGCGAGAAGTTGCCAAAAACAAACACATGTGTTTGAGAAGTGTGACCAGTACCAAGATAACTGAAAAAGTCCAACAAATTAATTTTTTCGCGTAATTTACTGTTCAATCTGGACACGCTGTGCTTTAAAATCCACACAAGGAATATCTTGCAAATTCCTTCAAGGAAAATTCGAACGCCCTCAGTACCTAGCTTGAGCTGTCAAATCGCATATAAAACCACAGAGCAGTATTTCTAGAGGGGAAGATTGCTCTGCCGCCACAAACTTAACAGCGAAATAATCAGCTGTTCTTTGCTATTGTCGCTCACGCAACAAACTTAACAGCGAAATAATCAGCTGTTTTTTGTTATTATCGCTCTCTGAGTACAGTCAAGACAATGTCCGTCTCGCTCTAGCCACCATGTTTTCCTTTCAGTGTTATAAGACCTTAGCAACATGTTGAAATCGCTGGCAACATTTTAAAAGTATCTACATTGGTCATATCTCTTAACAGCGCCACAAATTGAAAGGCGTCGCAATATTTTTCTCTAATACTCTTGCTCTGTGATAAAACTAGAAGGCAAAGCTAACTTCGACTGTGCCGAAAATTTAATACACTTGAAAAAGTTTACTTCAACTGATTTAACCGGTAAAATATATATAGGATATAGATATCAGATATTAACAAATTTTAAATCATTGATAATAAAACGAGAAGGCAAAGCTAACTTCGACTGTGCCGAAGTTTTAATACACTTGAAAAACTTTACTTCAACTGATTTAACCGTTAAAATATATATACGATATAGATATCAGATATTTAAAATTTTTAAATCATTGATAATAAAAATTTGATACCATAAAAAAAATAGAAGGCTAACATCGGCTACGCCGATGTTTTAAATACCCTTGCAGTTTTTGAAAGGCGCTACCATTGATAACAAAAAAGTTTTTCTAACTAGAATTAGTTTTTAGACCGATCGTTCCTATGGCAGCTATATGCTACAGTCATCCGATTTCGAAAAATTTTTCCAGAATTGTGTGGAAGTATATGAAACTAGTATATACCACGATTGGTGATGCTACGATGAAAAACAAAAAAGTTTTTCCCACTAGAACTAGTTTTTGGACAGACCGTTTATATGGCAGCTATATGCTATAGTCATCCGATTTTAATAAATTTTTCCATAATTGTGTGGAAGCATATAAAACCACCACGATTGGTGGCGCTACGATGGAAAACAAAAAAGTTTTTCCCATTAGAACTAGTTTTTGGACCGATCGTTCCTATGGCAGCTATATGCTATAGTCATCCGATTTCGATCAATTTTTCCATAATTGTGTGGAAGTATATGAAACAAATATAAACTAAGATTGGTGATGCTTCGATCGAAAACAAAAAAGTTTTTCTCACAAGAACAAGTTTTTGAACCGACCGTTTATATGGCAGCTATATGCTATAGTAATCCGATTTTGATAAATTTTTCCAGAATTGTGTAGAAGCATATAAAACTTATATGTACCACGATTAGTGACGCTACGATTGAAAACAAAAAAGTTTTTCTCATTAGAACTAGTTTTTGAACCGATCGTTCCTATGGCAGCTATATGATATAGTCATCCGATCCGGCCGATTCCGACAAATGTGCAGCGTATTTGTATTTAAAGACTTTTTGCAAAGTTTGGTCAAGATAGCTTTAAAACTGAGGGAGGAGATAGCATAGAAACAGACGGACAGACGGACAGACGGACGGACGGACAGACGGACAGACGGACAAACGGAAATGAACTCAGCTCGTCATGCTGATCAAGAATATATATACTTTATGTGGTCGGAAATGCTTCCTTCTATGCGTTACAAACATCGTGACAATTTTAATATACCCTCTGCAAGGGTATAAAAACTTTTCTTAGTAAAACACATTTTCCGACCGATCGGTCCTTTGGCAGCTATATGCTATAGTCATCCGATTTTGATAATTTTTTTCGAAATTATGTGAAAGCATATAAAACTAATATATACCAAGATTGGGGACGCTACGATAAAAAAACAAAAAAGTTTTTCTCACTAGAAGTAGTTTTTTGACCGTCCGTTTATATGGCAGCTATATGCTATAGTCATCCGATTTTGATAAATTTTTTCAGAATTGTGTGGAAACATATAAAACAAATATATACTACGATTGGAGACGCTACGATGGAAGTCAAAAAAGTTTTTCTCACAAAGACTTATTTTTCGACCGATCGTTCCTATGGCAGCTATATGCTATAGTGATCCGATTTTGATACATTTTTCCAGAATTATGTGAAAGCATATAAAACTAACATATACCAAGATTAGTGACGCTACGATGGAATACAAAAAAGTTTTTCTAACTAAAACTTGTTCTTTGACCGATCGTTCCTATGGCAGCTATATGATATAGTTATCCGATCCGGCCGGTTCCGACATATTAGTTGCGTGCAGTAAAAAGAAGACTCTGTGCAAAATTTCAGCTCGATAGCTTTAAAACTGAGAGACTAGTTCGCGTAGAAACAGACAGACGGACCGACGGACAGACGGACAGACGGACAGACAGACGGACGGACGGACAAGCGGAAATGAACTCGGCTCGTCGTCCTGATCAAGAATATATATAGTTTATGGGGTCGGAAATGAATATTTCAATGCGTTACAAACTTCTGGGCAAAATTAATATACACTTTTCAAGTGTATAAAGATGATACCATAAAAAATAGAAGGCTAACATCGGCTACGCCGATGTTTTGAATACCCTTGCAGTTTTTGAAAGACGCTACCACTGATAACAAAAAAGTTTTTCTCACTAGAACTAGTTTTATGACCGACCGTTTAATGGCAGCTATATGCTATAGTAATCCGATTTTGATAAATTTTTTCAGAATTATGTGAAAGCATATAAAACTAATATATTCCACGATTGGTGACGCTACGATGGAAAACAAAAAAGTTTTTCTCACTAGAACTAGTTTTATGACCGACCGTTTAATGGCAGCTAAATGCTATAGTCATCCGATTTCGATAAATTTTTCCAGAACTGTGTAAAAGCATATAAAACTAATATATCCCACGATTGGTGATGCTACGATGGAAAACAAAAAAGTTTTTCCCACTAGAACTAGATTTATGACCGACCGTTTATATGGCAGCTATATGCTATAGTCATCCGATTTCGATAAATTTTTCCACAATTATGTAAAAGCATATAAAACTAATATATTCCACGATTGGTGACGCTACAATGGAAAACAAAAAAGTTTTTCTCACAAGAACAAGTTTTCGGACCGATCGTTCCTATGGCAGCTATATGATATAGTCATCCGATCCGGCCGATTCCGACAAATGTGCAGCCTATGTGTATTTAAAGACTTTTTGCAAAGTTTGGTCAAGATAGCTTTAAAACTGAGGGAGGAGATAGCATAGAAACAGACGGACGGACAGACGGACAGACGGACATGGCTATATAGACTCAGCTCGTCATGCTGATCAAGAATATATATAGTTTATGGGGTCGGAGATGCTTCCTTCTATGCGTTACAAACATCGTGACAATTTTAATATACCCTCTGCAAGGGTATAAAAACGAGAAGGCAAAGCTAACTTCGACGGTGGCGAAGTTTTAATACACTTGAAAAACTTTACTCCAACTGATTTAACCGGTAAAATATATATATATATACATATAGGATATAAATATAAAATATATAAAACATTTTTAAATTATTGATAATAAAAATTTGATACTATAAAAAAAAACTTTCTTCGGTCCCATGGCAGCTATATGCTGTAATTATCCGATTTTAATACATTTTTCAGAATTATGTGAAAGCATATAAAACTAATTTTTACCAAGATTGGTGGCGCTACGATAAAAAAAACAAAAAAGATTTTCTCACTAGAACTAGTTTTTTTACGGAACGTTTCTATGGCAGCTATATGCTATAGTAATCCGATTTTGATACATTTTTCCAGAATTATGTGGAAGCTTATAAAACTAACATATACCAAGATAAGTGACGCTACGATAGAAAACAAAAAAGTTTTTCTTACTAAAAATTATTTTTTGACCGATCGTTCCTATGGCAGCTATATGATATAGTCATCTGATCCGGCCGGTTCCGACATATTAGTTGCGTGCAGTTAAAAGAAGACTCTGTGCAAAATTTCAGCTCGATAGCCTTAAAACTGAGGGACTAGTCGAGTAGAAACTGACAGACAGACAGACGGACAGACGGCTGACGGACAGACGGACGGATGGATAGACGGAATTGAACTCTGCTCGTCGTCCTGATCAAGAATATATATAGTTTATGAGGTTGGAAATGAATATTTCTATGCGTTACAAACTTCTAGGCAAAATTAATATACACTTTTCAAGTGTACAACGAGAAGGCAAAGCTGATTTCGACTGTGCCGAAGTTTTAATACACTTGAAAAACTTTACTCCAACTGATTTAACCGGCAAAATATATATAGGATATAGATATCAGATATTTAAAATTATTAAATCATTGATAATAAAAATTTGATACCATAAAAAAACTTTTCTTAGTAAAACACATTTTCCGACCGATCGGTCCTATGGCAGCTATATGCTATAGTCATCCGATTTTGATAAATTTCTTAAAACTTATGTAAAAGCATATAAAACTAATATTTACCAAGATTGGTGACGCTACGATAGAAAACCAAAATGTTTTTCTCACTAGAACTAGTTTTTTGACCGACCTTTTCTATGGCAGCAATATGCTATAGTCATCCGATTTTGATACATTTTTCTAGAATTATGTGGAAACATATAAAACTAACATATTTCAAAATTAGAGACGCTACGATGGAAAACAAAAAAGTTTTTCTCACTAACACTTGTTTTCCGACCGATCGTTCCTATTGCAGCTATATGATATAGTCATCCGATCCGGCCAGTTCCGACATATTAGTTGCGTGCAGTAAAAAGAAGACTCTGTGCACAATTTCAGCTCCATAGCTTTAAAACTGAGGGACTAGTTCGCGTAGAAACAGACAGACTGACGGACAGACAGACGGACAGACAGACGGACGGACGGATAGACGGAATTGAACTCAGCTCATCGTCCTGATCAAGAATATATATAGTTTATGTGGTCGGAAATGAATATTTCTATGCGTTACAAACTTCTGGGCAAAATTAATATACACTTTTCAAGTGTATAAAAATTGCTTGAGGATTTATTCCTTGCCTAATTCCTCTGTTGGGTACTGAGAAGCCCAAGTAATACACACAAGAAATTTACAGAGTTGCCGTATCAATGGATTGTGTGGATTGAATTGAACAGCTGATATTTCTTGAGAAATTATTGTGCAGCTATTAAATACAAGTGTCAGTTGTCAACTTCAAATTTAGCGCCAAACCAAAATTGATAGCAAAATGTAAACTACGTGAAAAAATGATGTTTTAAATACCCTTGCTGTTTTTGAAAGGCGCTACCATTCATAACAAAAAAGTTTTTCTCACTAGAATTAGTTTTTGGACCGATCGTTCCTATGGCAGCTATATGCTATAGTCATCCGATTTTGATAAATTTTTCCAGAATTGTGTGGAAGCATTAAAAGCTAATATATACCACGATTAGTGACCCTACGATGGAAAACAAAAAAGTTTTTCTCACTAGAACTAGTTTTTTGACCGAACGTTTCTATGGCATATGCTATATGCTTTAGTGATCCGATTTTGATAAATTTTTCCAGAATTATGTGAAAGCATATAAAACTAACATATACTAAGATTAGTTACGCTACGATGGAAAACAAACAAGTTTTTCCCACTAGAACTAGTTCTTAGACCTTTCGTTCCTATGGCAGCTATATGATATAGTCATCCGATCCGACCGGTTCCGACATATTAGTTGCGTGCAGTAAAAAGAAGATTCTGTGCAAAATCTCAGCTCGATAGCTTTAAAACTGAAGGACTAGTTCGCGTAGAAACAGACAGACAGACAGACGGACAGACGGAATTGAACTCAGCTCGTCGTCCTGATCAAGAATATATATAGTTTATGGGGTCGGAAATGAATATTTCTATGCGTTACAAACTTCTGGGCACAATTAATATACACTTTTTAAGTGTATAACGAGAAGGCAAAGCTAACTTCGACAGTGCCGAAGTTTTAATACACTTGAAAAACTTTACTCCAACTGATTTAACCGGTAAAATATATATAGGATATAGATATCAAATATTTAAAAATTTTAAATCATTGATAATAAAAATTTAATACCATAAAAAAAAACGTTTCTTAGTAAAACACATTTTCCGACCGATCGGTCCTATGGCAGCTATATGCTATAGTCATCAGATTTTGATAAAATCTTCCAGAATTGTGTTAACGCATATAAAACTAATATATACCAGGATTGGTGAATCTACGATGGAAAATAAAAAAGTTTTTCCCAGTAGAACAACTTTTTTGACCGACCGTTTATATGGCAGCTATATGCTATATTCATCCGATTTTGATCAATTTTTCCACAAAAATGTAGAATCATCTAAAACTAATATATACCAAGATTGGTGACGCTACAATAGAAAATAAAAAAGTTTTTCTCACTAAGACTTATTTTCCGACCGATCGTTCCTATGGCAGCTATAAGATATAGTCATCCGATCCGGCCGATTCCGACATATTAGTTGCGTGCAGAAAAAAGAAGACTCTGTGCAAAATTTCAGCTCGATAGCTTTAAAACTGAGAGACTAGTTTGCGTAGAAACAGACGAACAGACGGACAGACGGACAGACGGACAGACAGACAGACAGACAGACGGACGGACGGACAAGCGGAAATGAACTCGGCTCGTCGTCCTGATCAAGAATATATATAGTTTATGGGGTCGGAAATGAATATTTCTATGCGTTACAAACTTCTGGGCAAAATTAATATACACTTTTCAAGTGTATAAAAAGGATTACGAGACATCACAAATGGCCAGCGGGATTAAACTGCTTGCTAAAAAATATCAAACACAACATATTAGGTTTTTTTCGTATTTCAAGTTGTGTTTCATTGTACGGAAATTTAATAGTCGACATTGCATTTGCTATTGTTTTTAGCATATCAAAACCGTTTTCAAAACTGTTTGGTAGCATTGTCATAGAATTTGGTAAAGTTGTCGTTGGCCAGCAAGGCATGGCGAGAAATTGCCAAAAACAAACACAGGTGTTCGATAACGGCATTGATCGACGTCGCTAACTGTTCTTAACTGAACATGTGACCCTCACACACAACACCAAAAGACCTCACAAAATATGATCCCACTTGAAATGGTCGAATTTAGGTAGAGATGAAACGGTGCCTTTCCCACGCCTGCACATGTGGTCAGGAGGGGAAATGCAAATAGCACAAGCAAGGGTAAATATAAACACATTTCTATATAAGTTAGTAAGCTAGAGCAATACCACAGTAATTGTAAAATATGTGATTCAGAAAAAAATACAAGACAAAGTAAAACTAAGTACATAAGAAACAAATGTGTCACATGTATTGAACAAGGACAAGTATAATTATAATCTAGATGTGCATACAGTTATCTCATGTACCTAATGTACCTAATAATGTTTTTAGTTAGGGATTCGGCAATTGTGCGAGTACTTCTGCATAGTTGAAGAGCGGTACGAGCTTGTTGCATTTGCATATTAGGCCTGAGGAATCGATAGGATAGTTATCGAAAAGACTGGGAGCGCGCTAGCGTTGGCAAGCTAGCTACTTTTCGGCTAAAGGTAGTGGTCTCACCGTTACAGCGTCATCTGTCGCTTAGAGCAGATAATTTCAAAAGTCAGGCTTAATTGAAGAGGCAGGGAGGCTTATCCGGTCAGAGAGGTGGGTGGATCATGGGAAGAGGGGGGATCGAGGAACAAATGAGAGAGGTCTTAGACGCTATATACATCTCGCTCCCTCTCCTAGTGCTAAGAAATTGGCCTTGAAAGTGGTGACTCACCCCGAAAAGAAGCACCAATCTAGGTCAGGGACAATTTGAGATGGAACGAGGTTTTAAATGGGGGTAAAGGCCGTTGCCAAGGGCACAGTCAAACAAAAGAGCCGGACCAAGAAAGTCAAGAATCCGTAGTGTAGTGGAAAGTGAAATAAAAATGTGAGTATGGTTTTTTTTGTGGTAATATTCCAATATATGAAAAATTATAGTGTGTGCTTTGGTTCCAGCGAAGATCTGGTGACTTCTTCAAGTACAACGGGGGTCAACAACCGGATGGTAATCCTTGCCACGTTCAAATTAAGTAGAGGGCATCGGCAGCGTCATTGGCTTAAGCAACTGAGAGGAAGAGTGGACGGGTAACCTTAACTGGAGGCTCGCGGGTCCACAAGTTTTTCGAATAACACAAAAAAACCGTGAGTTCGTTCCAGTCTATGGGGGAATTAAATCCTTGAGAAGACCACCTCCCACATCCTTACGAACGCTACACCAGATCGACCGGCACAATTTAAAATTAAACACTGCCCCAATTGGGAAAAAATTTAAATAAAAACGAGAGCGTAAGTTAAAGTCGGCCCTGCTCGACTTCGATATACCCGTTACTCAGGATATCAACATGTCCACATTGTGGGAGATATGAGTTTTTTTTCCAATTTGCGGGGGAGGCAACTCTACTATAGCTCATCTGATCAGGAAATGATGTATGGCTGATCGATAGGTAATTATTATGAAAATATATGTCTAGAGGGTTCAAACAATCTATTTTCAAAATTGTGGGAGATATGAGGTAGTTATACCCGTTACTCGTAGAGTAAAAAGGGTATACTAAGTTCGTGCAAATGTATGTAACAGGCAGAAGGAAGCATCTCCGACCCCATAAAGTATATATATTCTTGATCAGCATCAATAGCCGAGTCGATATAGACATGTCCGTCTGTCCGTCTGTCCGTCTGTCCGTCTGTCTGTCTGTCTGTATGAACACCTAGATCTCAGGAACTATAAGAGCTAGAGCTACCATTTTTTCAGTGTAGACTTGTATCTTCTGCACGCAGATCAAGTTTGTTTCAAATTTTTGCCACGCCCCCTCCCGCCCCCGCAATATGAAAAAACCTCATATCTCCCACAATTTTGAAAATTGATTGTTCGAACCTTTTAGACATATATTTTAATCATCATTACCTATCGATCCGCCATACATCATTTTTCGATCAGATGAACGATTGAAGAGTTACCGCCCCCGCAATATGAAAAATTCCTCATAGCTCCCACAATTTGGGCAACCTTACCCTGAGTAACGGGTATATCGAAGTCGAGCAGGGCCGACTTCAACTTACGCTCTCGTTTTTAAATTGCGGGGGCGTGAACTTCTCTATCGTTCATCTGATCAGGAAACGATGTATGGCGGATCGATAGGTAGTGATGATTAAAATATATGTCTAGAGGGTTCGAATAATCTATCTTAAAAATTCTGGGAGATTTGAGGTATTATCCAAATTGCGTGGGTGGCAACTTTACTACCGTAGATCTGACCGGGAATCGAAGTATGGCGGATCGATAGGTAATGAGGATTAAGATACAGGGTTGCCCATATTCGACGGACCCATCGGCAACGCCATAACTTTTGACAGAGATGTCAGATCGCTTAATGACATACCGCGTTTGAAGCGTCAGTCCAAGCAGATTTTTACCATGGAACAATACACGCCACGCGAGCGCTCTGAAATAGTTGAAATTTACATTCAACAGAACAAGTCAATTGTGAAAACTCAACGATCAACGATTATCATGTCCGATGAAGCCCATTTCACATTGAATGGGACCGTAAATAAGCAAAATTGCCGTATTTACGCCACTGAAAATTCTCAGGAGATTCAAGAAGTGCCTCTTCATGACGAAAAAGTCACAGTTTGGTGCGGCGTTAGTGCGAAAACGGTCATTGGACCGTTTTTCTTCCAAAATGAAAATGGCCATGCTGTTACCATCAACCAGGAGCGTTATCGCGACGTGAAGACCAATTTTGTGATGCCAATTATTCGTCGAAAGCGTATGAGGCACTTCTGGTTTCAACAAGACGGCGCTCCACCGCACACAAGTCGCATAACAATCGATTTTCTGAAGAAATTGTTTCCGGGCCGTTTGATGTCGAAAAGTGGTGATTTGGACTGGCCACCGCGTTCGCCCGATTTGACGCCGCCTGACTTCTTCTTGTGGGGATATTTGAAGTCAAAGGTTTACGTTAACAAGCCAGGGACCGTAGAAGAGCTCAAGGACAACATTCGTGAAGAAATAGCCGCTATTCCGGCCGAAATTTTCGCGAAAACGATGGAAAATGCTGCAAAAAGGGCACAATACGCCATCAACGCCAGAGGCGGCCATTTGAGAGATATCATATTCGAAAATTGATGTAAACAAATCTACTTGGAACAAATTTAATGATTAAGATTGCCAACCGCCAAATTTTTATTTTTTTCTTTGATTTTTAAAAAAAAAACATGGGTCCGTCGAATATGGGCAACCCTGTATATGCCTAGAAGGTTTGAACAGTCTATTTTCAAAATTGTGGAAGATATGAGGTTTTTTTCAAATTGCGGGGGCGGCAACTTTTCTATCGTTCATCTGATCAGGAAATGATGTATGGCTGATCGATAGGTAATAATTATTAAAATATGTCTAGAAAGTTCAAATAATCTATTTTCAAAATTGTGGGAGATATGAGGTATTTTTATACCCATTATTAAAATATAATGTCAAAAGTTCAAATATATTCTTATCAGCATCAATAGCCGGTGAACCCCTCTCCTCTCTTCCTCTGTCCTCTCCGTCTGTCGTTGAGACCTAGATCTCGAGACTAAGAGGACTACTTTTTTTCAACTTATTGTCTGACGCAGATCGGGCCCCCTCCCCCCCCGCTGAAAAAACCTCCTCCCAGTTTTGAAAATAGATTGTTCGACCTTCTAGAATATTTTAACATCACTCTCCGCCTACACATTCGAGATTTGACCTCTAGACATAATGTCTTCCCGCCTTCTCCGATCGATAGACAACCACCCCCCGATTAAAATACCTCATCTCCCCATTTTGAGACCTTCTAGACATATATTTTCTATTACTCGATCCGATATAATTTCCCGTCATGACTATATAATCTCCCATTTGGTTTTGATCTAATAAAATATTCTTAAATAAATACCTGTAACTATATCGAAGTCGGCGGGCCGACTTCAACTTACTCTCGTTCAAATGCGCATAGTGATCGAAAAATGATGTATGGCGGATCGATAGGTAATGATGATTAAGATATATGTGTAGAAGGTTTGAACAGTCTATTTTCAAAATTGTAGGAGATATGAGGTTTTTTTCAAATTGCGGGGGCGAGAGGGGGCGTGGCAAAAATTTTAAACAAACTTGATCTGCGTGCAGAAGATACAAGTCTACACTGAAAATATGGTAGTTCTAGCTCTTATAGTCTCTGAGATCTAGGTGTTCATACAGACAGACGGACAGACGGACATGTCTATATCGACTCGGCTATTGATGCTGATCAAGAATATATATACTTTATGGGGTCGGAAATGCTTCCTTCTGCCTGTTACATACATTTGCACGAACTTAGTATACCCTTTTTACTCTACGAGTAACGGGTATAAAAAAGACTTGGCTCATCGACGTACACATGCACAATAAATGCTCCGATACCCATATGTGGTAAACAACATAAAAACAACAAAAATCCAACAACTATTAAATTAAAATCAAGCCTTCTGCTATTTATATATATGTATATAATTTTACATGTCGCATACCCAATAAAAATGTATGCAATCTTTGTCTTGCGAGCCTAGCATTTAAAAAAAAAAAATAACAAGTCATAAAGCTGAAAAAAATTACTATTATTACTATTATTATTTAGCGCCCCTATCTGACCTAATCTGGAGCTCCTTTTTCGGTGGGTTTAAGGCATACACAATTGACCATATATCCATATATATATAAATATATATATATATCCATATACATATAAATATATCCTTATACATGTATAAAAATCCATATACATAAACATATCCATATACCTTTTTATTGCATTTATTAACACGTATTGAAATTACCTCTGTGAGAGAAGCAACGCTTGGCCCGCATGTCATAGATTTTGAAAAATAATTGAATTATAAACTAAACAAAAAAACCAAAAATATGTTTTGCTAAAACTAAAATTATTTAAATGTTTTAAGTATTAAGTAGGCCGTCAGCCGTCAGGTATACAGGGGGATCAACGTGCATCGTTGATGCAGCGTAGGGACTCCTGAATCAACATCTGAACAGAGCATGCACTTGTTCAGATGAGTGATCCTGATCCACGCGCGGCATCAAATATGTATGGCCGTAACTGTATACAACCGTCGGAAGGTCATGTCTCTGCCAAGGGTGCTGGCGAATGGTAGTCAGGCGAGAGAGACAACTCTTAAAAACCCTCAAATCTAAGGTGGAACAGCATATGCCGAAGGATGAATGGCCGAGGGGGCGTCTCTGGTCTGAAGTATGCGGACTCTGGATACCTGCCGACCTCTAGTTTTATTTAGGCTTCCCACGGCAATGCGGGCTATGTCGTGGATGACATTCATTCCCGCCTACTCTTGGGACTCTAAATGAACTCAATTGCCAAATATAAAGGGGAGCCCGGTCCTTCCCAAAACAAACCGGAAGGGAATATTATTCCCTCTAAACCTGGCGGCAGCCAGCCTGTCACCAGTCAAGCGCCGACGAAGGATAATGCTAATGAGCCGATCCTTCGTCACGAGACGGAAGGTGTTGGAAGTGGGGAGCCGGTGAATGCACCGACTTCCTCCCTATCAGGAAATACCCGGGATACACCACCATCGAGATGGAACACCACCTGCAAACGTGCATCTGGGACTACGCTCGGTGTTGGGGTATCCAGGGGGCATTCTGCCAACGCTCCTGTCTCCAAGCTAACAACAGGGACAAAGCCGACGTTCAAGCAGAAACGTCGGGCGGCCTTTATCCTGGGCAGAAACCCCCACGGAGACCCAGACACATCTCCGGAGGGGCTGCAGCTGATGGAGTGGGCAAAGAGCGTGCTCCAAGACAACCAGCCAAGCAAGCCACGCACCCAAGTGGCCCCACAATCGGCGAAGCGGCAGCGATCACCTGAGGAGACTGCGAGGACGAAGCCCAAACGTCCGAAAACGCAGCAGGCGAACCGTTCGTTCGCGGAGGTCGCGAGGGGGAAGATCATCATTGGTGTCCTTGACAAATTCAACCAGGATGGTCAGATCCCTCGCGAAAAATGAAGCGTCGTAGAAACGGAGCTACAGAAGCGGTTTCTGAAGGACGCAAAGGCATGCGGGGGAGCTCCACACTCTTGTGAGGACGCCGGGTGGCATCAAAGCTTCGTGAAAGTTATCGCGTGCGATGATGCCCGCTCGGCCGAAATCTTCAAGGGTGTGATTGCTTCCCTTGGAGAGGTCTACCCGGGCGCCCAACTAGTCGCTGTCGACTGGAAGGATATCCCGGCTAGACCTCGACCACGCGTCTGGGTGCCGGCGCAGCCTGAGAGTAAAGGAGAGATCCTAGAGATGCTCCAGCTCTGCAACCCTCACTTACCCACGAGCAACTGGCGTGTGGTAAAAGTGGAAGAGACGTCAGGCAATTCACGCCAAATCATCCTTGTCCTCAACAAGGAATCGGTGGATCTGCTAAAGCAGACGGACGGTACAGTCAAGTACGGTTACCGAAGGGTAAAAGTACGAGTGTATCGTTCGGATGCTTCAGCAGAAAAATCGACTACCGAGGAGCCTGATCTGGAGATGGATGTCGACGTCTCGGACGCTGAGGAGGAGCTGGACACGGACCTGGACGTGGTCCTCTCGGATGTTGGTGAAGAGAAGGAAAACTCCTTAATTGGAGACCCCTTCGCCGACTCAAGCAGCACGACGGTGGTGGCGGTTTCTGGAACTGTTCTTCCGGATCCTCCAGATCAACCTCCACCACAGTAAAGCAGCAGCAGCTGCTCTCCTGCTTCGTCTAGCCAAGGACGAGGCAGACATAGTCCTGATTCAGGAACCCTGGGTAAGCGGAGGCAGGGTTCTAGGACTAAGTTCACCGGACTACACGTTAATAGTAGCTCCCACTCAAGGTAAAACTCGTACCTGTATTCTTGCAAAGAAAGGGCTCCCTGTATTTTTGCTTAACAATTTCAGTAATGAAGACAATACAGCGATTAGTCTGGAAGGTCCGGTGACAATCAGGCTAAGCGCTACATACATGGCCCACGACCACCTTGGACCACCACCACACGCACTTTTCCGAGCATGTATCGCTGATAGCGAGGCCAGGAAGGTTGGACTCCTGATCGGTTGCGATGCAAATGCTCACCACAGCCAATGGGGAAGTACGAACACTAACGAACGGGGTGAGTTACTTTTTGATTATGTACATCCTGTCTTCTAAGTTGATCATCTGCAACAGAGGTAATGAACCTACTTTCATAACCAGAAATAGGAAGGAGGTCCTGGACGTCACTATTATTTCCCACGCCCTTCAAGATCAGGTGGTGTCTTGGAGGATCATTCTTTCTCCGACCACCGATACATTGAAACAGTCATAAATTTCTCCAAATCTACACCAGTTCAGTTCCGAAACTTTAGGCGAACCAACTGGGCAAAATATTCAGATATCCTTCATCGAACGCTTCCAGAGACTCCTCCGACTGGAGCAAACAGTCCAGAGCGTACGATGTCCCTCATCAGCACTTTCACGAATGCGTGCTATACTGCTCTGAAAAGATCCTGTCCCCTTAGCACCTCGAAGGGAAAGGGCAAAAAACCCCCCTGGTGGAACCCAACACTAGGAGAGCTAAAGAACGAGAAGGCAAAGCTAACTTCGACTGTGCCGAAGTTTTAATACACTTGAAAAACGTTACCTCAACTGATTTAACCGGTAAAATATATATATATTTTATATATATATATATATATATATATAAATATCAGATTTTCAAAATTTTTAAATCATTGATAATAAAAAATTTGATACCATAAAAAAGAACTTTTCTTAGCAAAACACATTTTTCGACCGATCGGTCCTATGGCAGCTATATGCTATAGTCATCCGATTTTGATAAATTTTTTCAAAATTATGTGAAAGCATATAAAACTAATATATACCAAGATTGGGGACGCTACGATAGGAAACAAAAAAGTTTTTCTCACTAGAAGTAGTTTTTTGACCGACTGTTTCTATGGGAGCTATATGCTATAGTCATCCGATTTTGATAAATTTTTGCAGAATTATGTGAAAGCATATAAAACTAACATATACCAAGATTATTGACGCTTCGATGGAAAACAAAAAAGTTTTTCTCACTAGAACTAGTTCTTAGACCGATCGTTCCTATGGCAGCTATATGATATAGTCATCCGATCCGGCCGGTTCCGACATATTAGTTGCATGCAGTCAAAAGAAGGCTCTGTGCAAAATTTCAGCTCGATAGCTTTAAAATTGAGGGACTAGTTCGCGTAGAAACAGACAGACAGACAGACAGACAGACAGACAGACGGACAGACGGACGGACGGACAGACGGAATTGAACTCAGCTCGTCGTCCTGATCAAGAATATATATAGTTTATGTGGTCGGAAATGAATATTTCTATGCGTTACAAACTTCTGGGCAAAATTAATATACACTTTTCAAGTGTATAAAAACGCTAGGCGTCTTTTCAACTCTGCAAAAATGAGTGGAGGCGAGCAGGACTGGCAGAGCTACAAAGTTGGCCTTTCCTCCTACAAGAAAGAACTAAGGAAAGCCAAAAGATCTTCTTGGCAAAAGTTCTGCAGTGAAATAGAAGACACTTCGGAAGCCGCAAGGCTCCGGAAGATTCTATCCAAGACAACCCCCTTCCTAGGCTATCTAAAGAAACCAGATAATTCCTGGACCACTTTCAGCGAGGAATCTTTAGACATCCTCATGAACAAACACTTTCCGGGATGTTCGCTCACGAAGCAGGACTACGATTCCCAAATCACCATTGACAACCCATCAATTCCTAACTCACTCTCAGGTAACAACATAAGCTGGGCTATTAGAAGCTTCAGCCCCTACAAATCCCCTGGACCGGATGGAATTATTCCGGCCCAGCTCATCCATGCAGGAAAAACAGCCATCAGATGGCTTCAAACCATCTTCGAGGGTGTACTCTCGGATGGCATAATACCAGAACCATGGCTACAAACCAAGGTGGTCTTTATACCCAAGGCGGGCAAAGCCTCGCACGTCTCCCCCAAGGACTTTAGGCCCATCAGTCTATCGTCCTTCATGCTCAAGACCATGGAACGACTTCTAGGTCTTCACCTCAGAGCAACCATACCGCTCTCTCACCTGTCAGAATCCCAGCACGCCTACCGGAAAGGCAGGTCAACTGAGACAGCTCTGCACTCAATTGTTACGATTATAGAAAAATCTCTGGAATGTAAGGAATACACCCTCGCGGCATTCCTGGACATCGAAGGCGCATTTAACAACATTCTCCCATCCGTAATCACCGAAGCGCTAACGAATCTGAGGGTCGACTCCCAAACAGTGAGTCTTGTCAGTCAGTTACTAATATGTAGGACAGTCAAGGCATCACTGGGGACGTCGACATGCAGCAGATTCGTCAGTAGAGGTACCCCACAAGGGGGGGGTACTCTCGTCTCTTCTATGGAACGTAGCTGCGAATGCGCTACTGCGTTCAATGGAAGGGGGTGGCTGCAAAGTGATTGCGTACGCGGATGACGTTGCTATCGTCTTCTCGGGAAAGTTCCCTCAAACATTATGCGATCGCATTACCGCATCCCTTCAAACCCTAACCAACTGGGCAAGGAAAAGTGGATTGAGCATTAACCCATCCAAAACGGAGCTTGTACTCTTCACTAGGAAGTACAAAATCCCCCTTGTTGTCCCTCCAAAGCTCAGTGGAGAAACTCTTAAACTCAGTAACAGCGTCAAATACCTAGGCCTCACATTAGATAGGAAGCTTGATTGGAACCTGAACTCCGATGAACGGGTCAGGAAAGCCACCGTCGCCCTCTACGCGTGTAGGAAAACTATCGGACTTAAATGGGGTATGACCCCAAACATTACTGTACGGAGTAACAGTATGGTGGCCGGTCCTAGAAAAGACAGCCCAGCAGCGCAGATTCTCCAAGGTTCAGCGCATGGCTGAAATATGCATACTCCGATGTACTCGGCATCAGTCATTCTTTCAGACTACCAGACCACTGTAGTGTCTTTCAGGCCGAAATCCTTGCGATCAAGGAAGCCTTAATATGTGCACAGTACTCAGCTCAGACGCTGAGTACAATAAGCATCTACTCTGACAGCCAAGCCGCCATTAAAGCACTTGGCTCAATATAGATCTCTCCAGGAGATGGCAGAACAGTCCGATATAAGCCTTATCTGGGTCCCAGGTCACAGGGATATAGAGGGCAATTGCAAAGCAGACGAACTCGCGAGACAAGGGACTACCACCGACCTCCTTCCTGATAAGGAAAATGTAGGTATGCCCATGGCTACGTGTAGGCTCATCATTAAAGAACTATTCGAGCAGAAAGCTACTCAAAAATGGCAGTCAGTCAGTACCTGCAGGACAGCGCGACTGACTTGGCCAGATCGCAGCGAAAAACGCTCATTGGACCTATGCAAGCTCGGCAGAGCAAACTGCGCAGCAGATGTCAGGTCCATCACAGGACACTGGCTGGTCGGAACACATGCCGCCAGACTAGGTGCCCCCTACAACGACTTCTGCAGAAGCTGTAGGGACGAGGAAGAAGTGGAATCTACCTAACACTTTTTCTGCTCGTGCCCTGCTCTAAGTCGTCGAAGAAAGAAATTCCTAGGCTCATACTTCCTAACCGATATTTCCGAACTCTCGGTCATATCCCCAAGACAAATCTCAGGATTCATAAAGGCATCAGGATGGACCTAGCGTGATCCAATATGGCTGAGTAAGAATCAAGTATCCAACCAACAGCCAGGAGTGAGCCGACCGCGACGCTTCTGTGTTAGGTCAGCAGGCTAAAATTTGAAATCAACCAGCCGTTGTAAGGATGGGCGTGCCTGTTGCGGGATGTTCGGTAGATGGCGCAGGTTTACCGATTTGTAGCCGAATTTAAATATTTAATTTGATTGTTTTTTTTTGTCAGTTAGGGTTTTGAATTTGTAACGATTTTGTGTCTTGTGAGGTATTAGTATTTGTAGATTGCACAGGGACGTATCGCACCTGAGATGACCGATGCTAGCCGGTGTCAGCCCAAAAACAAAAGCGGTGTCGTAACAAGCTGCTTTTTTACCTGCGCGGAATAAGTTGCACATTTATGGTCCTTCGAGTAATCATTACTCATTACATACATCATTACTCACGAAGACTGCCAAACCAGTTGGCATACCCGTAAAACGGTATCCACGGTACATAGTCCACAAGGCGCACCTCACGGTGCACTACGGCAAGATTAGGAATAATTAATCCGGAAGACGGCAGCGCAAGACTTATTGGTGGTCTTCGTGGGAGAAAACCAGCGGAACGAAAGGGCAGTTCCCTAAAGAAGAGCGGGATGAGAAAGCGAACATTGACAAGCGGCAGCGGAGGCTTAGGCGACTCACCGCGGCGAACTCTAAAAAGTGGCAGCGGAGGCTTCAGGCGACTCACCGCGGCGAACTCTAAAAAGCGGCAGCGGAGGCTTCAGGCGACTAACCGCGGCGAACTCTAAGAAGCGGCAGCGAAGGATTCAGGCGACTCACCGCGGCGAACTCTAAAAGCGGCAGCGGAGGCTTAGGCGACTCACCGCGGCGACGATCAGAGGACAAATTTAAAGAATTAAGTGGGCACCACGTCGAATGGAGGAATTTAACAAAAAATTTAACAGAGTTTTGGAAAAAGCAGGAGAATTTTGTGAGGCAGCGGCACAAAAAGGAGCAATAGAAGAATACAAGGCCAGACAAAAGAAGCCGGCATCAGATGCCCCTAAAAAAAAAGAAACGCAGGGCAGGAAAAAGGAAGCAAAAAAGACGAAAGTACAAAGAATTATATCGACTGATTAATTTGTCAACTAGAGAATATAAAGATAAATTAATTTAAAAATTAGAAGATTAAAAAAAAAAAAAAGATTTAAAAAAAAAAAATCAAACAATTTACGTTGTTTGTTCTTCAAAATGGTATTAACAAGAGAACAACTTAATGCATTGGCTGCTAGCCAATCAGCAATATTCATACAGATGAAGAAGTGGGAAGAGGAACTACACCATATTGATGGTTCAAACATGGATCTTTTGACCGAATTTTAGATTATTTCTCCAAAGAAGTCTTTGGGAAAACACAGGCCCTGAAAAATAAAATTGTGGCATAGTTAAATAAAAAAAGCAGCAGATCAGACAATGAATATGGCAATGCAACAGACGGTTGGAGAGCAGGAAATTCGGTTAAAGGAATTAAGCCATGCTAGTCAAACGTTTCTTGCTACCATTGAAAGAGCAGGAGAAGATCCCAAACAGCATCGTATTGACAGCGAGCACATTAAAGAAGATTTTCAGCTGCTATCGGAAATTTTCAGAGAACTGAAAGACAATGGACAAGTAACGCCAACTTTACTGGAAAGATTCGAAGACTTAAAACAAAGAAAACGAAATAAGGATATATGGTTGGTTTAAAATAAACCATCAGAACCAGTTACAAAGCTCAGGGAAATAGAAATTCCAGCGTTCATTGGAGACATAACAACATGGTCAAGTTTTATTGATATTTTCATTGAGGTGGTGGCAAATTACGAAAGTTTGTCAAATAAAGAAAAACTTATGCGGCTAAAGGAAGTTTTTAAAGCTGATCACTGAAGATAACTATAAAGTGGCACTATCGATTTTAAAAAACAGATACGAAAATCGAAGGCAGCTGTTTCTGAAGCATTTTCACCAATTTCTAGATTTGCCACTGATGAACAGCGAGTCGGAGAAAAGTGTGCAAGAGATGCTGGATACAACACAAAAATCCACACATGCCATAAGAGGAATGGGAATTTCACATGACGGCTCTGATGTATTCATTGCGGGAATACTATTAAGGAAATTTGACCGTTCAGGATAACAGCAATATAAGCTCACATGTGTTCGGACAAAAGAAGTGCAGATATTGGAGGATGTACTAGAGTTTTTGGAAAAACATCTCCAAGCGATAAAGGCGGTTAGACATCCGAAGCAATATAAACGTGAAGGTCCAAAAATAATGAGCATTACAGTGGACAATACTTGTTTGCATTGTAAAATTTCTGGACACAGGATTCAAAACTGCAGAAAATTCAATAATGGATAAATGGAACTATGTTCGAGTGGAACATTGTAACGCGTCCTTTTGGTCCCGATACCAAGTTGGGCTTAGCTCAGGGTTGTCGAAGGTCGTTCCAACAAATTTATATTGGACTTGCAAATAAACAACACAGTTGCGGGTTAGTTTAAGGTAAATTCCGATTTATTCTTCTCTTTTGTTTCTTCACAAATTGTTGATCTCTGATTTGATATCACAGTTTGTTGATTTAACTTATTGATTTAACTTATATTTTTATAACCTATCTGAGCTATCCTTGCCAAATCGCAAGGTTCGCCTCCTATTAGGCCAATTTGCCTTAATTGCTAAATATCGTTGGCTCAGGTCAACTCAGTGGCCCGTCTAAGCAATCGCTTGACTCGCTGGCTCCCTTCGACGCACAACTTTCAGATTTCTCCCCTACTATTTTCCACTCAAGGATTCAAAGGATTCGCTGGTTAAGATTTTCGTTTGACTTTGCCGAACTAACGTTCCAACCCTCAAACAATCCTTCGCACAGCTACCTTCGTTCTTATATTCCCACCCTTTCCGCTTCGAGGACCTCCAAATGTCCTTCTTGCTCGATCCTGATATCCTGGCGACGTCCTTTTCCTGTTGAGAAGCAATCCTTCGTACTTCTATCCGCGTGACTGACTTTCGCACTTTCCGCACTCGCTTGAAATCCGTTTATACACTGACTGCCTCATCAATGTGCAACGCGTCTCCTGGTCGGCTTCTCGAACATTCTAGAACCTTCTCCAACTCCACGGCCATTTCGCTGCCTAGCAACAGCCATTCGTTGCTGCTTCTGCCCGCCATGTCGCCTTTCCTTCCTTGAGACAGACCGAGACAACCAGCTTCGCGTTATCGAATCCTAACGGATCCTTCGGCTCGCCCAATGGGCATCCACTGGCTGTCGTTCTACTGTCTTCATGCGATCCCATCCATTTCCCCTTCCCGTACGTCTGACTTCTTTCCCCTTGGTCACCCATATTCGCCGTGATTCCCCTTTCCCTCCTTACCTCCATACCCCCTCCTTCGCCATACCATGCTGTTTATGAGGATTAACCATTCCTCACACTCCCCCCTTTCTTCGGTAAGCGGAAATACTCATATTTCCGATTTATAATTTAACCCTATTTTTCCGTTAGGTTTTGAATATCCCGCCTATTAGACCTCCACTTGATGCCCTCTTATCTCGATAATTTATCGACCCATGCACTACTGAGTATTGGTATCGATGTTTTATCGCTCCCTTTACTATCGCATACACGTGACCTTTTCAGTCACCGTTCGTTCTATTCGTACTCGTACTTGCATTCGTACTTGTACTCGTACTCGTATTTATGTAACTGGACGATACACCCACCACTGATCACACATGGATAGCAAATTTTTGACAGCAGGTAAGTGTTTTTCTTTTCTTTTGTTCTACTTTCTCTTGTATTTTAACATTTTTTTTCCATGCCGTTTTCCACTTTCTTCTCCGTCGACTGCGCTGCCCCTGCCCTTCAGCCTTCCTGCGAATTGTTACGGATCATCACCTATGCCAGCTGCCTTGCCCATGCTATGAAAGCCACCCCACCCATTTACGATACCCCTTTTTTTTGTTTTACATATGTGACCTGCAACATTAGTGGTGAATGATGTCAACATTGAGTGCACTTTAGTGAGCTCAACTGACTGGGGTTGGGGACATGGGCTTCGGCCAAGTCGACTCGTTACCTCCTCGTGGTGCCCTTGGGTAAAACTAAAACGAGCGGCGAGTCGGTTCTATGGGGTTGCCAGCCCCTTGAATTGAAAACTGTTGGTACAAGAAGAATGAATCAGCCTCGGATAATGAACAATGTTCACAATTCTCCCATAGCCACCAGCTTGGGAACCCAACAGAGAGACGTGGCGGGTACTCCTCGAGAGTATCGGTGCACATGTTGTGAGAGATCCTTTGCTTACGAGCGGCCTAGGCCAACACATGTCACGGATGCATAAAGATCGTTTTGATGAAATACGTTTACGCATCGATAAGAAAGCGAGATGGACTGACGAAGAGTTGTGGATGATGGCGAGAAAAGAAATCGAACTCACAGCAAATGGAGTAAAATTCATTAATAAGGCTCTGGTGGCATTCTTTGCACCCAGAACCGTCGACGCTATTAAAAAGTGTCGACAAAGGGATATTTATAAGGAGGAAATAGAGCAGCTAAGAGGGCAAGCTTCTCATATACCGATACCTAATGAATCTTTACCCATACAGCGCCGCCCTAGTTTAAGTGAGCGAGATTATTTGGAACACCTTCGGAAGGAACTGTCAGTTCATCAATGAAACATTCGGACAATGAAATCATGAGGACTCTACAGAACCTTGGTTCTGTTAGATGCAGTGACCGATGGAGAGTCGGTGTCTTGCAAGAAATCGTAGATGGAAAGTAGCAACTCTTCAATGCTTATCGGGAAATTTTCTCGCTCAGAATCAACAAGTTCTGGCGAGAAGGAAAGCAAATCCTACTCGCAATAGGAGACAATTAAGGAGGGAGCAGTACGCTAGTGTCCAGCGTAACTGGGATAAGCACAAAGGTCGCTGCATTAAGTATTTGCTTGATGGACCTGACGAGCCAGTAATGCCAAACCAGGAAATAATGGAACCTTACTCGAAGGAGATAATGACACAGCCGAAGCCCTCTTCATGCTCGAACGCCTCGTTCCACATGGAACATCAGCTTGAGAGGGTGTGGGCACCCATAACATTGGGTGAACTAAAGACATCAAAAGTGGCTTTGTCTTCTTCCCCGGGGCCTGACGGAATAACGCCTGCAACTGCACGGACTATTCCTAATGGTATTATGCTTCGCATAATGAACCTGCTCCTATGGTGCGGAGAACTACCTGTACTCTTCCGAATGGCCCGAACCATTTTCATTCCAAAAACGGTGAAGGCATCTCAACCGCAAGACTTCCTTCCGATATCAGTCCCCTCGGTTATGGTAAGACAACTCAATGCCATCCTGTCTTCCCGGTTGACCGCAATGGTTGATTGGGATCCACGGCAAAGAGGATTCCTGGCTACCGATGGGTGTGCTGATAACGCGACGATAGTTGACTTAATCTTAAGGGATCGCCGACGAACATATTCGTCTAGCTACATCGCAACACTAGATGTTAGCAAAGCATTTGACTCGGTGTCTCATGCGGCGGTAATTAACACCCTAACCGTTTATGGCCTCCCAAAGGGTTTTGTCAACTATGTACAGAATCTCTATAAAGACGGAAGCAGCAAGCTTAATGGAATTGGATGGAGATCAGAGGAGTTCACGCCTGGCCGAGGAGTGAAGCACCATTATTCAACCACCATTATTCAATCTGATCATAGATAGGTTGCTTAGATCCCTTCCCGTTGAGATTGGTGTCAAAGTCGGCAATGCCATGACAAACGCTGCAGCGTTCGCAGATGACGCCTATGGACGTGTCAGTCGCATTCTTTCATGCTCCCGTGACGAGACTCGGGATCCCATCCATTCGTTGGTCAGCACCTATGCTGAGACTTCGTAGATTGGCAAGCATTCGGTGGCCACACCTCGAGCAATCCGATGTGGCCAGCACCTTTCTTGAAGACGAAAAACGGAAGGCCCGAGCCAGACTCTGGATGGAGTTAATGAACTGTTATCACGGACCATATGTCTGTTGATGGCAACGGTCTACGAGAAGCTGCTAACTTTAAGCAGCAACACAGGTGGGTTAGTCAGCCCACGCGTTTGCTCACAGGAAAGGAATATGTAAACGGAATTAAACTGCGGATAAACGCCCTACCCTCAAAGTCTCGTACTACGAGGGGAAGGTGCGAATTGGATCGACAGTGTCGTGCCGGATGTGATGCTCCCGAGACCATACATCACACCTTGCAAATATGTTATAGAACGCACTGGAGGCGTATATTACGACACAACAGCATAGTAAAGTAACTCAAGGTTGCACTTGAGAGACGAGGCTATGTTGTCATTGCCGAACCAAGCCTGCAGGGCGATCACGGATTACTAAAACCTGACCTGGTGGCATACCGACAAGATTGCATTTATGTGTCCAAATAGTGACAGATCGTCACATACATCTTGATCAAGCGCATAAGCGTAAGGTCGAGAAGTACGATAGAGATGACGTAAGAATGGCTTTGCGAAGAGATTTTCAGCTGGAAAGAAGTGTTGAAGTAGTATCGGCTACTTTAAATTGGCGTGGTATCTGGAGCGGTCAGTCAGTAAAACGGCTGATCAATCTGGGTATCATCAACTCTGGTGACAGTAGCGTCATCAGTGCCAGAGTAATCTCTGGCGGAACATACTGCTTTCAACACTTCATGTCTTATCAGGGATACTCTCGTGGGATTACCTAACCACGGTTCTCTTTAAAACCACCTGCTACCTTGGTAACACCTAAGGACATATAGGACATATAGGGTGAGGTTTAAGTACGTAGGCACTGTGGGACTTCAATGTGTTGATATCCCATCAAACAGTGAATCGTGCATGCTAGTAGAGGTTCAACCCTCTGATAGTATCTTTCGAAGATTTCCTCATCCTCGCGATCAAAAATTAAAAAAAAAAAAAGGGAGGAGCACGCCGGTGCCTGCCGAGTCGTCGCTGACGAATTGGGCGCAGCCAAAGCGTGCGGCTTTGGACTCGGAAGCGGATGAAGCCCTGTCGGACGACTCCGTCTTCGTTGTCCCGCCCCGTCGACCTCTGGCGCTGCCGCTGCTGCTGCTTCTGCTGCTGCTTCTGCCGCTGCCTCTGCTGCCGTCCCTAGCCCCGCCCCTGCCCTGGCCGCTGCCCTGGATGCTGCTTCTGCGCGTGCCAAACCGCCAGTGGTTCCGCGCTGCAAAGCACCGGAGATCGTCGCTGGAGGTGCGTCAGCGGTATTGGCTGAGCTGTCTGCTGTGCAGCTCAGCGTCGAGGATGCCGTGACCCGTGGTCGCATGGAGGCTGAGGCTCCTCACGCTGTTCACGCAGCGATTAAGCGTTATGATGAGCTCGTCGTAGCCCTGCTGTTGCGGAACTCTGCGTTGGAGGTGTCTGCTCAGACGCCCGCAGCCCCAGCTGTCTACCACGTGGCTTCTGCTGCCCCCTACGCAGCTGGAATTGCTGCCGTCCCTGCTGGCCCCGTTGCCGCCCCACGGATCAACAAGCCAGTTGAGACGTGGTCCGCGGTGGTCACCAGCAGTGACCCGAACGTCACCGGAAGGCAAGTCGCCGAGAAAGTGATGAAGGAGGTAGCTCCTGCCCTTGGCGTCCGAGTCCACGATGTGCGCGAGCTACGTCGTGGTGGAGCCATCATCCGCACACCGTCTGTGGGCGAGATGAAGCGGGTGGTCGCGAACGCGAAGTTTGCCGAGGTTGGTCTCGCTGTCAAGCAGAACCAATGCCCGAAGACAAGGATCACGGTGTTCGATGTGGACACCAGCATCACGCCAGATGATTTCATGGAGGAGCTCTATGAAAACCACTTCAAGGAGCAGCTGAAGATGGCAGCCTTTAAAAAAGCAGTCTATTTGGAGACCAAGCCCTGGTCCATCACCGACGGCGACAGAGTTAATCTGACGCTGGAGGTGGACGAGAGCGCACTGGCCGTACTTGAGGAGACCGGACGGGTCTACATCAAGTGGTTCTCATTCCGCTGCCGGTCGCTCGTCCGCACCTATGCCTGTCATAGGTGCGTTGGATTCGACCACAGGGTGTCTCAGTGCAGAGCGAAGGAAGTCACATGCCGTCAATGTGGCGACACTGGCCACACTGCCGCTAAGTGCACAAAACAGGTGAGCTGCAGAAATTGCAGACAGAGGAGGCTACCCGATGGGCATCATATGCTCTCGGGGACGTGCCCCGTTTATGAAGCAGTGCTAGCAAGGGTTGCTGCTAGACATTAAACTGTTTAGCATAATCCAGGCAAATTGTGGTCGTGGTCGAGCTTGTACCATCGAGCTCGGAGTTCGCATGCGCGACTCTGGCCACTCGATCGCACTTGTGCAGGAGCCTTACGTGGACAGAAGCGGACGGATAACGGGACTCCCATCCGGGATGCGCGTTTATTCCGACAAGCGGAAAAAGGCTGCCATCATCATCGACGACCCAGATGCCATCTGTATGCCAATAGAATCGCTGATCACCGACTTTGGCGTATGCGTGAGCGTCACTGGAAGATTTGGCTCCATCTTCCTGAGCTCCGCATACTGCCAATTCAACACCGAACTGGAGCCGTACCTACTGTACTTAGATGCAGTGCTGCTGCTGGGCAGCAGCACCCCTGTCATCTTTGGCCTTGACGCGAACGCAGTATCCCCAATGTGGTTCAGCAAGCTTTCCGAGCATGCTCGGGGGCACACGAACTACATACGGGGTGAGCTGCTGTCTGAGTGGTTACTTGGAAGCCGAGCCAGTGTACTTAATGAGGCCAGTGAAGTCTACACGTTCGACAGTCGCAGAGCACAAAGCGATATCGACGTTACGATCGTCAACGAAGCAGCGTCTATGTGGGCTACATACAACTGGAGAGTGGACGAGTGGGATCTGAGCGACCACAACATTATAACTGTTGTGGTGACGCGTGACCCATCAGACACAGTTGAGAGCTTTGCTCCTGTGCCGTCCTGGAACGTCTCAAATGCGCGTTGGCGATCATTCGGTGAGGAAGCGATTCGTCTGGCAGCCGAACTGCCTGAGGAATTTGCGGAGACGCCATTGGATGCCCAAGTGTCTGCAGTGCGCTCGAACTAAGCTCCAAGCGCCAAGAGGTCAGGAGTCTGAGGCGTCTGCTCCAGGATGCCCGTCGTCGCGATAGCGATGAGGCCGAGCAACTTGCTTCTGCACTGAGGAGTTCCTCTGGGCAGTACAAGAAGCTCATCCTGAAGGCGAAGGAGGAAAATTGGCGTCGCTTCGTGGGAGACCATCGAGACGATCCATGGCGGCACGTCTACAGAATATGCCGGGGACGAAAGAAGACTACCGAGTTTGGTTGCCTTCGTTCGGATGGCGAGCTAGTCGTAACATGGCACGACTGCGCGAGTGTGCTCCTCCGCAACTTTTTCCCTGTTGCGGAGTCGAATGCGCACATCGCCATCCCGGACGACGCACCACCAACCCTCGAAGCCTTCGAGGTGGATGTTTGTGTCGCCAGGTTGAAGAGCAGGCGCTCGCCTGGCATGGACGGCATCACAGGTACGATCTTCAAGGCTCTGTGGCGTGCGATCCCGCAGCACTTGTTAGCGTTGTTTGCTGGCAGCCACGCGTTTGGCTCCCAGGTTCAAACTTAAGCGTGCCTACCCGCTGGAGGATAGCGATTGGCTGTACGGTGACGACCTGACGAGTCTGAACTGGTTGCAAAGGATGGCGCGGCTGGACGAATGCTTACTGCGCGAGTGGCAGCGCAGATGGGATGATGGTGCCGATCACGGACGAGTGACCCACCAATTTCTCCCGAACGTAAGATTCGTTTTCAGCGAGCGTAAGTTTGGATTTACGCTACGCTCCGGTTTCCTGCTGACTGGCCACGGATCGCTAAATTTCTGCATGAGAGGCGTCTGAGCGATACTCCCGCATGCTCATGCGGTGCAGCGCTCGAGGACTGGCGACACGTGCTATGTGTTTGCCCCCTCTATGCGGATTTGCGAGACCTCGATGGACTAGGAATACGGCACGAAAATGGCGACTGGATTGTGTCTGGAGTGGCAGAGACACAGGAGAGGATGAGGCTGCTGGAGGTGTTCGCTGAGGCGGTGTGTGCGAGACGGCTGCACTTGCTGGATCCCCTGCGAGTGAGTGGGCTGCCAGTCCCGGGCTAGGCCGAAACTGGCAAAATCCTCCTGGTGCTCCCTGTTCCGGGCCTGTCGGGGCCAAAAGGGGAGGGCCCACCGAGCCTATCGGTACCACGGGTCGCACTATATGCACATTTATGTGCATATTCGGGTGCCGTGGTTTTAATCCTACATTTGGAAGATACCACGTTAAATAAATCCTGAGCGATCAGATTAGTTCTGTCCCTATCTACTCACAGTCGGTTTCAGATCGTTGAGGCAAGCGGACGTGTTTGCTCCGCAGTTTAAACGAATTTCGAATTGTTTGTTTTCAAGTCCAAGTGACAACGGTTTATTGTCCTAGCAGTAAATCGTTATCAGTAGTTAATCGCGCATTTTCTTTTGTGCTTTGTCCGTAGGAGTGAGTTAAGGCAGCTTAGTGAACCTGGCTCGTGTGCGTATGAGTTAGGTTGCGGATCTTTTGTTCTTGTGTGTGTGTGCAGTGCCGTTTGTTTGTTTACATAAACAAACAAACTGTTATTGCGCCGGTGGGCGATGGCACCACCAAAGAAAAAGAGCGCTGAGGAGAGGGCGACGGCTGCGTCGACGTCGGATTTGGCGTCGACGTCAGCATCGGCAGTGTCGTTGGGAATGTCGTCGGGAGACGAGCGCCCATTGGCCAGGCCCAGGAAGGGACGGCAGCTGAGGAGGACTGCCTCTGAGGCAGCCGTAGATGTGCAGATGTCGGATGATTCGGTGAGTGAAAGGGAAGTGCGTGTGGGCTCTCATGGAAACTTTAGGGCGAACATGGGAGCAGGTATGAGTGTGAGGGAGGCTCTTGGATCTGCCAGCAGCCTTGTGGAGCTTGCGGGGGGAATTGAGCGTAGGGCAGCAGTGGGTGCTGTCCCTGTTGCTGAGGCACCGGCTGCGCCACGTGTCGTAGACGGCAGGGTGCCGATGTTGAAAAAAGGGAGAGAGTCCCATCGCTAAGATGAAGGCGCTTAGCAGTCGGACTTTACAAGCCAGTATGAGGAGCTGATTTTCACGCTTATTGCGGAAAATGAGCGCCTAATGGGGCTTTTGGACGCTGGCCCTCGTGCGGCTGTTGGCCATGTGGTACATGGTCAAGGAGGCCAAACGCAGCTTCCGCCGGTGGGTGTGTCTAGGGCTGGTCCAGTGGTGGTTACACCCCCTCTAGAGATACCTCGGCCAGTAGAGACCTGGTCTTTGGTTGTTCGCAGCAAAGCTGCTGGGAAGACCGCAAAGGACGATGTCGATCAGGTGGTGAAGGAGGTGGGGCCAACCTTGGGGGTTCGGATCCATGAGGTCAAACCTCTGCGCGATGGAGGAGCGATAATTCGTACCCCGTCAGTAGCGGAGCGGAAGCGAATAGTGGACAACCCGAAGTTTGAAGAGGTAGGGCTTAAGGTTAAGGTGAACGAACAGCTAGGGCCAAAGATGGTGGTCATGAACGTTCATTCGAAGATCAGTCCTGACGAGTTCATGGGTAATTCATTCGAGATGAACTTGAAGGACAAGATGTCTTTTGAGGCCTTTAAGAAGGTCGTTCGGCTTTTCACCAAGCCCTGGGTTGAATCCAATGACGCAGCAATGAACGTCATCCTGGAGGGTGCTGGCTCTGCCATGAAAACTTTATTGGATGTCGGGCGTTGTTACGTCAAGTGGTTTTCGTTCAGAGTTCGCAGTTTCGACCCGGTCGTAAGGTGGTATCCTTGCTTGAGCTTTGACCACAAAGTGGCTCATTGTAGGGCGACGCCGGACGCTTGTCGTCGTTGTTGCCTGCCGGGACACCGCGCAGCGCGTTGCAGCAATGCGATGTTCTGCCGAACGTGTGATTTTCGTGGTAAGCCATCTGGGCATCTTATGATGTCTGACGCTTTCCCGGGATATAGCTCGGTAGTTGCCCGAGCGAACTGACGCCATTAAAATGGCCTGCATCGCACTTCAGATGAACTGCCAGAGGTCGTATGCAGCAATGTGTGATTTGGGTGAGATGTTGAATGAACGGGACAGTAAAGTGGCCCTGCTGATTATAGCAACCAATTGTTTTTTATCGCCTGCACGATTTATTCCTAACAGCAGGACCACTTCTGCAGTAGTGGTGAATGATGTCAACATTGAGTGCACTTTAGTGAGCTCAACTGACTGGGGTTGGGGACATGGGCTTCGGCCAAGTCAACTTCTTCCCTCGCTAAAACTAAAACGAGCGGCGAACCGGTTCTATGGGGTTGCCAGCCCCTTGAATTGGAAAAACTGTTGGATCAAGAAGAACAAATCAGCCTCGGATAATGAACAATGTTCAAAATTCTCCCATAGCCACCAGCTTGGGAGCCCAACAGAGAGACGTGGCGGGTACTCCTCGAGAGTATCGGTGCACATGTTGTGAGAGATCCTTTGCTAGCACGAGCGGCCTAGGCCAACACATGTCACGGATGCATAAAGATCGTTTTGATGAATTACGTTTACGCATCGATAAGAAAGCGAGATGGACTGACGAAGAGTTGTGGATGATGGCAAGAAAAGAAATCGAACTCACAGCAAATGGAGTAAAATTCATTAACAAGGCTCTGGTGGCATTCTTTGCACCCAGAACCGTCGACGCTATTAAAAAGTGCCGACAAAGGGATATTTATAAGGAGAAAATAGAGCAGCTAAGAGGGCAAGTTGCTCATATCCCGATAAATAATGAATCTTTACCCATACAGCGCCGCCCTAGTTTAAGTGAGCGAGATTCTCTTGGAACGCCTTCGGAAGGAACTGTCAGTTCATCAATGGAACATTCGGACAATGAAATCATGCGGACTCTACAGAACCTCGGTTCTGTAAGATGCAGTGATCGATGGAGAGTCGATGTCTTGCAGGAAATCGTAGATGGAATGCAAGCATCGGGCAAAGTAGCAACTCTTCAGTGTTTATCGAATTATCTCCGGGAAATTTTTCCCGCTCAGAACCAACAAGTTCTGGCGAGAAGGAACGCAAATCCTACTCGCAACAGGAGACAATTAAGGAGGGAGCAGTACGCCAACGTCCAGCGTAACTGGGATAAACACAAAGGTCGCTGCATTAAGTCTTTGCTTGATGGACCTGACGAGTCAGTAATGCCAAACCAGGAGATCATGGAACCCTACTGGAAGGAGATAATGACACAGCCGAACCCCTCTTCATGCTCGAACGCCTCGTTCCACATGGAACACCAGCTTGAGAGGGTGTGGGCACCCATTACATTGGGTGAACTAAAGGCATCAAAAGTGGCTTTGTCTTCTTCCCCGGGGCCTGACGGAATAACGCCTGCAACTGCACGGACTATTCCTAATGGTATTATGCTTCGCATAATGAACTTGATCTTATGGTGCGGAGAACTACCTGTACTCTTCCGAATGGCCCGAACCATTTTCATTCCGAAAACGGTGAAGGCATCTCAACCGCAAGACTTCCGTCCGATATCAGTCCCCTCGGTTATGGTAAGACAACTCAATGCCATCCTGGCTTCCCGGTTGACCGCAATGGTTGATTGGGATCCACGGCAAAGAGGATTCCTGCCTACCGATGGGTGTGCTGATAACGCGACGATAGTTGACTTAATCCTGAGGGATCGCCGACGAACACATTCGTCTAGCTACATCGCAACACTAGATGTTAGCAAAGCATTTGACTCGGTGTCTCATGCAGCGGTAATTAACACCCTAACCGCATATGGCCTCCCAAAGGGTTTTGTCAACTATGTACAGAATCTCTATAAAGACGGAAGCACCACTCTTAATGGGATTGGATGGAGATCAGAGGAGTTCACGCCTGGCCGAGGAGTGAAGCAGGGGGACCCTCTATCACCGCCATTATTCAACCTGATCATGGATAGGTTGCTTAGATCCCTTCCTGTTGAGATTGGTGTCAAAGTCGGAAATGCCATGACAAATGCAGCAGCGTTCGCAGATGATTTGGTGCTATTTGCTACTACCGAAGGGCCTTCGAAGCTGTTAGATTCCACGGTCGACTTCTTGTCCTCCGTCGGGCTGACCCAACGCGACAAGTGTTTCACTGTCAGCATAAAGGGCAACCTAGCGAAGTGTACGTGGTGATACCCGAGCTTAGCGTCGGGTGCGCAGCTTCCAATAAGCGCACGATGGAGTTTTAGGTATCCGTTTCACGCGGGGACGCGTTATAATCCTCTGGACCTCGGTTTGAAGTTGACGCTAACGCAATCTCCACTAAAGCCACAACAGAAATTGTTTGCCCTCAGGACTGTCTTATTGCCCGCACTCGCTCACCAACTAACTCTTGGGAGTGTGACAGTAGGCATACTGAGAAAGTCTGACAGACTGGTACGAGCTTTCGTAAGGAAATGGTTAGCTCTGCCTTTGGACGTGTCAGTCGCATTCTTTCATGCTCCCGTGACAAGCGGGGGACTCGGAATACCATCCATTCGTTGGTCAGCACCTATGCTGAGACTTCGTAGATTGGCAAGCATTACGTGGCCACACCTCGAGCAATCCGATGTGGCCAGCACCTTTCTTGAAGACGAAAAACGGATGGCCCGAGCCAGACTTCTGGATGGAGTTAATGAACTGTTATCACGATCCAAGATAGACGAGTACTGGGCGAACAGATTGCATATGTCTGTTGATGGCAGCGGTCTCCGTGAAGCGGCTAACTTTAAGCAGCAGCACGGGTGGGTTAGTCAGCCCACGCATTTGCTCACAGGAAAGGAATATGTGAACGGAATTAAACTGCGGATAAACGCCCTACCCTCAAAGTCTCGCACTACGAGGGGAAGGCGCGAATTGGATCGACAGTGTCGTGCTGGATGTGATGCTCCTGAGACCATAAATCACATCTTGCAAATTTGCTATAGAACGCACGGGAGGCGTATATTACGACACAACAGCATAGTAAAGTACCTCAAGGTTGCACTTGAGAGACGAGGCTATGTTGTCATTGCCGAACCAAGTCTGCAGGGCGATCACGGATTACTAAAACCTGACCTGGTGGCATCCCGACAAGATCGCATTTATGTGATCGACGTCCAAATAGTGACAGATGGTCACATACATCTCGATCAGGCGCATAAGCGTAAGGTCGAGAAGTACGATAGAGATGACGTAAGAATGGCATTGCGAAGAGATTTTCAGCTGGAAGGAAGTGTTGAAGTAGTATCGGCCACTTTAAATTGGCGTGGTATCTGGAGCGGTCAGTCAGTAAAACGGCTGATCAATCTGGGTATCATCAACTCTGGTGACAGTAGCGTCATCAGTGCCAGAGTAATCTCTGGCGGAACATACTGCTTTCAACACTTCATGTCTTATCAGGGATACTCTCGTGGGATTACTTAACCACGGCTCTCTTTAACACCGCCTGCTACCTTGGTAACACCTAAGGTATAAACATCGCAATTAACATATAGGGTGAGGTTTTAGTACGTAGGCACTGTGGGACTTCAAATGTGTTGATACCCCATCAAACAGTGAATCGTGCATGCTAGTAGAGGTTCAACCCTCTGCTAGTATCTTTCGAAGATTTCCTCATCCTCGCGATCAAAAAAAAAAAAAAAAAAAATAGCCAAATGCCTCGTCATCTAATTAGTGACGCGCATGAATGGATTAACGAGATTCCTACTGTCCCTATCTACTCCAGTCTGTTTCAGATCGTTGGCGAGTGCGGACGTGTGCGCGGAAGAAATTGAGTTTAATTTCAACGTCGCAGTGCAGTCGGTTGTGATTGGCCGTTCATATCGTCATTCGAGTTCTTATCAGTGTTTTCAAAGTTGTCAACAAGGCAATAAAAACTATTGCGGTACATTGTGCTCAAAGTTGTCAACAAGGCCATAAAACATTTTGTGGTGATTTTACGCGTTTGCGGTAAATTGACATTTAGCGCAGCGAGCTTCGTCGCGTGTACGCGGTGCGTGAATCGGGTATCTGGTTCGTGTCCGTGGTCGGTATACCAGCCAGCTTTTGACAGCTAGCGCGAGCTTTCGGTTCGTGTCCGGGCTAAAAGGTGCGAAAAACTTCCGATAGAGGTCGCTCACATCCGGAGTGTGCATTCGCTTAGCGGAGACCCGCTTAGCGAAGACTCAGAAATGAGTCAGGCGCCTGGAGAGCTGAGCCGCTCGTCGAGCATGGCCAGCATGATGAGCGAGGGGAGCTCGACGAGTTCGCGACGTGGAAGAGGAGGAAGGAAGAAGGGGGGAAAAGGGAGGAGTACGCCGGTGCCTGCCGAGTCGCCCGAGTCGTCGCTGACGAACTGGGCGCAGCCAAAGCGTGCGGCTTTGGACGCTGAAACGGACGAAGTCCTGTCGGACGACTCCGTCTTTGTGGTTCCAGCCGCACCGTCGACCTCTGCCGCTGCCGCTGCTGCTGCTTCTGCCGCTGCTGCTGCTACTGCCGCTGCCCCTGCCGCCGTCCCTAGCCCCGCCCCTGCCCTAGCCGCTGCCCTGGATGCTGCATCTGCGCGTGCCAAACCGCCAGTGGTTCCGCGCTGCAAAGCGCCGGAAATCGTCGCTGGAGGTGCGTCTGCGGTATTGGCTGAGCTGTCTGCTGTGCAGCTCAGCGTCGAGGATGCCGTTACCCGTGGTCGAATGGAGGCTGAGGCTGCTCACGCTGTTCACGCGGCGATCAAGCGTTACGACGAGCTCGTTGTAGCGCTGCTGCTGCGGAACTCCGCGTTGGAGGTGTCTGCTCAGACGCCCGCAGCCCCAGCTGTCCACCCTGTGGCTTCTGCTGCCCCCTACGCAGCTGGAATCGCTGCCGTCCCTGCTGGCCCCGTTGCCGCCCCACGGATCAACAAGCCAGTTGAGACGTGGTCCGCGGTGGTCACCAGCAGTGACCCGAAAGTCACCGGAAGGCAAGTTGCCGAGAAAGTGATGAAGGAGGTAGCCCCTGCACTTGGCGTCCGAGTCCACGATGTGCGCGAGCTACGTCGTGGTGGAGCCATCATCCGCACACCGTCTGTGGGCGAGATGAAGCGGGTGGTCGCGAACGCGAAGTTTGCCGAGGTTGGTCTCGCTGTCAAGCAGAACCAAAGCCCGAAGCCAAGGATCACGGTGTTCGATGTGGACACCAGCATCACCCCGGAGGATTTCATGGAGGATCTCTATGAGAACCATTTTAAGGAGCAGCTAAAGATGGCAGCCTTTAAGAAGTCTGTACACTTGGAGACCAAGCCCTGGTCCATCACCGATGGCGATACAGTTAATCTGACGCTGGAGGTGGACGAGAGCGCACTGGCCGTACTTGAGGAGACCGGACGGGTCTATATCAAGTGGTTTTCGTTCCGCTGCCGGTCGCTCGTCCGCACCTATGCCTGTCATAGGTGCGTTGGATTTGACCACAGGGTGTCTCAGTGCCGAGCGAAGGAAGTCACATGCCGTCAATGTGGCGACACTGGCCACACTGCCGCTAAGTGCACGAAACAGGTGAGCTGCAGAAATTGCAGACAGAGGAGGCTACCCGATGGGCATCATATGCTCTCGGGGACGTGCCCCGTTTATGCTGTAGTGCTAGCAAGGGTTGCTGCTAGACATTAAACTGTTTAGCATAATCCAGGCAAATTGTGGTCGTGGTCGAGCTTGTACCATCGAGCTCGGAGTTCGCATGCGCGACTCTGGCCACTCGATCGCACTAGTACAGGAGCCTTATGTGGACAAAAGCGGACGGATTACGGGACTCCCATCCGGGATGCGCGTATATTCCGACAAGCGGAAAAAGGCTGCCATCATCATCGACGACCCAGATGCCATCTGTATGCCAATAGAATCGCTGATCACAGACTTTGGCGTATGCGTGAGCGTCACTGGAAGATTTGGCTCCATCTTCCTGAGCTCCGCATACTGCCAATTCAACACCCCACTGGAGCCGTACCTATTGTACTTAGATGCAGTGCTGCTGCTGGGCAGCAGCACCCCTGTCATCTTTGGCCTTGACGCGAACGCAGTATCCCCAATGTGGTTCAGCAAGCTTTCCGAGCATGCTCGGGGGCACATGAACTACACACGGGGTGAGCTGCTGTCTGAGTGGTTACTTGGAAGCCGAGCCAGTGTACTGAATGAGGCCAGTGAAGTCTACACGTTCGACAGTCGCAGAGCACAAAGCGATATCGACGTTACGATCGTCAACGAAGCAGCGTCTATGTGGGCTACATACGACTGGAGAGTGGACGAGTGGGACCTGAGCGACCACAACATTATTACTGTTGTGGTGACGCGTGACCCATCAGACACAGTTGAGAGCTTTGCTCCTGTGCCGTCCTGGAACGTCTCAAATGCTCGTTGGCGATCGTTCGGTGAGGAAGCGATTCGTCTGGCAGCCGAACTGCCTGAGGACCTTGCGGAGACGCCATTGGATGACCAAGTGTCTGCAGTGCGCTCGCTCGTACACCAGGTGTGCGACCAAGTGCTGGGACGCAGACCGCCGAGAGCTAGACGGAGAGTAGTTTGGTGGACCGCCGAACTAAGCTCCAAGCGCCAAGAGGTCAGGAGACTGAGGCGTCTGCTCCAGGATGCCCGTCGTCGCGATAGCGATGAGGCCGAGCAACTTGTTTCTGCACTGAGGAGTTCCTCTGGGCAGTACAAGAAGCTCATCCTGAAGGCGAAGGAGGAAAATTGGCGTCGCTTCGTGGGAGACCATCGAGATGATCCATGGGGGCACGTCTACAGAATATGCCGGGGACGAAAGAAGACTACCGAGTTTGGTTGCCTTCGTTCGGATGGCGAGCAAGTCGTAACATGGCACGACTGTGCGAGTGTGCTCCTCCGCAACTTTTTCCCTGTTGCGGAGTCGAATGCGCAAATCGCCATCCCGGACGACGCACCACCAACCCTCGAAGCCTTCGAGGTGGATGTTTGTGTCGCCAGGTTGAAGAGCAGGCGCTCGCCTGGCATGGACGGCATCACAGGTACGATCTTCAAGGCTCTGTGGCGTGCGATCCCGCAGCACTTGTTAGCGTTGTTTTCCCGCTGCGTAGACCAAGGATACTTCCCCACTGAGTGGAAGCGCCCTAGAGTAGTGGCACTACTCAAGGGGCCCGATAAGGACAGGAGCGATCCTGCCTCTTATCGTGGCATATGTCTACTGCCAGTTTTCGGCAAGGTGCTAGAGGCGATCATGGTCAATCGGATGAAGGAGGTTCTTCAGGATGGCTGCAGATGGCAATTTGGGTTCCGCCCAGGTCGCTGTGTGGAGGATGCTTGGAGGCACGTCGTGAGCAGTGTCGCCGCCAGCCCGGCCCGATACGTGCTCGGAATCTTCGTGGACTTCAAGGGTGCCTTCGACCACGTGGAGTGGAGTGCTGCACTGCGTCGACTCATCGATTCCGGCTGCCGAGAAGCCAGCTTGTGGAGAAGCTTCTTCTCTGGCAGGAGCGCAAGTATCGTCAGCAGGTATGGAGAAGTCACTGTCCCGGTGACAAGAGGTTGCCCACAGGGGTCCGTCAGTGGTCCATTCATATGGAACCTAGTGATGGACTCACTTCTTCAGCGTCTAGAAGCACATTGTGTTTTTAGCGCGTATGCAGACGACTTGCTGCTTTTCACCGAGGGAAATTCCCGAGCTGAACTGGAGACGAAAGGAGCGCAGTTGATGTCCATCGTAGGCGCATGGGGAGTAGAAGTCGGTGTAACCGTTTCTACCAGCAAGACGGCAGTCATGTTGCTGAAAGGTGCATTATCACCGAATAGGCGGCCATTGGTACGGTTTGCTGGAGCAAGCCTACCATATGTTGACAAATACCGGTACCTTGGCATCACAGCCGGCGAGCGGTTGAGTTTTCTCCCGCACATCACGTCTTTACGTGATAGGCTGGCTGGAGTCGTTGGCGCTTTGGCACGCGTACTGCGGGTCGATTGGGGTGCCAGTCCCCGCGACAAGCGGACCATATATGCCGGACTCATGGTGCCTTGCGCACTGTTTGGTGCCTCGGTTTGGCATGATGTGACGAGACGACATGTCGTCGCCAGGAGGCGGCTCATGTCATGTCAGAGGCTGATCCTGCTTGGATGCTTACCGGTATGCCGAACAGTGTCCACTGTGGCACTGCAGGTGCTTGCTGGTGCTCCCCCGTTTGACCTGACAGCCACGCGCTTGGCTCTCAGGTTCAAACTGAAGCGTGCCTACCCGCTGGAGGATAGCGATTGGCTGTACGGTGACGACCTGACGAGTCTGAACTGGTTGCAAAGGATGGCGCGGCTGGACGAATGCTTACTGCGCGAGTGGCAGCGCAGATGGGATGATGGTGCCGATCACGGACGAGTGACCCACCAATTTCTCCCGAATGTAAGATTCGTCTTCAGCGAGCGTAATTTTGGATTTACGCTACGCGCCGGTTTCCTGCTGACTGGCCACGGATCGCTAAATGCATTTCTGCATGAGAGGCGTCTGAGCGATACTCCCGCATGCTCATGCGGTGCAGCGCTCGAGGACTGGCGACACGTGTTATGTGTTTGCCCCCTCTATGCGGATTTGCGAGACCTCGATGGACTTGGAATACGGCACGAAAATGGCGACTGGATTGTGTCTGGAGTGGCAGAGACACAGGAGAGGATGAGGCTGCTGGAGGTGTTTGCTGAGGCGGTGTTTGCGAGACGGCGACATTTGTTGGATCCCCTGCGGGTGAGTGGGCTGCCAGTCCCGGGCTAGGCCGAAACTGGCAAAATCCTCCTGGTGCTCCCTGTTCCGGGCCTGTCGGGGCCAAAAGGGGAGGGCCCACCGAGCCTATCGGTACCACGGGTTGAGCAGTTTCCAAGGCTGCTCATTGAGGTCGGCCCCCTTGTGGGAGTATCGTGGTGGCTGTGGTTGACACCCAAATCGCGGGTAGAGTCTCAGTTGAGGCTCGACGTGGAGTTGCGTATCAACCGGGTGCTGTGACCCATAGATCAGCAGAGGTTTTAGATAAACCTCGCCCCTCACCAAGGGGGAGTGTTATGCCCGACAAGCATTCATTCAAATTGGTACCTAGGGACTTCTGTCTCCTAGGGGCGCTAGTCTGGCGTCACAAATCCAGGCTCCTCGCACTATATGCACATTTATGTGCATATTCGGGTGCCGTGGTTTTAATCCTACATTTGGAAGATGCCACGTAAAACAAAACCTGAGCGATCAGTTTAGTTCTGTCCCTATCTACTCACAGTCGGTTTCAGATCGTTGAGGCGTGCGGACGTGTTTGCTCCGTAGTTAAAACGAAATATTCGATTTGTTTGTATTCAATCCAAGTGACAGCGGTTTATTGCCATAGCGGTAAATCGTTATCAGTGAGTAATCGCGCATTCTCTTTTGTGCTTTGTCCGTAGGAGTGAGTTAAGGCAGCTTAGTGAACCAGGCTCGTGCGCGTATGAGTTAGGTTGCGGATCTTTTGTTCTTGTGTGTGTGTGCAGTGCCGTTTGTTTGTTTACTTTGTAAACAAACAAACTGTTATTGCGCCGGTGGGCGATGGCACCACCGAAGAAAAGAGCGCTGAGGAGAGGGCGTCGACGGCTGCGTCGACGTCGGAGTTGTCGGCGTCGACGTCAGCATCGGCAGTGGCGTTGGGAACGTCGTCGGGAGACGAGCGCCCATTGGCCAGGCCCAGGAAGGGACGGCAGCTGAGGAGGACTGCCTCTGAGGCAGCCGTAGATGTGCAGATGTCGGATGATTCGGTGAGTGAAAGGGAAGTGCGTGTGGGCTCTCATGGAAACCTTAGGGCGAACATGGGAGCAGGTATGAGAGTGAGGGAGGCTCTTGGATCTGCCAGCAGCCTTGTGGAGCTTGCGGGGGGAATTGAGCGTAGGGCAGCAGTGGGTGCTGTCCCTGTTGCTGAGGCGCCGGCTGCGCCACGTGTCGTGGACGGCAGGGTGCCGATATAGCGTAAGGGAGAGAGTTCCATAGCTAAGAAGAAGGCGCTTAGCAGAGATGTGCTTAAGTTGGCCTTAGGAAGCGGACTGGAGAACTCGCTGGTGTGTAGTCTCTCTGACGACACAAGCCAGTATGAGGAACTCATTTTTACGCTTATAGCGGAAAATGAGCGCCTAATGGGGCGTTTGGAGGCTGGCCCTCGTGCGGCTGTTCGCCATGTGTTACATGGCCATGGAGGCCAAACGCAGCTTCCGCCGGTGGGTGTGCCTAGGGCTGGTCCAGTGGTGCCCTTCAGTTCCGCTCAGGCCTGAATCAGACCTGAATTTAGGCCTGAAATGGAAGGGCTGGTCATGAATTCATGGCAGCCTTTATATGAGTTTCAGGCATGAATTTAACATAGGCATGGCCTAGGACTTCATGACGTTCGCTTCTTTTAGCCATGAGAAGCATGGGTGAACTCATGGGTGAGTTTCATGAATGATTTCACTGATGATTTAAGGTCGATTTCATGAGTGATTTCTGGGGTGATTTTAGATCGAATTCATGGCTGCACAAAAAAAATGTGTATTGGTGGAGGAGGGGGGGAGGGGTAAAGTTCTAACTCCACCCCAGTGTCTTCCCCGCCTCCCCCACACTCAGATTTTTGTATCTAAGTAATATTAATTCTCATGGTGAAACAACGCCGCTCTGAAATAAACTAAGAAATATAAATATTATTTAACACAGATTACCTTGTCTGGGGATCGAACTCGGGAGTTAGCACAAATCGAATGACGTCTCAACGTAGTCAGCCACCGCACACGCGTGCGGGCAAACGCTAAAAAGGCTACTTATATGAGCAACATTATTTGTCTCTTTCCTTCTTATGCACACGTTACGCACACTTTTGCATTCGTTTTGCTTCGTTGTTGTTTTTTTCGGCCTACGTTGCGTGAGAGAGTCAGCGTGCAGCTGCATTCTCTCTCTCGCTCTTTTTTGTTATGTTTAGGCACAAAAATTACAATAATTATTTTATAAAAAATATATCATTATTTGAATAAATAATTATTCATATAATTAATTATTTATATATATACTGAATTTTATAATAAATTCTGATTTTTCGCCACAACATTTGAGTTGCGAATATGAGCAGAATATCGGTCATGAATTTGCAGCGCCAACTCAGCTCTGAATTCACCCATGAGTTCAGCCATGAAAGGGAGCAATTGCTCCCGCTGGAACTGAAGGGTGGTTACACCCCATCTGGAGATACCTCGGGCAGTAGAGACCTGGTCTTTGGTCGTTCGCAGCAAAGCTGCTGGGAAGACCGCAAAGGACGTGGTTGAACAGGGAGTGAAGGAGGTGGGGCCAACCTTGGGGGTTCGCATTCATGAGGTGAAACCTCTGCGGTGGAGCGATTATTCGTACCCCGTCAGTAGCGGAGCGGAAGCGTATTGTGGACAACGCGAAGTTTGAAGAGGTAGGGCTAGAGGTTAGGGTGAACGAGCAGCTAGGGCCAAAGGTGGTGGTCATAGGCGTTCACTCGAAGATCACTCCTGACGAGTTCATGGGTGATCTATTTGGGATGAACTTGAAGGATAAGATGTATTTCGAGGCCTTTAAAAAGGGCGTCCGGCATGTCACCAAACCCTGGGTTGGAGCCAATGTCGCGGCGATGAACGTCATCCTGGAGGGTGCTGGCTCTGCCATGCAAACCTTGCTGGATGTCGGCCGATGCTACGTCAAGTGGTTCTCGTTCAGAGTTCGGAGTTTCGATCCGGTTGTAGGGTGCTATAGGTGCTTTAGCTTTGACCACAAAGTGGCTCATTGTAGGGCGACGCCGGACGCTTGTCGTCGTTGTTGCCTGCCGGGACACCGCGCAGCGCGTTGCAGCAATGCGATGTTCTGCCGAACGTGTGACTTTCGTGGTAAGCCATCTGGGCATCTTATGATGTCTGACGCTTGCCCGGGATATAGCTCGATAGTTGCCCGAGCGAATGCACGCCATTAAAATGGCCTGCATCGTACTCCAGATGAACTGCCAGAGGTCGTATGCAGCAATGTGTGATTTGGGTGAAATGTTGTATGAACGTGACAGTAAAGTGGCCCTGCTGCAGGAACCCTACGCAACCAATGGTGTGTAAGGGGATTGCCCGCTCGTATGCGGGCATTTCCTGACAGCAGGGCCAACTCTGCTGTAGTGGTGAATGATGTCAACATTGAGTGCACTTTAGTGAGCTCAACTGACTGGGGTGTGTGTGTCTGCCTTAATGGCAGTTTTGGTAGGATTTTTGTAGGAAGCGTGTATTGCAAGTTCGGGGAACCCCTCGAACCGTATATCACGTATATGGATGAGGTGCTACTACTGGCTAGTAGCGTACCAGTCATCCTTGGTATTGACGCGAATGCATCGTCCCCCATGTGGTTAAGTAAAATATCCAGACAAGCGTCTGGATATTTGAACTACGCCAGGGGTAAGTTGCTGGCCGAGTGGGCTGTGTCCCAGGATGTTCGGGTACTAAACGAACCCACTCAACACTTGAGTGAGAAGCGGCGGTTGGTTCGGTCCCAGCTGAAGAGATTCCAAAGGGCCAGATTTTTCAATGCTGAGAATGTGGCCCAGCTTAGGGGTAAATATAGTCGAAGTATGAATAAGTACTAGCAAATGCTTCTAAGAGTGAAAGATGCGGAGTGGCGTTCATTATACACTTGAAAAGTGTATATTAATTTTGCCCAGAAGTTTGTAACGCATAGAAATATTTATTTCCGACCCCATAAACTATATATATTCTTGATCAGGACGACGAACCGAGTTCATTTCCGCTTGTCCGTCCGTCCGTCTGTCCGTCTGTCCGTCTGTCTGTCTGTCTGTCTGTTTCTACGCGAACTAGTCTCTCAGTTTTAAAGCTATCGAGCTGAAATTTTGCACAGAGTCTTCTTTTTACTGCACGCAACTAATATGTCGGAACCGGTCGGATCGGATGACTATATCATATAGTTGCCATAGGAACGATCGGTCAGAAAATAAGTCATAGTGAGAAAAACTTTTTTATTTTCCATTGTAGCGTCACCAATCTTGGTATATATTAGTTTTAGATGATTTCACACATTTGTAGAAAAATTGATCAAAATCGGATGACTATAGCATATACCTGCCATATAAACGGTCGGTCAAAAAAGTAGTTCTAGTGTGAAAAACTTCTTTATTTTCCATTGTAGCGTCACCAATCTTGGTATATATTAGTTTCAGATGATTTTACATATTTGTGGAAAAATTTATCAAAATCGGATGACTATAGCATATAGCTGCCATAGAAACGGTCGGTCAAAAAACTAGTTCTAGTTGCAAAAACTTTTTTGTTTTCCATCGTAGCATCACTAATCGTGGTATATGTTAGTTTTATATGCTTTCACACAATTTTGGAAAAATGTATCAAAATCGGATGACTATACCATATAGCTGCCATAGGAACGATCGGTGTAAGAACTAGTTCTAGTAAGAAAAACTTTTTTGTTTTCCATCGTAGCTTCACTAATCTTGGTATATGTTAGTTTTATATGCTTCCACATAATTCAAGAAAAATGTATCAAAATCTGATCACTATAGCATATAGCTGCCATAGGAACGATCGGTCGGAAAATGTGTTTTACTAAGAAACGTTTTTTTTTATGGGATACAATTTTTATTATCAATGATTTAAAAATTTTAAATCTGATATCTATATCCTATATATATTTTACCAGTTAAATCAGTTGGAGTAAAGTTTTTCAAGTGTATTAAAACTTCGGCACAGTCGAAGTTAGCTTTGCCTTCTCGTTTTTAGAGTGCAATAAGGACGATCCCTTTGGTCGTGCTCTGCTAACGGACTGGAAGGATTGTATGGGGGCATTATTGAATGAGTTTTTCCCAAGGGCGGAGCGACAGGATTCACCACCTAGTGTGCAGAATGAATGGGGTCTCAGCAGGCGTTCTGTTTGAACCATATACAGTGGCCTTTTTGTTGCTTGCGCAGCATATGGGTCATCTGTGTGGTATAGAGCAGCATCAACTGTTGTAGGCAGAAAGAAAGTGCTGACTTGCCAGCGTGTGATAATGTTAGGGTTGAATGAGTTTGGGAGGGCTGCATGTTCCAGACGACCTCTGGCAGTTCAAATTGATGAACCAGGGTGAGTGTGTGCATGAGTGTGGGAGGGGGGTGTGAATGAGGATGAATGAACCTATTTAGTTAGGTTAGAATGTGTTGTCCACGGGTGGGTATTTCGGGGCCACCAGTCCCCATGTTTCATGGAAGCTAAAACTGGGAGTGTCCATTTGGGGCACGAACCTGACCAGAGGATTTTTCTGGTTCCACGGGCGCTTTGGATCACAGGGACGGTCTCAACTCTCTGCCCTTAGGGGTTGTTGAAGACATAAGCTGGCTGCAGTTTGATCTTTGATCAATGACATTAAGCCGCTTTTGCGAAAGAGGAAAGAATAGTCCTCGCTCCACACCAGTGAGAAAACCATGACCATGATTGTGGTGTATACTGTTCCATCTGTAAATTGGTTTAGGCCATTTTGCGCTCTAATCTTAACAGCTATGTCTTATTTTCTTCTTGGGCCACCAACCCGTAACTGCTTTGGAGTTTAAATTGGAAGTGTCCTTCGTTGGCACGAAGCTTGACCGGAAGCTTAATCTGGTACCACGAAAGCCAGAGCCCACGGAACTTGTTCCGTCCTGGCTATGGTGCGGCCCCTCGGGAAGTATCGTGGTGGCTGTGGTTTAACACCCAAATGCGGGTAGAGTTCCGCAAGAGAATATTTTTATAATAATAATATATATATAATATAATTATAATTTTTTTTTTCGAAAAGCGCATTTCAAATTAATTGAAAAAACAGCGAAAACGCAAAATTTGAAACAAAAAAATTTTACCCGTGGACTCGCGCTGTCTTCCACCTTGAAACAACTTTTTTTAGTTACATACCCATATTCTGAATCTGAAAAAAATTCGGATCGAATATCCATTGTCCCCAAGAAAAAGAATAAAAACGGTTTTTTTCTTCAAAAAACCGTCTTTAGATAACTCTTAGAGTTGTCCCTTAATTTTTTTTCGAAAAGTTTACGCGAAAATGAGAAAAATTTGTCTTTGGATCGATTTAATCCGATGTTCCGTTCAAAGGTTATGATTTTTATACCCGTTACTCGTAGAGTAAAAAGGGTATACTAATTCGTGCAAATGTATGTAACAGGCAGAAGGAAACATTTCCGACACCATAAAGTATATATATTCTTGATCAGCATCAATAGCCGAGTCGATATAGACATGTCCGTCTGTCCGTCCGTCCGTCCGTCTGTATGAACACCTAGATCTCAGAGACTATAAGAGCTAGAGCTACCATTTTTTCAGTGTAGACTTGTATTGTCTGCACGCAGATCAAGTTTGTTTCAAATTTTTGCCACGCCCCCTCCCGCCCCCGCAATATGAAAAAATCCTCATATCTCCCACAATTTTTTTTTTTCCCCTTTTAGACATATACTTTAATCATCATTACCTATCGTCCGCCTTACATCATTTTTCGATCAGATGAACGATAGTAGAGTTACCGCCCCCGCAATTTGACAAATACCTCATATCTCCCACAATTTTGAAAATACATTGTTAAGTCCTTCTAGACATATATTTTAATCATCATTACCTATCGATCCGCCGTACATAATTTCTTCATCAGATGAACGATAGAAAAGTTCCAGCCCCCGCAATTTCAAAAAATCCTCATATCTCCCACAATTTTGAAAATAGATTGTTCGAACATTCTAGACATATATTTTAATCATTATTACTTATCGATCCGCCGTACATAATTTCTTGATTAGATGAATGATAGAAAAGATCCCGCCCCCGCAATCTGAAAAAATCCTCATATCTCCCACTATTTTGAAAATAGATTGTTCGAACCTTCTAGACATATATTTTAATCATCATTACCTATCGAACCGCCATAGATAATTTCCTGATCAGATGAACGATAGAAAAGTTCCCGCCCCCGCAATTTTAAAAAAACCTCTTATCTCCCACAATTTCGAAAAAAGATTGTTCGAACCTACTAGACATATAATTTAATCATCATTACTTATCGATTCGCCGTACATAATTTCTTGATTAGATGAATGATAAAAAAGATCCCGCCCCCGCAATCTGAAAAAATCCTCATATCTCCCACTATTTTGAAAATAGATTGTTCGAACCTTCTAGACATATATTTTAATCATCATTACCTATCGATCCGCCATACATCATTTCCTGATCAGATGAACGATAGAAAAGTTCCCGCCCCCGCAATTTAAAAAAAAAACTCATATCTCCCACAATTTCGAAAATAGATTAATCAAACTTTTTAGACATGTATTTTAATCATCATTACTTATCGATCCGTCATACATAATTTCCCGATCAGATGAGTTATAGTAAAGTTGCCACCCCCGCAATTTGGGAAAAAAAACACAATTTGGGCAAGTTGTTATCTAATAAAATATTCTGAAATAAACCTTACCCTGAGTAACGGGTATATCGAAGTCAAGCAGGGCCGACTTCAACTTACGCTCTCGTTTTTTTAAATTTCAAGTCAATAAATTAACGAAGATCAGGTCGCTAAAAACCAACACAATAAATTTCAAGTTTTTTTCGCATTATCTTGAGAACTATCGACGGTGGGGGAAAATCTTTTTAAGGTATTCTCATGTATATAGGTAAGGTATTCTCATGTATATTCTAAATGATAGCGATTAATAATTTTTTGGAGAAAAAAAAAAAAAATTGCGGTGGCTGAGTTTATATGGAATATCCCATATATATCTGCTAGAAATAAAAGTGTTTGGCAATGAACCCACCCCCCGCCCCCATTTTCCGACCTTGAGAAATGAGAAAATTATTTTCCACCTATTACACCTATTGAGCGTACGAACCCTGAAACCACCCCCGCCATCCATTATTCGAAGTTTGCGCACAGTTTAAAACGTAATCCTACTTAAAATATAACGTTCAGCAATGAATTTCCCGAAGTAAAAACACATGTGTTTCCATTTATTCTGACCATAGAGCTTACAAAACGAATTTAATTCAGATCGGAGCACAAATAGCTATTGTAACTGAACCCCCACACGCCCATCATTACCCGAGCCTAGGGATAATTTTCCCATTGAGAAATCACGTGTCTAATTATTTTCTCTAATGTGTTCACAAACCGAGTTTGAAGTCAATCGGATGAAAAATTGTTTATTTCACATAGAACTTTGGAATATCGCATGTCTAATTATTTTGCACACCATCGTTAAAAACCGAGTTTTAAGTCAATCGGATGAATATAGTTTGTCTATAAAGAATTTTCCGGGCATTTTCCTTGTGAGTGGATTTTCCAACATCAAAAAATTGCATGTCAAACCTTAAAAACCCTTAAAAACCGAGTTTGAAGTCAGCCTTGTAATAAACGAGAAGGCAAAGCTAACTTCGACTGTGCCGAAGTTTTAATACACTTGAAAAACTTTTCTCCAACTGATTTAACCGGTAAAATATATATAGGATATAGATATCAGATATTTAAAATGTTTAAATCATTGATAATAAAAATTTGATACCATAAAAAAAAACTTTTCTTAGTAAAACACATTTTCCGAACGATCGGTCCTATGGCAGCTATATGCTATAGTCATCCGATTTTGATCAATTTTTTCGAAATTATGTGACGCTACGATAGAAAACAAACAAGTTTTTCTCACTAGACGTAGTTTTTTGAACCGTTTCTATGGGATCTACATAATATAGTCATCCGATTTTGATAAATTTTTTTCAGAATTGTGTGGAAACATATAAAACTAATAAATACCACGATTGGAGACGCTACGATGGAAATCAAAAAAGTTTTTCTCACAAAGACTTATTTTTCGACCGATCGGTCCTATGGCAGCTATATGATATAGTCATCCGATCCGTCCGGTTCCGACATATTAGTTGCGTGCAGTAAAAAGAAGACTCTGTGCATAATTTCAGCTCGATAGCTTTAAAACTGAGAGACAAGTTCGCGTAGAAACAGACAGGCAGACAGACAGACAGACGGAAAGACAGACAGACGGACAGACAGACGGACAGACAGTCGGACAGACAGACGGACGGACGGACAGACGGAAAAGAACTCGGTTTGTCGTCCTGATCAAGAATATATATAGTTTATGTGGTCGGAAATGAATATTTCTATGCGTTACAAACTTCTGGCCAAAATTAATATATACTTTTCAAGTGTATAAAAATAGAGTTTTAAATAAAGTGTACAAGGTGGGTGGACGCTTTGTCTTTGAGTGGTTTTATTCGGGCAGCAAGGCCACTATTTATATGATTTGGTTACATGGGTTCTTATGGCTAGGTACGATTACATGCGTTAGAGTAGATCTTAATGCTAATCTTATGCTAGGCTTAAATAACTGTAAGTGCATCTATGCCTTTCTTGCTTTGATGCATATGCACTGGAGCTTTGGTGCGATAAGCTTAAGAGTTAAGCTTAATATGTAAGCTTTAAGTGGAAGCTTTTATATATAAGCTTTGAGATGTAAGCTTTAAGCATGAAGCTTTGGCTTCAGTTCTAATGGCTTTAGCTTAATGATCGAGCTGAACAGTGTTTCCACATTTAGTTTTTATTAGTAACTAGCATATAACCCGGCGCGCTTCGCTTCGCCACCACCAGTATAGCCGACAAAATGTTAAAAAAAAAAACGTTTGGCAATGATCCAACCCCCGTCCCCCATTTTCCGACCATCAGAAATGAGAAAATTATTTTCCACCTAGTTGGCCCATTAAGCGTACAAACGCTGAAACCACCCCCGGCACCCATTATCCGACCTTGAGGGTGAGTATGCGCAAAGCTAAAAACTTTATCCTATTTAATTGGCCCATAGAGCTTTCAAACCAAATTTAATACATATCGGCTAAAACCCCACCCCCGCACCCATATTCCGACCTTTGCAGTGAACTTCCAGAAATTAAAAAACACATTTTTCCATTTATTCTGACCCTAGAGCTTACAAAACGAATTTTATTCAGATCGGCTCACAAATAGCCATTGTCACTGAACCGAAATACGCCCACCATTATTCTTGCCTGTGGGCGGAAATTCCACTGCCGAGAAATCAAATGTCTAATTATTTTCTATAATGTGTTCACAAACCCATTTTGAAGCCAATCGGATTAAAAATAGGTTTTACCATATAGAATTTTCCAGGCATTTCCCCACTCTTGGTTCGAATTTTCCAACTTCGGAAAATCTCATGTCAACTTATTTTGTATACTATCGCTACAAACCGAGTTTGAAGTCAATCGGATGAAAAATAGTTCTTTCCATGAAGAATTTTCCGGCCATTTTCCTTGTGGGCGGATTTTCCGGAATCGGGGAAACACGTGTCCAATTATTTCGCTTACTTTAGTTACAAACCAAATTTCAAGTCAATCGGATGAAAAACAAAATTTTCCCCATAGTAGCTTTTCCGGGAGTTTTCCACCCCTTAGGGGTGGAATTTTCCAAAACCCCGCCTTAGTGCTCACTTTCAACTCATAAGGAAACTTCTGTGAAAATTTCAGCTTTCTATCTCTTACCGTTCAGGCTCTGCGTTGATTGCCAATGAATCAGTCAGTCAGTCAGTCAGTGAGTCAGTCAGTCAGGACAAACTCTTTTATATATAGAGAGACTAGCATATAACCCGGCGCGCTTCGCTTTGCCACCATCAGTATAGCCGCCAAAATAATGAAAAAAACGTTGGCAATGATACCACCCCCGCCCCCATTTTCCGACCATCAGAAATGAGAAAATTATTTTCCACCTACTTGGCCCGTTGAGCGTACAAACGCTAAAACCACCCCCGTCACCCATTATCCGACCTTGAGGGTGAGTAAGCGCAAAGCTAAAAACTTTATCCTATTTAATTGGCCCATAGAGCTTTCAAACCAAATTGAATACATATCGGCTAAAAACCCACCCCCGCACCCATAATCCGACCTTTGCAGTGAACTTCCCGAAATAAAACGAGAGCGTAAGTTGAAGTCGGCCTGCTCAACTTCGATATACCCGTTACTCAGGGTAAGGTTGCCCAAATTGTGGGAGATATGAGGTATTTTTCAAATTGCGTGGGTGGCAACTCTTCTATCGTTCATCTGATCGAAAAACGAGAAGGCAAAGCTAACTTCGACTGTGCCGAAGTTTTAATACACTTGAAAACGTTTACTCCAACTGATTTGACCGGTAAAATATATAAAGGATATAGATATGAAATATTTAAAAAATTTTAAATCATTGATAAGAAAGATTTGATACCATAAAAAAACTTTTCTTAGTAAACCACATTTTCCGACCGATCGGTCCTATGGTAGCTATATGCTATAGTCATCCGATTTTGATAATTTTTTTCCAAATTGCGTAAAAGCATATAAAACTAATATATACCAAGATTAAGGACGTTACGATAGAAAACAAAAAAGTTTTCCTCACTAGAACTAGTTTTTAGACCGACCGTTTATATGGCAGCTATATGCTATAGTCTTCCGATTTTGATAAATTTTTCCAGAATTACGCGGAAGCATATAAAACTAATACAAACCATGATTGGTGAAACTACGATGGAAAACTAAAAAGTTTTTCTCACTAGAACTAGTTTTTCGACCGACCCTTTATATGACAGCTATATGATATAGTCATCCGATTTTGATAAATTTGTCCAGAATTATGTGGAAGCATATAAAACTAACATATACCAAGATTAGTGACGCTACGATGGAAAACAAAAAAGTTTTTCTAACTAGAACTAGTTCTTAGACCGATCATTCCTATGGCAGCTATATGATATAGTCATCCGATTTTGATAAATTTTTCCAGAATTATGTGGATACATATAAAACTAACATATACCAAGATAAGTGACGCTACGATGGAAAACAAAAAAGTTTTTCTCACTAAAACATATTTTCCGACCGTTCGTTCCTATGGCAGCTATATGATATAGTCATCCGATCCGGCCGGTTCCGACATATTAGTTGCGTGCAGTAAAAAGAAGACTATGTGCAAAATTTCAGCTCGAAAGCTTTAAAACTGAGAGACTAGTTCGCGTAGAAACAGACAGACGGACAGACGGACGGACGGACAGACGGAAATGAACTCGGCTTGTCGTCCTGATCAAGAATATATATAGTTTATGGGGTCGGAAATTAATATTTCTATGCGTTACGAACTTCTGGGCAAAATTAATATACACTTTTCAAGTGTATAATGATGTATGGCGGATCGATAGGTAATGATGATTAAAATATATGTCTAGAAGGTTTGAACAATCTATTTTCAAAATTGTGGGAGATATGAGGTTTTTTCATATTGCGGGGGCGGGAGGGGGCGTGGCAAAAATTTGAAACAAACTTGATCTGCGTGCAGAAGATACAAGTCTACACTGAAAATATGGTAGCTCTAGCTCTTATAGTTCCTGAGATCTAGGTGTTCATACAGACAGACGGACAGACAGACAGACGGACAGACGGACATGTCTATATCGACTCGGCTATTGATGCTGATCAAGAATATATATACTTTATGGGGTCGGAGATGCTTCCTTCTGCCTGTTACATACATTTGCACGAACTTAGTATACCCTATTTACTCTACGAGTAACGGGTATAAAAACACGTGTTTCCATTTATTCTGACCCTAGATCTTACAAAACGAATTTTATTCAGATCGGGTCACAAATAGCCATTGTCACTGAACCGAAATACGTCCACCATTATTCTTGCCTGTGGGCAGAAATTCTACCACCGAGAAATCAAATGTATAATTATTTTCTATAATGTGTTCACAAACCGATTTTGAAGCCAATCGGATTAAAAATAGGTTTTACCATATAGAATTATCCAGGCATTTCCCCACTCTTGGTTCGAATTTTCCAACTTCGGAAAATCTCATGTCAACTTATTTTGTATACTATCGCTACAAACCGAGTTTGAAGTCAATCGGATGAAAAATAGTGTTTTCCATATAGAATTTTCCGGCCATTTTCCTTGTGGGTGGATTTTCCACCAACAAAAATCACATGCCTAATTATTTAGCAAACTACCCTTACAAACCGAGTTTGAAGCCAAACGGATGAAAAATAGTTTTTTCCATATGGAATTTTCCGGGAATTTCACGACTTTTCGGGCCCATTTCCAACATCGGAAAATCTTATGTCTAATTATTTGGCTTACCATCCCCACAAACCGAGTTTGAAGTCAATCGGATGAAAAATAGTTTTTTCCATGAAGAATTTTCCTGCTATTTTCCTTGTGGGTGGATTTTCCACAATCGAAAAATCACATGTCTAATTATTTAGCATATTATCCTTACAAACCGAATTTGAAGCCAATCGGATGAAAAACAGTTTTTTCCATATGGAATTTTCCGGGAATTTCCCGACTTTTCGGGCGCATTTTCCAACATCGGAAAATCTTATGTCTAATTATTTTGCATAGTATCCTTACAAACCGAGTTTGAAGTCAATCGGATCAAAAATAGTTTTTCATTTAGAATTTTCCGGGTATTTTCTTTGTGGGCGGATTTTCCAACATTTGAAAATCTCATGTCCAATTACTTACCCTTACTACCCTTACATTATTATTATTATTCTGCTTACCATCCTCACAAACCGAGTTTAAAGCCAATCGGATGAAAAATAGTTTTTTCCATAAATAATTTTCCGGCCATTTTTCTTGTGGGCGGATTTTCCGAAATCTGGGAAACAGGTGTCCAATTATTTCGCTTACTTTACTTACAAACCAAATTTCAAGACAATCGGACAAAAACAAAATTTTCCCAATAGTAGCTTTTCCGGGAGTTTTCCACCCCTTAGGGGTGGAATTTTACAAAAACCCGCCTTAGTGCTCACTTTCAACTCATAAGGAAACTTCTGTGAAAATTTCAGCTTTCTATCTCTTACCGTTCAGGCTCTACGTTGATTGCCAATCAGTGAATCAGTCAGTCAGGACAAACTCTTTTATATGTAGAGAGATTATTTATAATACATTTTTCGCAAAAAAAAGAAGAATTTATTGTTCTTTTTTTCTAGTGGGTTTCTAAATTAAAAACAGAATTATACATCTCAGCACAAGATGTGATTCACGTACTCATAGAGTTACGATCTATTGCCCATATCTTTTTTTTTAAGATAAAAGATCTTAATTTGAATATGTTATCTACATTTTATTTAATCTAATAACTTTACTCGGTCTAAGTTTACAATTTGATTTTTGTTTTTATCGTTGCTTATGGTAATGTTGTTTTTCCCTAATTCTAATACTTTATATTTCACTAAGTACTGGTTGTCCAATTTGTGACCTGTTTCATTCTTTAGTTGAACTAATTGTCCAATTTTAGTTTGTACTTCATTTGTTATTCCCTTGCAGATATATTAAAATTGGCACGCTGTTTGTAACGCATAGAAGGATGCATTTCCAGCCACATAAAGTATATATAGTCTTGATCAGCATGACGAGCTGAGTTCATTTCCGTCAGTTCGTCCGTCCGTCCGCCCTCCTCCCTCAGTTCTAAAGCTATCTTGACCAAACTTTGCAAAATGTGTTTATTTGTCGGAATCGACCGGATCGGATGACTAAATCATATAGCTCCCATAGGAACGATCGGTCCAAAAACTAGTTCCAGTGAGAAAAACTTTTTTGTTTTTCATCGTAGCATCATCAATCGTGGTATATATTAATTTATATGCTTCCACACCATTGTGAAAAAATTTCCGACCACATAAAGTATATATATTCTTGATCAGCATGACGAGCTGAGTTCATTTCCGTCTGTCCGTCCGTCCGTCTGTTTCCATGCTATCTCCTCCCTCAGTTTGAAGCAATCTTGACCAAACTTTGCAAACAGTCTTTAAATACAAATACGCTGCACATTTGTCGAAATCGGCCGGATCGGATGACTATACCATATAGCTGCCATAGGAACGATCGGTCAAAAAACTAGTTCTACTGAGAAAAACTTTTTGGTCTTTCATCGCAGCGTTACCAAACTTGGTATTTATAAGTTTTATATGATTTCACACAATCATGATAAAATTTATTAAAATCGGATGATTATAGCGTATAGCTGCATTAGGAATTTTTTAATTATATACAAAAACTGCAGGGTATTTCCTAAACTTATTGTTGTCCCACTATAATATTTACACATTTGATTGAAAATATCCTAAGCTTTATAAAATAGTTTTTTTTTAAATACCCATTTGGGTCAAAATTTAAAAATAACGGTTAATTTTGAAAAATAGGGGGTGAATTTTAATTTTTTTTTTATTTTTGTTATTACTTTCAAAAAGCACATGAAAAATGCTTTAAAATGCCATATTCACAATTAAAAATCGATAAAGTTTTGTCATAGTTATACGATTTTAAAAATACCAATGTCACTTAAAATGTCAAAACTCTAGCTCTTATAGTCTCTGAGATCTAGGTGTTCATACAGACGAACGGACGGACGGACAGACGGACATGTCTATATCGACTCGGCTATTGATGCTGATCAAGAATATATATACTTTATGGGGCCTGTTACATACATTTGCACGAACTTAGTATACCCTTTTTACTCTACGAGTAACGGGTATAAAAATAGAGTTCTAAATAAAGTGTAGAAGGTGGGTGGACGCTTTGTCTTTGAGTGGTTTTATTCGGGCAGCAAGGCCACTATTCATATGATTTGGTTACATGGGTTCTTATGGCTAGGTATGATTACATGCGCTAGAGTAGATCTTAATGCTAATCTTATGCTAGACTTAAATAACTGTAAGTGCATGTATGCCTTTCTTGCTTTGATGCATATGCACTGGAGCTTTGGTGGGATAAGCTTAAGAGTTAAGCTTTAGATGTAAGCTTTAAGTGGAAGCTTTCTATATATAAGCTTTCAGATGTAAGCTTTAAGCATGAAGCTTTGGCTTCAGTTCTAATGGCTTAAGCTTAATGATCGAGCTGAACAGTGGTTCCACATTTAGTGTTTATTAGTAATTATTTATACTACATTTTGCGAAAAAAAAAGAATAATTTATTGTTCGTTTTTCTAGTGGGTTTCTAAATTAAAAACAGAATTATACATCTCAGCACAAGATGTGTTTCACGTACTCATAGAGTTACGCTCTATTGCCCATATCTTTTTTTTAAGATAAGAGATCTTAATTTGAATATGTTATCTACATTTTATTTAATCTAATAACTTTACTCGGTCTAAGTTCACAATTAGATTTTTGTTTTTATCGTTACTTATGGTAATGTTGTTATTTTTCCATAATTCTAATACTTTATATTTCACTAAGTACTGGTTGTTCAATGTGAGACCTGTTCCATTCTAAAGTTGAACTAATTGTCCAATTTTAGTTTGTACTTCATTTGTTTTCTGATAATATTGTTCCTTTTGTTATACACTTGAAAAGTGTATATTAATTTTAAATATTCATTTCCGACCCTACATACTATATATTTTCTTGATCAGAACGACGAACTGAGTTCAATTCCGTTTGTCCGTCCGTCCGTCTGTCTGTCTGTCTGTTTCTACGCGAACTAGTCCCTCAGTTTTAAATCTATCAAGCTAAAATTTTGCACAGAGACTTATTTTTGCTGCACGCAACTAATATGTTGGAATCGGCCGGATCGGATGACTATATCTTATAGCTGCCATAGGAACGATCGGTCGGAAAATAAGTCTTAGTGAGAAAAACTTTTTTGTTTTCCATCTTAGCGTCCCCAATCTTAGAATATCTTAGTTTTACATACTTCCACATAATACTGGACAAATTTATCAAAATCGGATGACTATATCATATAGCTGCCATAGAAAAGGTCGGTCAAAAAACAAGTTCTAGTTAGGAAAACTTTTTTGTTTTCCATCGTATCGTCACCAATCTTGGTATATATTAGTTTTATATGCTTTCACATAATATTAAAAAAATTTATCAAAATCGGATGACTATAGCATATAGCTGCCATAGGACCGATCGGTCGGAAAATGTGTTTTACTAAGAAAAGTTTTTTTTATGGTATCAAATTTTTATTATCAATGATTTTAAAATAGTAAATATCTAAAATCTATATCCTATATATATTTTACCGGTTAAATCAGTTGGAGTAAACTTTTTCAAGTGTATTAAAACTTCGGCACAGTCGAAGTTAGCTTTGCCTTCTCGTTTTTCTTTATATTTTTGTAGCGTAATTTTGCCTTATTTTGACCTGCCTATAATTTATATTTAATTTCTTTGTTATAATCATCTAAATTATAAACTGGATTAAATATTATTGTCGAAAATGGGAAATCGGTTGGTTGTTTATCAAAGACTAGTTAAAAAGGACAATAGACGTGTTCTGTGGATGGAGTAATATTGAAACAGTATGTATATACAGGGTAGATTTGTTTACATCAATTTTTGAATATGATATCTCTCAAATGGCCGCCTCTGGCGTTGATGGCGTATTGTGCCCTTTTTGCAGCATTTTCCATCGTTTTCGCCAACATTTCGGCCGGAATAGCGGCTATTTCTTCACGAATGTTGTCCTTGAGCTCTTCTACGGTCCTTGGCTTGTTAACGTAAACCTTTGACTTCAAATATCCCCACAAGAAGAAGTCAGGCGGCGTCAAATCGGGCGAACGCGGTGGCCAGTCCAAATCACCACTTTTCGACATCAAACGGCCCGGAAACAATTTCTTCAGAAAATCGATTGTTATGCGACTTGTGTGCGGTGGAGCGCCGTCTTGTTGAAACCAGAACTGCCTCATACGCTTTCGACGAATAATTGGCATCACAAAATTGGTCATAATGTCGCGATAACGCTCCTGGTTGATGGTAACAGCATGGCCATTTTCAGTTTGGAAGAAAAACGGCCCAATGACCGTTTTCGCACTAACGCCGCACCAAACTGTGACTTTTTCGTCATGAAGAGGCACTTCTTGAATCTCCTGAGAATTTTCAGTGGCGTAAATACGGCAATTTTGCTTATTTACGGTCCCATTCAATGTGAAATGGGCTTCATCGGACATGATAATTTTGTTTTTTTGAGTTTTCACAATTGACTTGTTCTGTTGAATGTAAATTTCAACTATTTCAGAGCGCTCGCGTGGCGTGTATTGTTCCATGGTAAAAATCTGCTTGGACTGACGCTTCAAACGCGGTATGTCATTAAGCGATCTGACATCTCTGTCAAAAGTTATGGCGTTGCCAGATGGGTCCGTCGAATATGGGCAACCCTGTAAAGTTTTGAAGATACTCATCCCAATCATACTTTTTAATTGATATGTATGATCTTATATACGCATTGAATGTTCTGTGGCTTCGTTCCACTGTTCCAAGAGTTTGATGATGATGGGCAGTTGAATTTAATTTTCTTCCAATCTGGCAGGCAATAATTAATAACATTCAAAATAATGAAGTATTATTTTTGGAATTATTTTTATAAATTTGTATTTGAACAAAGGAATTTTTTTTATTAAAAATATTCCAGAACTTTTCATAAATAATTTAATTTAAAATAAAGATAAATAGAAATCTATAAAAAGCTACAACCAATTCTTCACTAGGGGTTTCCTTAATCATAATAGAATCCCGTTGAACTTGGCGATGAGGTTTGCAGTCAGAGAAAGGTTTTGCAAAATTGTGCCAAGAGCGTGCCTCTCAAAACTGACATTTTATCTATATAATGTAATAAACTAATAAGGCGCAGATAGGAGCAAATCATTTTGACACTGGACGATTCACAATTGACCATTTTCATAAACACTTATAGATTTAAGACCAATACGCGCCAATATCAAAAGTTTTACCCTACGAAAGTCTCGGTTAAGTAAGTAACCATACGCTAAAATAAATGTTAAGTTGGACATCGATTTACCACTAATGCATATAATAACAGCACACACACACATTTTTTCATTAAATACATACCAACTATGGTTAAATTAACGACTTATGTCTAACCAAATCGCAAAACAAAACACATTAAAATGGCGCAAAAATGTTTTTATGTATGGGCAGAAAAGTATCGTAAGTTTTGCACGCTCGCGACATCGTGACTATCGAATAGAAAAATATATAACAAGTAAGAAAGTCGGTCAAGCCCGACTGTAATATACTCTGTACCTGTTTGTATGTAACTGATAACTTTAAAGTGTGAGGTTTTTTCAAAATCTGGGGGTGGCAACTCTTTTGACTATCGTTCATCTGGTTGAAAAACGATGTACGGGCTCGATAAGTAATGATGGGTAGAATTACCCTAGTACATAACTTGTAAAATAATAAAATTTGTATATAATTTCCTATTAACATAAACATATCTATATTAGTCACGCGGGGAATCTCCGTGATTTCGCCATCTCAATTGCATCTCTCCTCTCATACTTCGTCTTTGCCTACTTACACAAATATCTATTGGAAAGAAGGGAGGGGGAAGCTGAAAGCGTCGCAGTCCAGTAAGCTATTGCCCTCTCTCTCTCTCTCTTTCTCGTAAGTGGCTTCGGTGTTGTTGTTGTCGTTGCATTAAATTTTCTTTACATATAGCGCCACTATTGTTCATCTGATCGGAAAACGATGTATGGGGGCTTGATAAGAAATGATGAGTAGAATATATGTCTAAAAGGTTCGAACAACGTAACTCCAAAATTGTGGAAGATATTCAGTTTTTTTTAATTTGCGGGGAGGCAGGGGGCGTGGCAAAATCAAAAACTAAACTTGATCGCCTGCGATAAGAAATATATGTTCCATACACTTCAAACCTCTATCTCTTACCATCTCTGAGATCTCTTCGTTCATACGGACAGACGGACACAGACGGGACAGACGGACAGACGGACAGACGGACATGGCTATATCGACTCGGCTGTTGATGCTGATCAAGAAATATATACTTTATGGCCGAGAGATACAAACCCAATATATGTACCTTCGGTACAGAGTATAAAAATCGGAATAAATATTGGCGGGATATTAATTTTGAAGAAAATTAAAAACATCATCAAGATTTGAATTTTGAAATTTGCATTTATTGCCTGCCAGATTGGCAGAATCGACCACTGTGCATTTTGTCACATGATTTTACGTACGTCGTTACTTGTTTTGTCATATTTTTTCAATAAACTTTTAATCTTTCTTAACATTTCTGATATTCTGCAGTGGCCACCTGCTATTGAATTATCATGGTACCTTTTCAAAATATTTTTAATTTCTCCGTCATTTTGATTCAATTTATAATTTCATCTTGTACAAGCCTTGGAAAGAATCGATCTAGTTCGAATATTCCATTAATTAATAAATCATAAACTGCTAATGCTGTTATAAGTGTTTTACCTTTTAATATTGAGCATTTTTGTGTATCCAATTTTAGTCTGATAAACTTGGCATCACAAAAGTTGATTGCCTCGTAGATCATTGGAGTTTTTTCATTTGGCATTTGTTTTTTTTTTCAATTGTCAGGGGATTTCTTTTTCGTGTCCGACCTAGTGGTTACTTTAAGGGCCGTTTAATCGTGTTGCCGTTATTGCAAAATCCAGGTTGATTTCGAAATCCATCTACATTTTGCATGTAGGTGGATTTCGCTCAATTGCTTTTCTCATGTTGATGGATTTCTGGCTGTAGGTATTGTGGTACGGTCACACCGGCAGGGCTGCAAAGGCACTAATTATAGGTTGGCAGCACGGGTAAGCCCTTTTTCTTTTGATTATTGAGCGCCAATTGCAATCAAAAACGAGAAGGCAAAGCTAACTTCGACTGTGCCGAAGTTTTAATACACTTGAAAAACTTTACTCAAACTGATTTAACCGGTAAAATATGTATAGGATATAGATATCAGATATTTAAAATTTCTAAAACATTGATAATAAAAATTTGATACCATAAAAAAAAACTTTTCTTAGTAAAACACATTTTTCGACCGATCGGTCCTATGGCAGCTATATACTATAGTCATCCGATTTTGATAAAATCTTCCAGAATTGTGTTGACGCATATAAAACTAATCTATACCAAGATTGGTGACGCTACAATGGAAAATAAACGAGAAGGCAAAGCTAACTTCGACTGTGCCGAAGTTTTAATACACTTGAAAAACTTTACTCCCACTGATTTAACCTGTAAAATATATATAGGGTATAGATATCAGATATTTAAAATTTTTAAATCATTGATAATAAAAATTTGATTCCATAAAAAACGAGAAGGCAAAGCTAACTTCGACTGTGCCGAAGTTTTAATACACTTGAAAACGTTTACTCCAAATGATTTAACCGGTAAAATATATAAAGGATATAGATATCAAATATTTAAAAATTTTAAATCATTGATAAGAAAGATTTGATACCATAAAAAAAATTTTCTTAGTAAACCACATTTTCCGACCGATCGGTCCTATGGCAGCTATATGCTATAGTCATCCGATTTTGATAAATTTTCTCCAAATTGCGTAAAAGCATATAAAACTAATATATACCAAGATTAAGGACGTTACGATAGAAAACAAAAAAGTTTTCCTCACTAGAACTAGTTTTTAGACCGACCGTTTTTATGGCAGCTATATGCTATAGTCTTCCGATTTTGATAAATTTTTCCAGAATTACGCGGAAGCATATAAAACTAATACAAACCAAGATTGGTGAAGCTACGATGGAAAACAAAAAATTTTTTCTAACTAGAACTAGTTCTTAGACCGATCATTCCTATGGCAGCTATATGATATAGTCATCCGATTTTGATAAATTTTTCCAGAATTATGTGGATACATATAAAACTAACATATATCAAGATAAGTGACGCTACGATGGAAAACAAAAAAGTTTTTCTCACTAAAACATATTTTCCGACCGATCGTTCCTATGGCAGCTATATGATATAGTCATCCGATCTGGCCGGTTCCGACATATTAGTTGCGTGCAGTAAAAAGAAGACTCTGTGCAAAATTTCAGCTCGATAGCTTTAAAACTGAGAGACTAGTTCGCGTAGAAACAGACAGACGGACAGACGGACGGACGGACAGACGGAAATGAACTCGGCTTGTCGTCCTGATCAAGAATATATATAGTTTATGGGGTCGGAAATGAATATTTCTATGCGTTACAAACTTCTGGGCAAAATTAATATACACTTTTCAAGTGTATAAAAAGTTTTTCCCACTAGAACTAGTTTTTCGACTAACAGTTTATATGGAAGCTATATGCTATATTCATCCGATTTTGATAAATTTTTCCACACATATGTAAAATCATCTAAAACTAATATATACCAATATTGGTGACGCTACAATGGAAAATAAAAAAGTTTTTCTCACTAAGACTTATTTTTTGACCGATCGTTCCTATGGCAGCTATATGATATAGTCATCCGATCTGGCCGGTTCCGACATATTAGTTGCGTGCAGTAAAAAGAAGACTCTGTGCAAAATTTCAGCTCGATAGCTTTAAAACTGAGAGACTAGTTCGCGTAGAAACAGACAGACAGACAGACGGACAGACAGACAGACAGACAGACGGACGGACGGACAAGCGGAAATGAACTCAGCAGGTCGTCCTGATCAAGAATATATATAGTTTATGGGGTCGGAAATGAATATTTCTATGCGTTACAAACTTCTGGCCAAAATTAATATACACTTTTCAAGTGTATAACGAGAGCGTAAGTTGAAGTCGGTCCTGCTCGACTTCGATATACCCGTTACTCAGGGTAAGGTTTTTTTTTAAAGAATATTTTATTAGATCACAAATTGTGTAAGATATGAGTTTTTTTTTACAAATCGGAAAATGATGTATGGCGGATCGATAGGTAATGATGATTAAAATAAAATAAAAATTTTAAACAAACTTGATCTGCCTGCAGACAATACAAGTCTACACTGAAAAAATGGTAGCTCTAGCTCTTAAAGTCTCTGAGATCTAGGTGTTCATACGGACGGACGGACATACGGACAGACGGACATGTCTATATCGACTCAGCTATTGATGCTGATCAAGAATATATATACTTTATGGGGTCGGAGATGCTTCCTTCTGCCTGTTACATACATTTGCACGAACTTAGTATACCCTTTTTACTCTACGAGTAACGGGTATAATGACCAACAAGGAAAATAGAACGAGAGCGTAAGTTGAAGTCGGCCCTGCTCGACTTCGATATACCCGTTACTCAGGATAAGGTTTTTTTTAAGAATATTTTTTTAGATCACAAATTGTGGAAGATATGAGTTCTTTTACAAATTGCGGGGGAGGCAACTCTACTATAACTCATCTGATCGGAAAATGATGTACGGCGGATCGATAGGTTATGATGATTAAAATATATGTCTGGAAGGTTCGAGCAATCCATTTTCAAAATTGTGGGACATTTGAGGTATTTTTCAAATTGCGGGGGCGGGAACTTTTCTATCGTTCATCTGATCAAGAAATGATGTATGGCGGATCGGTAGGTATAGATGATTAAAATATATGTCTAGAAGGTTTTAACAATGTATTTTCAAAATTGTGGGAGATTTGAGGTATTTTTCAAATTGCGGGGGCGGCAACTCTACTATCGTTCGTTTGGTCGAAAAATGATGTATGGCGGATCAATAGGTAATGATGATTAGAATATATGTCTAGAAGGTCCGAACAATCTATTTTTAAAATTGTGGGAGATATGAGGTTTTTTTCATATTGCGGGGGCGGGAGGGGGCGTGGCTAAAATTTGAAACAAACTTGATCTGCGTGCAGACAATACAAGTCTACACTGAAAAAATGGTAGCTCTAGCTCTTATAGTCTCTGAGATCTAGGTGTTCATAGAGACAGACGGACAGACGGACGGACGGACAGGTCTATATCGACTCGGCTATTGGTGCTGATCAAAAATATATATACTTTATGGGGTCGGAAATGCTTCCTTCTGCCTGTTACATACATTTGCACGAACTTAGTATACCCTTTTTACTCTACGAGTAACGGGTATAAAAAGAAGCAAGCATTTTACGGTGGAACAGGAGCTGATTATTGCGGATGTCGTTAAGGAGAATAAGGATGTGTTAGAGAAAATATAGTCGGACAAAGTGACCTGGAAACAGATGGAGGAGACGTGGATCAAATTGGTCGAAAAACTGAGGAAAATTAAAGGAGTTAGTGCACAAATTCAAATGTTAAGAAGTATTACAATAAATGGCCATTAAACAGTTTCTGAGTTGCCTGGCAAGCAGCAGAAACTTCTACCGCAAACGTATGCACCGCGTGTGGCCCAACTTAATATGAAAAAGCCGTGGGGTTGGGCTTAGATGCAATCTCATTACGCCACCCGATCCATTTGACCCCTTCCAGACCGCAGATACTGCCAAATCCCCATCGGTGCGAACTATCGTTGCAGTGAACTTGCCTTTTGCCCTTCTGTCTTTTCAGCCATGTCAGCAAGTGACTGTATATAAAACGCCCGTCCAATATTTTCCTTTTGTTGGTTTCTTTTAACAAATGCAGTAATTTAAATTACCAAATTTTTGCGGCAGCCGGTTTTGTACATTTGTCGGTGTGACCGTATGTGGGCAGGCATATAAATACCTACCAAGCAAAACAATGTACATGGTTATCAAATCCATGAGGATGAAGTAGATGGCTACGAAATCCATCTAGGTGTTTTTCGTGTACATGAGAAAAGCAAATTCTAATTATTTACGAGGCAATCCGTCCGCTAGCGGCATCACAACGGGCCAACTCAATGGCTTATACGCTGTTTAGACCAGCCGCATCATTGAAATTTTCCGTTAAACGGAAGGTGCGGAATTGTTTCCCATAAGAAACCTGTGGATAGAAGAAGAGCCACATGTTTAATGATGTGGCAATGATGCGGAAAGAGTGACCGTATATTAACGAGTATCGAGTATTGTTTCACGGCATCGATTGCAAACAGCTGATTTTGCCATCGAATTTCGATAAGCAACAACAACATAATTGGACCGCGTAATTTAAAAAAATAAATGATCCGCAAAAGCAAGCTCCATTTCCATTTTGGTGAACGTTGCCAATTACCCCGCGAGCCACATTTTAATATATTATCGCTCATAATTGTCTCAATTTCAATAAATTACAGTTGTTCTCTGCTTCTTACTAATCCGGTTTGTTTACGTTTGGCAGGGCGAACAGCTGTTTCAATGATGCGACTGCGGTCTAAACGCCTGCATCATTTCTTCGCATCTTCGACAATGATGCGCCCTGTGTAACTCCGGTATAATACGCTATTTAGACCGGCGGCATCATTGAAATTTTCCGTTAAACGGAAGGTGCGGAATTGTTTCCCTTTTGTTCGCTTTTGAAAAATGGAGGCATTTCTCGCCAAATTAAAACATTTTTTCCGGTAAGTAAAATATAATTTAAGAGGAATGTATGTATGTACAGGGTTGCCCATATTCGACGGATCCATGTTTTTTTAAAAACCGACGTAACATACTCGCACCTGTTTGTAGTACTGATAACTTTAAAGTGAGGTTTTTTAATACCCCGACCGCACTGGTTGAAACGACGTCGACGCGGACACCACTGACTCTCGGCCATCTCAACTGCGACGCTTCTCTAACACTGGCTCTTTGCCTACTACACCAACATCTATTGAAAGAAGGGAGGGGAACGAGTGGCGCAGTCCAGTAAGCTATTGCCCTCCTCGCCTCTCTTCCCTAAGGCCGCGTTGTTGTCTGCATTAATTTTCTTTTTAAAAAATCTGATCGGAAAACGAGTATGGGCGATAAGAAAATTTCGGGAAGATTTCAGTTTTTTTAACTGCGGGGGAGGCAGGGGCGGGCAAAATCAACCCCTACCACCGAGCCTCGTTCATACGGACAGACGGACAGACGACAGACGGACAGACAGACGGCGCGTGCCCTTTAGTGGGGGGGCGCTCCACTTCTATTTTTGGCAATCTTAATCATTTAATTTGTGCCAAGTAGATTTGTTTACATCAATTTTTTGAATATGATATCTCTCAAATGGCCGCCTCTGGCGTTGATGGCGTATTGTGCCCTTTTGCAGCATTTTCCATCGTTTTCGCCAACATTTCGGCCGGAATAGCGGCTATTTCTTCACGAATGTTGTCCTTGAGCTCTTCTACGGTCCTTGGCTTGTTAACGTAAACCTTTGACTTCAAATATCCCCACAAGAAGAAGTCAGGCGGCGTCAAATCGGGCGAACGCGGTAGCCAGTCCAAATCACCACTTTTCGACATCAAACGGCCCGGAAACCATTTCTTCAGAAAATCGATTGTTATGCGACTTGTGTGCGGTGGAGCGCCGTCTTGTTGAAACCAGAACTGCCTCATACGCTTTCGACGAATAATTGGCATCACAAAATTGGTCATCATGTCGCGATAACGCTCCTGGTTGATGGTAACAGCATGACCATTTTCATTTTGGAAGAAAAACGGCCCAATGACCGTTTTCGCACTAACGCCGCACCAAACTGTGACTTTTTCGTGATGAAGAGGCACTTCTTGAATCTCCTGAGGATTTTCAGTGGCGTAAATACGGCAATTTTGCTTATTTACGGTCCCATTCAATGTGAAATGGGCTTCATCGGACATGATAATTTTGTTTTTTTGAGTTTTCACAATTGACTTGTTCTGTTGAATGTAAATTTCAACTATTTCAGAGCGCTCGCGTGGCGTGTATTGTTCCATGGTAAAAATCTGCTTGGACTGACGCTTCAAACGCGGTATGTCATTAAGCGATCTGACATCTCTGTCAAAAGTTATGGCGTTGCCAGATGGGTCCGTCGAATATGGGCAACCCTGTACATATGTAATTTAAAGTATATTGTCTGTTCATATATGTAGATATAATATGTATGTATGCATACATAGCATATGTATGTGGTACTTTTTTCAGCTTATTTTACATAAATCAATTTTTATTACAGATCACAACATTTCCATTGAGAATGGGAGCAATTGCATAGCATTGTGCCGCCGTCGATGGTTGGGCAGGCAATCATATTTTTTGCTAAACTGGAGCATTGGCAAAACCAAGTAAGTAAACATGTATGTGCATGCATATGTACATAGTGAAGAGAGCATGTGGTTGCCGGCAGAATAGTCTCATGTCTCCTTTAATATGTACATTGTACATATGTTCTGTTTTTCTGACAACAATATTATTAATAATATAACATAATTTTTGCAAAAAATATTTAGTGTGACCAGAGTATGGAGACAACATTTGACAAAAAAATTAGAATACAGTGAACATCTGTGAATTTTACTAACCAAACTCTGATCACACTACATTTATTGCGCAGCAATTATTCACTTAAATCAAAAAAGGCGAGTTCGGAAACAGGTTTATCAATTTTTAACTTTTGTTTACAGAAAAATATAAATGTGGGTGCTAATGAGAACAAGGTAAATAACATTTAATTTTAAAGTTATTTGAATTAATTAAACTTTAAAATTTCAGATTAACTTGCACCTCATCATTTTGACCTCAAATAAAGGCAAAACTCTTTTAAATCATTTCGGAAAGGAGAATAGGCTAAGCCCTAAAGCTTGGTATTGAGTAACTAGCAAAATCGTGCGAAATCTCTGCATTTATTTCGTCGATAGAAAGTGCGAAAAGTTGCCACCATCTCTAGTTTCCAATCTACCCACCTGTAGGAGTTTTGTTTACAAAATAAATTTCAAATGGATAACAAACAAGAAGAGTTTTATTGGCTACAATAGCGATGTGCGAGTTGCAACAAATGACAAAAGAATGCAGCCAGGCAACCACTATTTGCGGCGACAAAGAAGTCCCACATCCGACCATTCTGGAGTTATGTGGCTCATCCATTACAAACACGGAATCACTTTATTTACCTTCCTTGTCGAGTAGCTATATTTGACGCTTTTGACCAATCCTGTATAAGAATGCTACTCGTGTATGCGCTCCTACAGCACAGGTTTTTCTTTGACTAAATTGATCAGGGCCACTTTGTTATGCACTTGTTTTGCCTCGCGCCACACACTTGTATATTTCGACCGAGCTGATTGCGAAAAATATGGTTTTGATATATTTCGCACTATCGAAATAATGACCTATCGATAAACTATTGCGTGACACGGTATGCATCGGGTGGCAACGCTGCAACATCGATATGACTTTTCGCAACATTTCTGTGTACCAACTCGCGAAACGGCTACCAGCGAAAATCGAGCGAAATCGTTTTTTTTATATGGAGTTTCTGATTTCGCGAGTATTTCGCAGTTACTCAATACCAAGCTTTAAGCTCCATATAAATAAAACGATTTCGCTCGATTTTCGCCATATTTTTCGCAATCAGCTCGGTCGAAATATACAAGTGTGTGGCGCGAGGAAAAACAAGTGCATAACAAAGTGGCCCTGATCAATTTAGTCAAAGAAAAACCTGTGCTGTAGGAGCGCATACACGAGTAGCATTCTTATACAGGATTGGTCAAAAGCGTCAAATATAGCTTGACAAGGAAGGTAAATAAAGTGATTCCGTGTTTGTAATGGATGAGCAATATAACTCCAGAATGGTCGGATTTGGGACTTCTTTGTCGCCGCAAGTAGTGGTTGCCTGGCTGCATTCTTTGTCATTTGTTGCAACTCGCACATCGCTATTGTAGCCAATAAAACTCTTCTCTGTTTGTTATCCATTTGAAATTTATTTTGTAAACAAAACTCCTAGAGGTGGGTAGATTTGAAACTAGAGATGGTGGCAACTTTTCCGCGTCAACATTGCTGATGTTTGTTTTGGTTTTGTTGAAAGCAAAAAATTAAAAAAAACAGAATGAATACAAGTGAACTTTATTCTGCCATGGAGAAAATGATGCTATGATGATGCAATTTATGGATTTTTGGGGGGATGTCTGCAGCAACATTTAATTTTCTGCAAAGGAAGCCACGACGACGTCGAAGAGTGTGTATGTGGTATCGGTTGTCCACTAAATCTCTTTTCCGAGCCTTCAGTATGTTCAAAAGTTAATTTGAGAAGAAAAAACACTTTCTCACCTTTCTTTCAGCCATACTTACCAATTTTTTTTACAATTTAACTTGAACAACTTTTTTTTATTTATTCCCCGCAAAACTTTCACAGCCTTTTTTTTGTTGTGCTAGTGGTGATAGTGGAAAACGAGAGTCGAATGATAGGCAGAAAATGGGCTAAAATTAACGAGTATACCCCAAAAAATCGAATAAACTCTGCAATCGAAACCAGCGTCCGTAACAAGACGCCACTTGTCACCACTGGCCCTATACTTTTTATGCTACATTTATACTACGCTGAGTTTGCTATCAAAATCGTTATCGACGCAATAACTCTGAATTGGCGTTTATACTGGCACAAGGTTGCGTCCTGCGTCCATCGTCAACGAAACAGCTGATGTTTGTTTTGGTTTTGTTGAAAGCAAAATAAAAATTTTAAAAAAACAGAATGAATACAAGTTAACTTTATTTATTATCTGCCGCCGGAGAAAAATGATGCTATGATGATGCAATTTATGGATTTGGCGGGGATGTCTGCAGCAACATTTGATTTTCTGCAAGGAAGCCACGACGACGTCGGGTGTCCACTGAAATCTCTTTTTTTCGAGCCTACAATGTGTTCAAAGTTAATTTGAGAAGAGAATAAAACGCTTTTACCTTTCTTTTCAGCCATAATTACAAATTTTTCCAATTTAACATGACAACTTTTTTTATTTATTCGGCAAAAAACATTCACAGCTGTTTTTTGTTGTGCTAAGTGGTGATAGATTGAAAACGATAGTCGAATGATAGGCAGAAATGGGCTGAAATTATCGAATATACCCCAAAAAATCGAATAAACTCTACGCAATCGAAACCGGCGTCCGTACAAGACGCCACTTCTGTCATCACTAAGGCCCTATACTTTTATGCTACATTTATACTACGCTGAGTTTGCTATCGAAATCGTTATCGACGCAATAACTCTGAATTGGCGTTTATACTGGCACAAGGTTGCGTCCTACGTCCATCGTCAACGAAACAGCTGATGTTTGTTTTGGTTTGTTGAAAGCAAAATAAAAATTTAAAAAACAGAATGAATATAAGTTAACTTTATTTATTATCTGCCATGCGTGAGAAAATGATGCGTATGATGATGCAATTTATGGATTTATGGGATGTCTGCAGCAACATTTGATTTTCAAAAGGAAGCCACGACGACGTCGAAGTGCCCACTGAAATCTCTTTTTCGAGCCTACAATGTGTTCAAAGTTAATTTGAGAAGAAGAGTAAAATACTTGTTACCTTTTTTTCATACACAAATTTTTCCCAATTTAACATGACAACTTTTTTTTATTTATTCCCCGGCAAAACATTCACAGCTGTTTTTTGTTGTGCTAGTGGTGATAGTTGAAAACGATAGTCGAATGATAGAAATGGGCTAAATTATCGAATATACCCCCAAAAACTCGAATAAACTCTGCAATCGAAACCGGCGTCCGTACAGACGCCACTTTTGTCACCACTAGGCCCTATACTTTTACATAGGAAAGACGCCGCGTCTTGGGCAGACGCCAAAACGCAAGACGCAACCCTGAGTATAAACAGGCTATTACATGGAAAGACGCCGCGTCTTGGGCGAGTCGCCAAACCGCCAGACCCAACCCCTAGTATAAACAGGCTATAATTCTTTTTTTTCCGAACATCTTAAAAAATTTATTCCTAACATTGATAGCGCAGTTTGCAACTCTTACATAAAATTAAAAATATCATTTTACAAAAAGACATTACATTGTATATGAAGTATTCTTAAATGTATTTAAAAAATTTAATAAAATAAATTTTGAGAAACAAATTTTTCCTTTAAGAATATATTTTTCTGAAATAAAGACAATAATTTTCTTCCTTTGAGAAAAATAACTGTTCCCTAATTTTCTTTAAATAAAGAAAATAGTTTTCTACTCTTCAGAAAAATTTTTCCGATTTTTAGAAAATAATTTTCTTCTTTTGAGAAAATTTCTCGTACTTATAAGAAAATAATTTTCTACTTTTCAGAAAATTGTTTTCTTCTTTTGAGAAATTAATTTTCTGATTATAAAAAATTGTTTTCTTTTTTGTGAAATTAATTTTCTGATTAAGGCTAGTATCCACCACTGCGGGAAAATTCCTGTCAGAATTTTGCTATTTATTAAAAGTGTGTGGAACTCCAACTAAAACAGTGTGACCAGAAACGGTAAAAAAAGACCAAGATAGGTAAAAAAAGGCCTTAAGGTGCAAGGTCACACTTATTAATCTGTTGTGGTTTGTAAGGCGCTTCAATTTTAAATAAATAAAATTATGAACGAAAGTAAATTCGGCCTATCGCCTGGATCCCACATGCAGTCTTTGTAGGAGGATGTAGCATCAGAAACTGTAGACAGATATGGCCTCTTCAGCCACATTGTCCACATTGACTGCTTGGAAAAGCCATAGAAAGCCGTAAGGCTCTAGATAATATCCAAAGTAGGAAGTATGTAGATGTGTGCACGGAGGCCGAGTAAATCGATCCGCATCCTACGGGCCTGGGCCAAACCACAAAACGACGAAGCCAAAAATACCCGGCCCTCAAGTGAAAGCCAATTAAAGCCATTCGTGGTCGAACCCCCCCCATGTTTCCCCCTAATATATTCAAAATAATACTAAGAACTTTGTCAACTGTAAAGCCAAGATCTTGGCAGGGATGAATTTGCTGGTGTGCAGCAAAAATAAAAATATCAAATTATTTTATATAAGGATAACGTTATAAACATTCTCCATTGTTTGCTCTCCACGTTGGAAATCCTCAATTCATTTTTATTGTTTTGCACCCAGCATTTGCCTCCATCTTTTTCGCCAATTCACTGTCAAAAAATTATTGCTGAAAATATATTATGTTTGTGCCCAGAATTTTAATTAAGCAGCACAGATACGCAAAAAAAAACGTATTTTTTTATTAGTTTTTTTTTTTTTTTTTTTTATACTCTGTACCCCAAACATGTAACAGCCAGAAGGAAGCATCTCCTGACCCCATAAAGTATATATATTCTTGATCAGCATCAACAGCCGAGTCGATATAGCCATGTCCGTCTGTCCGTCTGTCCGTCTTCTGTCCGTCTGTCGTCCGTCTGTCCGTATGAACGAAGAGATCTCAGAGATGGTAAGAGATAGAGGTTTGAAGTGTATGGAACATATATTTCTTATACTTGCAGGCAGATCAAGTTTAGTTTTGATTTTTGCCACGCCCCCTGCCTCCCCGCAAATTTAAAAAAGAAATAACTCCCACAATTTTCAAGATAGATAGTTCGAACATTCTAGACATACATTCTACTACTTATTTTGAATCGACCCTCACATACATCATTTTTCGATCAGATGAACGATATTAGAGCTATATAACAAAGAAAATAAAAACCAACGCCAACAACAACACCGTTGCCAACAGAACTTACGAGAAAAGAGAGCGAGAAGGCAATAGCCAACTGGTAATTTCCCAATTGGACCTTGCCATGAGTGGATTGATATAATTGAGATGGCCTCGGTCAGAAATCCGCGTGATTCCCGCGTGACTAATATAGATACGTTTTGTTAATAGGAAATTATATAAAATTTTATAATTTTACGGGTGTGTACTAGGTACCAGCCCGCATACATCGTTTTTCAACCAGATGAACGATGGTTGAAAGAGTTGCCACCCTCAGATTTTGAAAAAAACCATCACACTTTAAAGATGGGTCTGCACAAAAAGTTAATTAGCGAGTATATTAAAATGTCACGATGTTTGTAAATCCTAGAAGGGAAACATTTCCGACCACATAAAAGAACGGATGCTATATTATTAATTCTAGTGAGAAAACTTTTGTTATCAATGGTAGGCCTTTCAAAAACTGCAAGTGTATTTAAAACATTAAACTGATGTTAGCCTTTTTTTAAATTTAGGCAAGACACTGTAGGCTTGGAAAATTATAGCCGAGTTTCCTAGACATTAGAAGCTTTGGGATCACTTTTTTTTTTTAGAGTGCACTTTTCAAGTGTTTAACAATGTTAGATATTAAGCTTGTCAATAAATTAAGAAAGATTTTGAAAAAAAGGGAATGAGAGGTTAAAAGGTTTTAAAAATGGGAGGAGAGGGGTGAACGGATCACGGGTTTAAACAGGCTTGCTCGTTGCCGAGAGTATGGGGCAGCACAAAAGTAATTATTGTCCTGCTGCAAGGAAAGGAGGGATGCGACAAAGACTTAGTCCACCAGAGTCTCTGATAAATGTCTTATGAGGTTTTCTTTTACGTGTATTAATTTTTGTTTGTGACATTGACATTTCTGACATTAGCTTTAGTGTGTAATGTTAGATGTTTATTGTTACGTGTGGTGGGCAGGGTTAGTGGACTCATACCCTGGGGACTAGAGCTAGCTGGCTCGCCCACAGAAGAACACACGCAGGGCCCAGCTCGGGTCATAACAAAAAAGAGGCCGGTGAGCAAAACATAAATTCATTGCAAATAGATTCTTCAGATGAAATTATAAATTGAATCAAAATGACGAAGAAATTAGAAATATTTTGAAAAGGTACCATGATAATTCAATAGCAGGTGGCCACTGCGGAATATCAAGAATGTTAAGAAAGATTGAAAGAAATTTTATTAAAAAAATATGACAAAACAAGTAACGACGTAAAACCGAAGTTACAGGCGCATCATTGTCGAAGATGATGAAGAAATGATGCAGGCATTTTAGACTGTAGCCGCATCATAGAATCAGCTGTTTGCCATGCCAAACGTAAACAAACAGAATTAGTAAGAAGAAGAGAACAAATGTAATTTATTGAAATAGAGTGTATTTGGCAACGTTACTCCGTTCACCAAAATGGAAATGGGGCTTGCTTTTGCGGATCATTTATTTTTTTAAATTACGCGGTCCAATTATGTTGTAGATGTTATTGAAATTCGATGTCAAAATCAGCTGTTCGCAATCGATGAGAAACAATACTGATACTCGTCAATATACGGTCACTCTTTCGCATCACTGCCGCATCATTTAACATGCGGCTCTTCTTCTATCCACCAGGTTTCTTATGGGAAACAATTCGCACCTTCCGTTTAACGGAAAATTTCAATGATGCGGCCGGTCTAAAAACAGCGTATAAGCCATTGAGTTGCCCGTTGCGATGCTTGCGGACGGATTGCCTCAAAATAATTAGAGTTTTCATTTGTCATTTTTTTTTTTCGATTGTCAGGGAATTTCTTTTTCGGGTCCGACCTTGTGGTTACTTATGGCCGTTTTCTCATGTTGCCGTTTTTAAAATCAGGTGGTTTTGCTGAATTTGCTTTTCTCATGTACACGAAAAACACCCTAGATGGATTTCAAGCCATCTACTCCATCCTCATGGTTTGATAACTATGTACATTGTTTTGCTTGGTAGGTATTTATATGCCTGCGTCACACCGACAAATGCACAAAACCTGGTGCCGCAAAAATTTGGTAATTTAAATTACCATTTGTTAAAAGAAACCAACAAAAAGGAAAATATTGGAAGGGCGTTTTATACAGTACAGTCTGGCTGAAAAGACAGAAGGGGCAAAGGCAAGTTCACTGCAACGATAGTTTGCACCGATGGGGATTTGGAACGGGTCAAATGGATCGGGGTGAGGAATGAGATTAAAAATCCCAAGCCCAACCCCACGGTTTCTTCTCATATTGTTTGGGCCCACGGATGGGTATACTTTGAAGTATGTGCTTTGCCAGGTTTTCTTAACATCGGAATTTGTGCACTAACTCCTTTAATTCCCAGTTTATTCGACCGAATTGATCCACGTCTCCTCCATCTGTTTCCAGGTCACTGTCCGACTATATTTTCTAACACATCCTTATTCTCCTCAACGACGTCCGCAATAATCAGCTCCTGTTCCACCGTAAAATGCTTGTTTTTTTATACCTCCGTTACTCGTAGAGTAAAAAGTGGTATACTAAGTTCAAAGTAAATGTATGTAACAGGCAGAAGGAAGTATTTTGACCCCATAAAGTATATATATTTTTGATCAGCATCAATAGCCGAGTCGATATAGACTCTCCGTCTGTCCGTCCGTCCGTCCGTCTCAAAGAAAACACCTAGATCTCAGAGACTATAAGACTAGAGCTACCATTTTTTCAGTGTAGATTAGTCTTAGTTCAGACGCAGATCAAGTTTCTTCAACCTCTCTTTCGCCGCGCCCTCCTGCCCCCGCAATATGAAAAACTCATATTCCCACAATTTTAAAAATAGATTGTCCGACCTTGTAGACATATATTCTAATCATACACTACCTATTGATCCGCCATAAATCATTTTTTTCAGATTTCCAATGGATATGCAGAGTTGCTGCCCCCGCAATTTGAAAAATGCCACCGCAAATCCTCCCACAATTTGGAAAAATACATTGTTAAAACCTCTAAGTAATATATTTTAACTATCTATACCCCACCGATCCGCCATACATCATTTCTTGATACTCAAATCTCCCACAATTTTGAATATGTATTGTTCGTGAACCTTCCAGATATATATTTTAATCATCATTACCCATCGATCCGCCGTACATTATTTTCCGATCAGATGAGTTATAGTAGAGTTGATATCCCCTGCAATTTGTAAAAGAACTCATATCTTCCACAATTTGTGATCTAATAAAAATATTCTGAAAAACCTTACCCCTGAGTAACGGTATCCAGAGTCGACAGGGCCGACTATAACTTGCCCTCGTTCTATTTTCCTTGTTGATCATTAGAACCGTTACCCAGAGTAAAAAGGGTACTACTAAGTTCGTGCAAATGTACGTAACAGGCAGAAGGAACCATCTCCGACCCCATAAAGAATATTTATTCTTGACAGCATCAATAGCTGAGTCGATATAGACATGTCCGTCCGTCCGTCCGTCCGTCTGTCCGTGCGTCCGTCCGTCCGTCCGTATGAATACCTAGATCATCACAGAGACTATAAGAGCCAGAGCTACCAAATTTTCAGTAGTAGACTTGTATTGTCTGTAAGCAGATCAAGTTTGTTTGAAATTTTGTATTTTAATTTAATCATTATTACCTATTGATCCGCCATACATCCTTCGATTTGTAAAAAACTCATATCTTCCACAATTTGGGGATCTAATAAACCATTCTTTAAAAAAAACCTTTACCCTGAGTAACGGGTAAATCGAAGTCAGAGCAGGACCAACTTGCGCTCTCGTTTTTGATTGCAATCTATGCTCAATAATCAAAAGAAAAGGGGCTTACCCCGTGCTGCTAACCTATAATTAGTGTCATGCAGCCCTGCCGGTGTGACCGTACCACAATACCTACAGCCAGAAAACCCAACAATATGAGAAAAGCATTGAGCGAAATCCACTTCCACATGCAAATTTAATTTTTCGAAATCAACCTGTATGTAAGAAAGTTAGTTAAGCCCGACTGAAATATACCTGTACCTGTTTGTACGAAACTAACAACTTTAAAGGTGAGGTTTTTTCAAAATCTGAGGGTGGCAACTCTTCGCAACCATCGTTCATCTGGTTGAAAAACGATGTATGGGGGCCAGTACCTAGTACAAACCCGTAAAATTATAAAATTTGTATATACTCTATTAACAAAAAAACGTACTATATTAGTCACGCGGGAAATCACGCGTGATTTCTGACCGCAGGCCATTCACCATATCGCTCCACTCATGGGAGCAAGGTCCAATTGGGAAATTACCAGTTAGCTATTGCCTTCTTTCGCTCTCTCTTTCTCGTAAGTTCTACCCAATGGCAACGGTGTTGTTATTGTAGCCAATAAAACTCTTCTCTGTTTGTTATCCATTTGAAATTTATTTTGTAAACAAAACTCCTAGAGGTGGGTAGATTTGAAACTAGAGATGGTGGCAACTTTTCGCACTTGCTATCGACGAAAAATAATGTGGGAGTTATTTCGTTTTTTTAAATTTGCGGGGGAGGCAGGGGGCGTGGTAAAAATCAAAACTAAACTTGATCTGCCTGCAAGTATAAGAAATATATGTTCCATACACTTCAAACCTCTATCTCTTACCATCTCTGAGATCTCTTCGTTCATACGGACAGACGGACAGACAGACGGACAGACAGACGGACAGACGGACATGGCTATATCGACTCGGCTGTTGATGCTGATCAAGAATATATATACTTTATGGGGTCGGAGATGCTTCCTTCTGGCTGTTACATACATTTGCACAAACCCAATATACTCTGTGTACCTTCGGTACAGAGTATAAAAACTCCAATGATCTACGAGGCAATTAACCTTTGTGATGCCAAGTTTATCAGACTAAAATTGGATACACAAAAATGCTCAATATTAAAAGGTTAAACACTTATAACAGCATTAGCAGTTTATGATTTATTAATTAATGGAATATTCGAACTAGATCGATTCTTTCCAAGGCTTGAACAAGAGGCCGGTGAGCAAAACATAAATTCATTGCAAATAGATTCTTCAGATGAAATTATAAATTGAATCAAAATGACGGAGAAATTAAAAATATTTTGAAAAGGTACCATGATAATTCAATAGCAGGTGGCCACTGCAGAATATCAGAAATGTTAAGAAAGATTAAAAAGTTTATTGAAAAAATATGACAAAACAAGTAACGACGTACGTAAAATCATGTGACAAAATGCACAGTGGTCGATTCTGCCAATCTGGCAGGCAATAAATGCAAATTTCAAAATTCAAATCTTGATGATGTTTTTAATTTTCTTCAAAATTAATATCCCGCCAATATTTATTCCGATTTTTATATATTTTTCTATTCGATAGTCACGATGTCGCGAGCGTGCAAAACTTACGATACTTTTCTGCCCATACATAAAAACATTTTTGCGCCATTTTAATGTGTTTTGTGTTGCGTTGAGAAAGTTAAAGTTTTGCGATTTGGTTAGACATAAGTCGTTAATTTAACCATAGTTGGTATGTATTTAATGAAAAAATGTGTGTGTGTGCTGTTATTATATGCATTAGTGGTAAATCGATGTCCAACTTAACATTTATTTTAGCGTATGGTTACTTACTTAACCGAGACTTTCGTAGGGTAAAACTTTTGATATTGGCGCGTATTGGTCTTAAATCTATAAGTGTTTATGAAAATGGTCAATTGTGAATCGTCCAGTGTCAAAATGATTTGCTCCTATCTGCGCCTTATTAGTTTATTACATTATATAAATAAAATGTTAGTTTTGAGAGGCACGCTCTTGGTACAATTTTGCAAAACCTTTCTCTGACTGCAAACCTCATCGCCAAGTTCAACGGGATTCTATTATGATTAAGGAAACCCCTAGTGAAGAATTGGTTGTAGCTTTTTTATAGATTTCTATTTATCTTTATTTTAAATTAAATTATTTATGAAAAGTTCTGGAATATTTTTAATAAAAAAAATTCCTTTGTTCAAATACAAATTTATAAAAAATAATTCCAAAAATAATACTTCATTATTTTGAATGTTATTAATTATTGCCTGCCAGATTGGAAGAAAATTAAATCCAACTGCCCATCATCATCAAACTCTTGGAACAGTGGAACGAAGCCACAGAACATTCAATGCGTATATAAGATCATACATATCAATTAAAAAGTATGATTGGGATGAGTATCTTCAAAACTTTACAGGGTTGCCCATATTCGACGGACCCATCTGGCAACGCCATAACTTTTGACAGAGATGTCAGATCGCTTAATGACATACCGCGTTTGAAGCGTCAGTCCAAGCAGATTTTTACCATGGAACAATACACGCCACGCGAGCGCTCTGAAATAGTTGAAATTTACATTCAACAGAACAAGTCAATTGTGAAAACTCAAAAAAAACAAAATTATCATGTCCGATGAAGCCCATTTCACATTGAATGGGACCGTAAATAAGCAAAATTGCCGTATTTACGCCACTGAAAATTCTCAGGAGATTCAAGAAGTGCCTCTTCATGACGAAAAAGTCACAGTTTGGTGCGGCGTTAGTGCGAAAACGGTCATTGGGCCGTTTTTCTTCCAAACTGAAAATGGCCATGCTGTTACCATCAACCAGGAGCGTTATCGCGACATTATGACCAATTTTGTGATGCCAATTATTCGTCGAAAGCGTATGAGGCAGTTCTGGTTTCAACAAGACGGCGCTCCACCGCACACAAGTCGCATAACAATCGATTTTCTGAAGAAATTGTTTCCGGGCCGTTTGATGTCGAAAAGTGGTGATTTGGACTGGCCACCGCGTTCGCCCGATTTGACGCCGCCTGACTTCTTCTTGTGGGGATATTTGAAGTCAAAGGTTTACGTTAACAAGCCAAGGACCGTAGAAGAGCTCAAGGACAACATTCGTGAAGAAATAGCCGCTATTCCGGCCGAAATGTTGGCGAAAACGATGGAAAATGCTGCAAAAAGGGCACAATACGCCATCAACGCCAGAGGCGGCCATTTGAGAGATATCATATTCAAAAATTGATGTAAACAAATCTACCCTGTATATACATACTGTTTCAATATTACTCCATCCACAGAACACGTCTATTGTCCTTTTTAACTAGTCTTTGATAAACAACCAACCGATTTCCCATTTTCGACAATAATATTTAATCCAGTTTATAATTTAGATGATTATAACAAAGAAATTAAATATAAATTATAGGCAGGTCAAAATAAGGCAAGAATTACGCTACAAAAATATAAAGAAAAACGAGAAGGCAAAGCTAACTTCGACTGTGCCGAAGTTTTAATACACTTGAAAAAGTTTACTCCAACTGATTTAACCGGTAAAATATATATAGGATATAGATTTTAGATATTTACTATTTTAAAATCATTGATAATAAAAATTTGATACCATAAAAAAAACTTTTCTTAGTAAAACACATTTTCCGACCGATCGGTCCTATTACAGCTATATGCTATAGTCATCCGATTTTGATAAATTTTTTTTAAAATTATGTGAAAGCATATAAAACTAATATATACCAAGATTGGTGACGATACGATGAAAAACAAAAAAGTTTTCCTAACTAGAACTTGTTTTTTGACCGACCGTTTCTATGGCAGCTATATGATATAGTCATCCGATTTTGATAAATTTGTCCAGTATTATGTGGAAGTATGTAAAACTAAGATATTCTAAGAATGGGGACGCTAAGATGGAAAACAAAAAAGTTTTTCTCACTAAGACTTATTTTCCGACCGATCGTTCCTATGGCAGCTATAAGATATAGTCATCCGATCCGGCCGATTCCAACATATTAGTTGCGACAAACGGAATTGAACTCAGTTTGTCGTCCTGATCAAGAATATATATAGTATATAGTGTCGGAAATGAATATTTGAAATTAATATACACTTTTCAAGTGTATAACAAAAGGAACAATATTATCAGAAAACAAATGAAGTACAAACTAAAATTGGACAATTAGTTCAGCTTTAGAATGGAACAGGTCTCACATTGAACAACCAGTACTTAGTGAAATATAAAGTATTAGAATTATGGAAAAATAACAACATTACCATAAGTAACGATAAAAACAAAAATCTAATTGTGAACTTAGACCGAGTAAAGTTATTAGATTAAATAAAATGTAGATAACATATTCAAATTAAGATCTCTTATCTTAAAAAAAGATATGGGCAATAGAGCGTAACTCTATGAGTACGTGAAACACAGCTTGTGCTGAGATGTATAATTCTGTTTTTAAATTAGAAACCCACTTGAAAAAAAGAACAATAAATTATTCTTTTTTTTTGCGAAAAATGTAGTATAAATAATTACTAATAAACACTAAATGTGGAACCACTGTTCAGCTCGATCATTAAGCTTAAGCCATTAGAACTGAAGCCAAAGCTTCATGCTTAAAGCTTACATCTGAAAGCTTATATATAGAAAGCTTCCACTTAAAGCTTACATCTAAAGCTTAACTCTTAAGCTTATCCAACCAAAGCTCCAGTGCATATGCATCAAAATCAAAGCAAGAAAGGCATACATGCACTTACAGTTATTTAAGTCTAGCATAAGATTGGCATTAAGATCTACTCTAGTGCATGTAATCATACCTAGCCATAAGAACCCATGTAACCAAATCATATGAATAGTGGCCTTGCTGCCCGAATAAAACCACTCAAAGACAAAGCGTCCACCCACCTTCTACACTTTATTTAGAACTCTATTTTTATACCCGTTACTCGTAGAGTAAAAAGGGTATACTAAGTTCGTGCAAATGTATGTAACAGGCAGAAGGAAGCATCTCCGACCCCATAAAGTATATATATTCTTGATCAGCATCAATAGCCGAGTCGATATAGACATGTCCGTCTGTCCGTCCGTCCGTTCGTCTGTATGAACACCTAGATCTCAGAGACTATAAGAGCTAGAGTTAGTGTAGACTTGTATTGTCTGCACGCAGATCAAGTTTGTTTCAAATTTTTGCCACGCCCCCTCCCGCCCCCGCAATATGAAAAAAACCTCATATCTCCCACAATTTTCCAAATAGATTGTTCGAACCTTCTAGACATATACTTTAATCATCATTACCTATCGATCGGCAATACATCATTTCGTGATCAGATGACCGATAGAAAAGTTCCCGCCCACGCAATTTCAGAAATTCCTCATATCTCCCACAATTTCGAAAATAGATTAATCAAACCTTTTAGACATGTATTTTAATCATCATTACTTATCGATCCGGCATACATAATTTCCCGATCAGATGAGTTATAGTAGAGTTGCCACCCCCGCCATTTTGAAAAATCCACATATCTCCCACAATTTGGGCATGTTGTGATCTAATAAAATATTCTGAAATAAACCTTACCCTGAGTAACGGGTATATCGAAGTCGAGCAGGGCCGACTTCAACTTATGCTCTCGTTTATTATAAGGATGACTTCAAACTCGGTTTTTAAGGGTTTGTAAGGTTTGACATGCGATTTTTTGATGTTGTAAAATCCACCCACAAGGAAATAGCTCTTTGTGCTCCGATCTGAATTAAACTCGTTTTGTAAGCTCTATGGTCAGAATAAATGGAAACACATGTGTTTTTACTTCGGGAAATTCATGGCAGAGCGTTATATTTTAAAAAGGATAACGTTTTTAACTTTGCGCAAACGCACCCTCAAGGTCGGATAATGGGGTGGTTTCTGGGTTTGTACGCTCAATGGGTGTAATAGGTGGAAAATAATTTTCTCATTTTTCAAGGTCGAAAAATGGGGCGGGGTGGGTTCATTGCCAATCATTTTTATTCTGGCATATATATATGAACAAAAATTTTATAATTTTTTAAAACTAACCCAAAATGTGGGAAAATGGGGCAAGGTTAACTTTTCACTGCGGGCGGGGTTTTGGTGGCGAAGCGAAGCTCACCGGGTTATATTCTAGTCTATGTAGCTCGTAAGCCGCACTTAGCGCCATTGACATCCTATTTAAGCTAGTAAGCGTTGGACAATTTCTCTCCACAATATTACTCATCGGTAATCGCCACAGTCAATTCGTAAGTGTTTGTTGGCAAACGTAGTTTTGCTACTTGTGCCATTTTGGGTGTGATCAGTAAAAAATTGTTTGATAATTATAATTGAATTTAATCTGAATATAATAAGAGAGTTCGTAACAATTATCTTAAATTATTATTCGATTCCAGTCCCTTCCTCATGCCACATTTCCCATTTACTTTTCATTTCACGGACTCAATTGTTACCGGTTTTAAAGCGGCGAAATTTTGCGATTTGCGAATTTCGGAGCACCAACTTTTGCGATTTGGAGACCAAATCGCAAAATTTTTGCGAAAGCGAAAATGGGAGCATGGCTGATACTGAAAAACTGTGCGGAAGTTATAATCAGGGACCGAACAAATCACTCCTTTTAATAAAAAAATCAAAAAATAAAAATTATTTTTGAATTTTAATTTTTTCCCTCTTGAAGTAATAATTATTAAAGATTTTTATTATTTTTCATAGTTTATAATAATTTTGACTGATTTTATTTATATAAATTAACAATAATTTGTTACTTGTCGAGATTTATTATATTTACTCAAGCACTGAAATCACTGATCCTAGATTTTTTTCGTTTCTAATCAAAGCATATAAATTATCAGAGATTTATATAAATGAAATCAGTTAAAATAATTATTAACGATGAAAAATAATAAAAATCTTTAATAATTAATAGCGAATGATTTTTTTATATTAAAAATTGAAAGTATCAAGTCATTGCCTATCTGAGAAACTAAACCCAAAATAATAGCTTACCACTTGACGGAAAATTTTTAAAGTGAATGCTTCCTATTTATATATCTAAGCAATTTTTTTTTTTTAAATAACAGTTATTTTTGGTCTATGGTTATAATACATTTGAAAAACTCGCTTGACAGTTCTACCATCAAAATCAAAAAACTTTTCTCACTAAGAACCATTTTTCGACCGATTGGTTCTCTGACAGCTACATAATATAGTCATCCGATTTTGAACAAATTTTGCAGAGCTTTTCAAAAGTATATAGTATTCATAATTGGTAAGTTTACGAACGCTTACATGGAAAACAAAATAGTTTTTCCTACTAAAATCTATTTTTTGACCAATCAGCTATACGATGCAGTTACCCGACCTTGAGCAAATTTGCACAACAGTTTCAAAAAATATATTATTCATCATTGCTGAGTTAAGATTCTAACTCACTATTCTAGATTGTAACTCGCTAACATCCAAAACAAACAAGTTTTTCCTAATAAATTTTTTTTTATACACTTGAAAAGTGTATATTAATTTTGCCCAGAAGTTTGTAACGCATAGAAATATTCATTTCCGACCCCATAAACTATATATATTCTTGATCAGGACGACGAGCTGAGTTCATTTCCGCTTGTCCGTCCGCTTGTCTGTCCGTCTGTCTGTCCGTCTGTCTGTTTCTACGCGAACTAGTCTCTCAGTTTTAAAGCTATCGAGCTGAACTTTTGCACAGTCTTCTATTTACTGCACGCATCTAATATGTCGGAACCGGCCGGGTCGGATGACTATATCATATAGCTGCCATAGGAACGATCGGTCTAAGAACTAGTTCTAGTTAGAAAAACTTTTTTGTTTTCCATCGTAGCGTCACTAATCTTGGTATATGTTAGTTTTATATGCTTCCACATAATTCTGGAAAAATGTATCAAAATCGGATCACTATAGCATATAGCTGCCATAGGAACGATCGGTCGAAAAATAAGTCTTTGTGAGAAAAACTTTTTTGATTTCCATCGTAGCGTCTCCAATCGTAGTATATATTTGTATTATATGTTTCACACAATTCTGAAAAAATTTATCAAAATCGGATAACTATAGCATATAGCTGCGTCCCCAATCTTGGTATATATTAGTTTTATATGCTTTCACATAATTTTGAAAAAAATTTATCAAAATCGGATGACTATAGCATATAGCTGCCATATGACCGATCGGTCGGAAAATGTGTTTTATTATGAAAAGTTTTTTTTTATGGTATCAAATTTTTATTATAAATGATTTAAAAATTTTGAATATTTGATATCTATATCCTATATATATTTTTCCAGTTAAATCAGGTGGAGTAAAGTTTTTCAAGTGTATTAAAACTTCGGCACAGTCGAAGTTAGCTTTGCCTTCTCGTTTCTAATCCGTTCTAAGGCAGCTAAAAGAAGTAGTCATCGGATCCTGGAGGTGTCGACATATTACTTGCGCGCTGTAAAAAGAAGACTATGTGCAAAATTTCAGCTCGGTAGCTTTAAATCTGAGGGACTAGTTTTCTTGTACGCTGTTTAGACCGGCCGCATCATTGAATTTTTCCGTTAAACGGAAGGTGCGGAATTGTTTCCCATAAGAAACCTGTGGATAGAAGAAGAGCCGCATGTTTAATGATGCGGCAATGATGCGGCAATGATGCGGAAAGAGTGACCGTATATTGAAGAGTATCGAGTATTATTCCACGGCATCGATTCCGACCAGCTGATTTAGCCATCGAATTTCGATAAGCAACAACAACATAATTGGACCGCGTAATTTAAAAAAATAAATGATCCGCAAAAGCAAGCTTCATTTCCATTTTGATGAACGGAGTGCCGTTGCCAAATACACCACGTGTCACATTTAACATATTATCGCTCATAATTGTTTGTATTTTAATAAATTATAGTTGTTCTCTTCTTCTTACTAATTCGGTTTGTTTACGTTTGGCATGGCAAACAGCTGTTTCAATGATGCGGCTGCGGTCTAAACGCCTGCATCATTTTTTCGCATCTTCCACAATGATGCGCCCTGTGTAACTGCGATATTAGAAACAGACATACAGACAGACTGACGGACAAAGTGAAATCAACTCAGCTCGTCGTACTGATCAAGAATATATATACTTTATGTGGTCGTAAATGTGTAATTCTATGCGTTGCAAACTTCTGGGCAAAATTAATATACACTTTTCAAGTGTATAAATATAACAAAAAAATGCTTAAATTTAGTGTAAATTTTGTATTTTTAGCCAATTTGTTTGGCATTTTAAGCAAGTAAGGTCACACTGACACATTGTTAAGATCTAACTTAATTTAAATAATTTGAAAGTGCAAAATTTAAAATGGTTTATTAGCGCGAACAGAACATTGTTTGCCAGATTCAAATAGTAAAACGCAACCCATTTGTCAGGAACGCATCCTTACCACAGTACCAAAAAAAGAAGAAACATCGATTCTTGGCAGCCACTGCAGAAGAGTCAAATAAGATAAGTAAGCCGGTAATTGGATTTTTCTGTGGTAAGTCCATATTTTACATTTAGACGATTGTTTGAAGAAGTGAACCAACTTTTAGACGTTTTATTATTCCGAAAATAATAAGGCGGTTAAAGCAAAGAGAAGAAGTGACTCTGCGGACTCAGTGGAATATGCGACGGGAATGAATGAGTTTTGTGGTTGGATTTGACCAATGTTCAGATGCAAGGGAGGGAATTAATTCTAAATTGGCCAAATATAAAAAAGGGGGATATTGATAAAGTAAAAATATCTATAACAAATAAATGATAAAACTTTCTAATTTAATATTTGTTTATTATTATATGTAAATGTTTAAACATTACAAATTATTTTGCTCTTTAAAAAATACTCACTAATCCCTTTTAGTACACTCTCACCTCTTTTTCTTGATCCGATATGCCGAGCATCTATTTATTTGTTGTCATAGTCAAGTTCATAGCATGAGGGTCGAAATTGGCATCGGTACGTAGGAAATTGTGTAGAGTTACACATTCCAGTACAATTTTAGCAGCTTCTGTAGGTGTGCGAAATTAACGGATTTTTTAGTCGTAATTTTTTTTTAAATCGAATAAAACGCTCAATTTGCATCATATACTCACATTTTTTAGGAATCGATAAATTGGCCTTTGCCATTTACATTTCAAAGATAAGTTCATGTAAATGTTGTCCGCCGCTCCAATTTTGCTGAACACAATTTTTCGATAAAACAGCGGATTTTTATGGAGCTATTCTAAGGCCCTTTCACCAAAAATTAGACGTTGTGGTAGGTCATTCAGCTTTAATTCTTGCAGAAGTTGAATTTTATAGGCTTTCAAACCCAAATCGACACGTAAAAATATCCATGTGGTTGAGTAACACATGCACAATTGCTGAGAACGACGAGGAATTGACATTTCACTTTTCACAGATCACGTATTTTGATGATCAATTTTAACAATTTGAAATCGTTGCTCGTTTGTAAGTTTTTCTATGATGAAATAGAAGAGTATACTGAAAACTTCTCACTTTGACAGATGACGTTTTGACATTACCAAGCATTGCTGCCAACCTGAAAAACTTAACTCTTAAAAAATAACCCTTTACATTCATCGTCCCTCTGCAGAAGCCACCTTAAAGCCTACTTTTTTATTTAATTAATTAATTTAATTGCAAGATGCGCAAAGGCAGATTTACGACATCCATTCTGATCAAAAATTTAATTAACCACAGCTGTCTCAGCAATCGGCTGTCTAGCGACAATTATTGTTCCTAGCGAATACAATTCTGCCTGCTGTGCTTCCCCTAGCTGCAACATATGGCGCGGCGAATTCAACTAGCTCCTTTCTTGCTCACACACCCATTACGATTCCCTTTAGAGCAAAATTGAACGTGTCATTCCTTGAGCTGTCAAATCGCATATAAAAAAAATTGCTTGAGGAATCATTCCTAGCCTCATTCCTTTGTTGGGTACTCAGAAAGCCAAGTAATACACACAAGCAATTTCCAGAGTTGCCATATCAATCGATGGTGTGGATTGTATTGAACAGCTGATATTTCTTGAGAAATTATTGTGCAGCTATTTATTACTTGTGTCTGCTGTCAACTTTAAATTTAGCGCCAAACCAAAATTGACTGAAAAATGTAAGCTACGTGGAAAATGTTGCTTGAATTGCTTACTAAAAGTATTAAATGTTTTTCGTTATTCAAGTTATGCGTTTCATTGTATTGAAATTTGATAATCGACATTGCATTTGATATTGTGTATAGCATATCAAAATCATTTTGAACACTCTCTTGTAGCATAGTCAAAGCATTTTTGTCAAAGTTGATGTTGGCCAGCAAGGCTTGGCGAGAAGTTGCCAAAAACAAACACATGTGTTTGAGAAGTGTGACCAGTACCAAGATAACTAAAAAATTCCAACATATTAAATTTTTCGCGTAATTTACTGTTCAATCTGGACACGCTGTGCTTTAAAATCCACACAAGGAATATCTTGCAAATTCCTTCAAGGAAAATTCGAACGCCCTCAGTACCTAGCTTGAGCTGTCAAATCGCATATAAAACCACAGAGCAGTATTTCTAGAGGGGAAGATTGCTCTGCCGCCACAAACTAAACAGCGAAATAATCAGCTGTTCTTTGCTATTGTCGCTCACGCAACAAACTTAACAGCGAAATAATCAGCTGTTTTTTGTTATTATCGCTCTCTGAGTACAGTCAAGACAATGTCCGTCTCGCTCTAGCCACCATGTTTTCCTTTCAGTGTTATAAGACCTTAGCAACATGTTGAAATCGCTGGCAACAATTTAAAAGTATCTACATTGGTCATATCTCTTAACAGCGCCACAAATTGAAAGGCGTCGCAATATTTTTCTCTAATACTCTTGCTCTGTGATAAAACTAGAAGGCAAAGCTAACTTCGACTGTGCCGAAAATTTAATACACTTGAAAAAGTTTACTTCAACTGATTTAACCGGTAAAATATATATAGGATATAGATATCAGATATTAACAAATTTTAAATCATTGATAATAAAAAGTTGATACCATAAAAAACGAGAAGGCAAAACTTACTTCGACGGTGGCGAAGTTTTAATACACTTGAAAAACTTTTCTTCAACTGATTTAACCGGTAAAATATATATAGGATATAGATATCAGATATTTAAAAATTTTAAATCATTCATCACAAAAATTTGATACCATAAAAAAAACTTTTCTTAGTAAAACACATTTTTCGACCGATCGGTCCTATGGCAACTATACGCTATAGTCATCCGATTTTGATTAATTTTTTCAAAGTTTTGTGAAAGCATATAAAACTAATATATACCAAGATTAGTGACGCTACAATAGAAAACAAAAAAGTTTTTCTCACTAGAACTAGTTTTTTGACCGACCGTTTCTATGGCAGCTATATGCTATAGTGATCCGATTTTGATATATCTTTCCTATGGCAGCTATATGATATAGTCATCCGATCAAAATTTCAGCTCGATAGCTTTAAAACTGAGCGACTAGTTCGCGTAGAAACAGACAGACAGACAAACGGACAGACGGACAGACAGACAGACAGACTAACAGATAGATAGACAGACGGACAGGCGGAATTGAACTCAGCTCGTCGTCCTGATCAAGAATATATATAGTTTATGTGGTCGGATATGAATATTTCTATGCGTTACAAACTTCTGGGCAAAATTAAAATACACTTTTCAAGTGTATAACGAGAGCGTATGTTGAAGTCGGCCCTGCTCGACTTCGATATATCCGTTACTCAGGGTAAGGTTTATTTAAGAATATTTAATTAGATCACGACATGCCCAAATTGTGGGAGATATGAAGTTTCTTCCAAATTGCGGGGGTGGCAACTCTACTATAGCTCATCTGATCGGGAAATGATGTATGGAGGATCGATAAGTAATGATGATTAAAATATATGTCTAGAAAGTTCCAACCATCTATTTTCCAAATTGTAGAAGATATAAGTTTTTTTTATATTGCGGGGGCGGGAGGAGGCGTGGCAAAAATTTGAAACAAACTTGATCTGCGTGCAGACAAAACAAGTCTACTCTGAAAAAATGGAAGCTTTAGCTCTTATAGTCTCTGAGATCTAGGTGTTCATACAGACGGACGGACGGACAGACGGACATGTCTATATCAACTCGGCTGTTGATGCTGATCAAGAATATATATACTTTATGGGGTCGGAGATGCTTCCTTCTGCCTGTTACATACATTTGCACGAACTTAGTATACCCTTTTTACTCTACGAGAAACGGGTATAAAAATAGCTTGAGGAATTATTCCTAGCCTCATTCCTTTGTTGGGTACTTAGAAAGCCATGTAATACACACAAGCAATTTCCAGAGTTGCCATATCAATCGATGGTGTGGATTGTATTGAACAGTTGATATTTCTTGAGAAGTTATTGTGCTATTTATTACTTGTGTCTGTTGTCAACTTTAAATTTAGCGCCAAACCAAAATTGACTGAAAAATGTAAGCTACGTGGAAAATGTTGCTTGAATTGCTTACTAAAAGTATTAAATGTTTTTCGTTATTCAAGTTATGCTTATTTTTTCAGAATTGTGTGGAAGTATATAAAAATAATATATACCACTATTGGGTATGCTAGGATGGAAAACAAAAAACTTTTTCTCACTAGAACTATATTTTTGACCGACCGTTTATATTGCAGCTATATGCTATATTCAACCGATTTTAATAACTTTTTCTAGAATTGTGTGAAAGCAAATTAAACTAATATATACCACGATTGAAGACGCTACGATGGAAAACAAAAAAGTTTTTCTCACTAGAACTAGTTTTTGGACCGATCATTCATATGGCAGCTATATGATATAGTCATCCAGCTGATTCCGACAAATGTGCAGCGTATTTGTATTTAAAGACTTCTCGCAAAGTTTGGTCAAGATAGCTTCAAAACTGAGGGAGGAGATAGCATAGAAACAGACGGACAGAGGGACGGACGGACAGACGGAAATGAACTCAGCTCTTCATGCTGATCAAGAATATATATACTTTATGTGGTCGGAAATGCTTCCTTCTATGCGTTACAAACATCGTGACAATTTTAATATACCCTCTGCAAGGGTATAAAAAGGTGCTTTGATTGATGAAGTTAAAATCAAAAAGGATTACGAGACATCACAAATGGCCAGCGGGTTTAAACTGCTAGCTAAAAAATATCAAACACAACATATTAGGTTTTTTTCGTATTTCAAGTTGTGTTTCATTGTACGGAAATTTAATAGTCGACATTGCATTTGCTATTGTTTTAAGCATATCAAAACTGTTTGGTGGCATTGTCATAGCATTTGGTAAAGTTGTCGTTGGCCAGCAAGGCATGGCGAGAAATTGCCAAAAACAAACACAGGTGTTCGATAACGGCATTGATAGACGTCGCTAACTGTTCTTAACTGAACATGTGACCCTCGCACACAACACCAAAAGACCTCACAAAATAAGATCCCACTTGAAAGGGTCGAATTTAGGTAGAGATGAAACGGTGCCTTTCCCACGCCTGCACATGTGGTCAGGAGGGGAAATGCAAATAGCACAAGCAAGGATAAATAAAACACATTTCTATATTAGTTAGTAAGCTAGAGCAATACCACAGTAATTGTAAAATATGTGATTAAGAAAGAGATACAAGACATAGTAAAACTAAGTACATAAGAAACAAATGTGTCACATGTATTGAACAAGGACAAGTATAATTATAATCTAGATGTGCATACAGTTATCTCATGTACCTAATACATAAGTTATCGTATAAAAGAAGGGAACAAATTGAATAAAGATCAGTTTCTAACAACTACGCGAACGTGTTTTTAATTCGGCAATTGTGCGAATACTTCTGCATAGTTCAAGAGCGGTACGAGCTGCTTTTTTACTTGCGTGAAATAAGTTGCACATTTATGGTCCTTCGAGTAATCATTTACTCACGAAGACTGCCAAACCAGTTGGCATACCCGTAAAACGGTATCCACGGTACAAAGTCCACAAGGCGCACCTCACGGTGCACTACGGCAGGATTAGGAATAATTAATCCGGAAGACGGCAGCGCGGGACATATTTTTGGACTTCGTGGGAGAAAACCAGCGGAACGAAAGGGCAGATCCCTAAAGAAGAGCGGTAAGAGAAAGCGAACATTGACAAGCGGCAGCGGAGGCGAAGGCGACTCACCGCGGCGAACATCGGAAAGCGGCAGCGGAGGCTTAGGCGACTCACCGCGGCGAATACTAAAGAGCGGCAGCGTAGGCTTCAGGCGACTCACCGCGGCGAACTCTAAAAAGTGGCAGCGGAGGCTTAGGCGACTCACCGTGGCGAACATCGGAAAACGGCAGCGGAGGCTTAGGCGACTCACCGTGGCGAACTCTAAAAAGCTGCAGCGGAGGCTTGGGCGACTCACCGCGGCGACGATCAGACGATCGATTTAAATAATTAAGTGGGCACTACGTCGAACGGAGGAATTTAACAAAAAATTTAACAGAGTTTTGGAAAAAGCAGAAGAATTTTGGGAGGCAGCGGCACAAAAAGGAGCAGGACCTCAACCACTTACAATAGAAGAATACAAGGCCAGACAAAAGAAGCCGGCTTCAGATGCCCCTAAAAAAAAAAAAAAGAATCGCAGGGCAGGAAAAAAGAAGCAAAAAAGACGAAAGTACAAAGAATTATATCGACTGATTATTTTGTCAACTGGAGAATATAAAGATAAATTAATTAAAGAATTAGAAGATAAAAAAAAATAAAGATTAAAAACAAAATAAAAAATTGTACGTTGTTTGTTCTTCAAAATGGTATTAACAAGAGAACAACTTAATGCATTGGCTGCTAGCCAATCAGCAATATACATACAGATGAAGAAGTGAGAAGAGGAACTACACCTTATTGATGGTTCAAACATGGATCTTTTGACCGAATTTTAGGGTCAATGGGAGCTGTTCAAAAAACAGCATAATGAATTGTTGCAACACGCGACTGCATTTCTGGAGATTATTTCTCCAAAGAAGTCTTTGGGAAAACACAGGCCCTGAAAAATAAAATTGTGGCAGAGTTAAATAAAAAAACAGCAGATCAGACAATGAATATGTCAATGCAACAGACGGTTGAAAAGCAGGAAATTCGGTTAAAGGAATTTAGTCATGCTAGTCAAACGTTTCTTGCTACCATTGAAAGAGCAGGAGAAGATCCCAAAACAGCATTGTATTGACAGCGAGCACATTAAAGAAGATTTTCAGCAGCTATCGGAAATTTTCAGAGAACTGAAAGACAATGAACAAGTAACGCCAACTTTACTGGAAAGATTCGAAGACTTAAAACAAAGAAAACGAAATAAGGAAATATGGTTGGTTTAAAATAAACCATCAGAACCAGTTACAAAGCTCAGGGAAATAGAAATTCCAGCGTTCATTGGAGACATAACAACATGGTCAAGTTTTATTGATATTTTCATTGAGATGGTGGCAAATTACGAAAGTTTGTCAAATAAAGAAAAACTTATGCGGCTAAAGGAAGTTTTTAAATCTGATCACTGAAGATAACTATAAAGTGGCACTATCGATTTTAAAAAACAGATACGAAAACCGAAGGCAGCTATTTCTGAAGCATTTTCACCAATTTTTAGATTTGCCACTGATGAACAGCGAGTCGGAGAAAAGTGTGCAAGAGATGCTGGATACAACACAAAAATCCACACATGCCATAAGAGGAATGGGAATTTCACATGACGGCTCTGATGTATTCATTGCGGGAATACTATTAAGGAAATTTGGCCGTTCAGGATAACAGCAATATGAGCACACATGTGTCCGGACAAAAGAAGTGCAGACATTGGAGGATGTACTAGAGTTTTTCGAAAAACATCTGCAAGCGATAAAGGCGGTTAGACATCCGAAGCAATATAACCGTGAAGGTCCAAAAATAATGAGCATTACAGTGGACAATACTTGTTTGCATTGTAAAATTTCTGGACACAGGATTCAAAACTGCAGAAAATTCAATAATTTTTCAATAATGGATAAATGGAACTATGTTCGAGTGGAACATTGTAACGAGTCCTTTTGGTCCCGATACCAAGTTGGGCTTAGCTCAGGGTTGTCGAAGGTCGTTCCAACAAATTTATATTGGACTTGCAAATAAACAACACAGTTGCGGGTTAGTTTAAGGTAAATTCCGATTTATTCTTCTCTTTTGTTTCTTCACAAATTGTTGATCTCTGATTTGGTATCACAGTTTGTTGATTTAACTTATTGATTTAACTTATATTTTTATAACCTATCTGAGCTATCCTTGCCAAATCGCAAGGTTCGCCTCCTATTAGGCCAATTTGCCTTAATTGCTAAATATCGTTGGCTCAGGTCAACGCAGTGGCCCGTCTAAGCAATCGCTTGACTCGCTGGCTCCCTTCGACGCACAACTTTCAGCTTGCTCCCCTACTATTTTCCACTTAAGGATTCAAAGGATACGCTGGCCAAGATTTTCGTTTGACTTTGTCGAACTAACGTTCCAACCCTCAAACAATCCTTCGCACAGCTACCTTCGTTCTTATATTCCCACCCTTTCGGCATCGAGGACCTCCAAATGTCCTTCTTGCTCGATCCTGATATCCTGGCGACGACCTTTTCCCGTTGAGAAGCAATCCTTCGTACTTCTATCCGCGTGAATGACTTTTGCACTTTCCGCACTCGCTTGAAATCCGTTTATACACTGACTGCCTCATCAATGTCCAGGGTTGTTTATATAGCCCCCCAACGCGTCTCCTGGTCTGCTTCTCGAACACTCTAGAACCTTCTCCAACTCCACGGCCATTTCACTGCCTAGCAACAGCCATCCGTAGCTGCTTCTGCCCGCCATGTCGCCTTTCCTTCCTTGAGACAGACCGAGACAACCAGCTTTGCGTTATCGAATCCTAACGGATCCTTCGGCTCGCCCAATGGGCATCCACTGGCTGTCGTTCTACTGTCTTCATGCGATCCCATCCATTTCCCCTTCCCGTACGTCTGACTTCTTTCCCCTTGGTCACCCATATTCACCGTGATTCCCCTTTCCCTCCAATTCGCCGCATTTCCCCTTCGCCATACCCTGCTGTTTGTGAGGAATAACCATTCCTCACAACATATTTGTTTTAGATGCCTAGGTCCCAAATACTCTTTATATAGGAGCTGTCCAGAAGAAGAGAAGACATGTGAAAAATGTAAAAAACCACATCATGAATTGTTGCATAACGATGAAGAGGTAAAATCAGCAATGACATTACAATCAACGAAAAATAAAACGACATTGCTTGCAACTGCTCAAGTTCAAGTTCAAGCTGCAACAGGGGAATGGATGACGTTCCGTGCACTAGTGGATCAAGGTTCACAAATTACGGTGATGTCAGAAGAAACTGCCCAAATGTTAAAATTGCCAAAACATAAAAAGAATGATGTGCTGGCGGATCCAACGTTTAATCAACGAAGCAGTATAGACATCCTTATTGGAGGAGACTTGTTGGCAGAGATTCTAACGCAAGGTTTGAAGCAAGAAGATACCGTTATCGGGCAATGCACAAAACTAGGATGGATTCTATCAGGAGCAGTGCAAATACCTGGAAACAAACGGATCCAAGCGGCAGTAAATTTAGAGAAGCTTTGGAAAATAGAGGAAATTCCTGAAACTACAGTTACAACAGATAATGAAAAATGCATGGCACTGTTTGATAAAAAGACCACAACTGATATTGAAGGAAGATTTATTGTGAAAATGCCATTTCTAGAGGACAATGTTTTGGGTGACTCAAGGAAAAGAGCAATGGCGCTACTACTCAATCTGGAGAAACGAGAGCGTAAGTTAAAGTCGGCCCTGCTCGACTTCGATATACCCGTTACTCAGGATATAAACATGTCCAAATTGTGGGAGATATGAGTTTCTTTCCAATTTGCGGAGGAGGCAACTCTACTATAGCTCATCTGATCAGGAAATGATGTATGGCTAATCGATAGGTAATAATTATTAAAATATATGTCATATAGGGTTCAAACAATCTATTTTCAAAATTGTGGGTGATATGAGGTATTTTTATACCCGTTACTCGTAGAGTAAAAAGGGTATACTAAGTTCGTGCAAATGTATGTAACAGGCAGAAGGAAGCATCTCCGACCCCATAAAGTATATATATTCTTGATCAGCATCAATAGCCGAGTCGATATAGACATGTCCGTCTGTCCGTCTGTCTGTCTGTCCGTCTGTCTGTCTGTCTGTATGAACACCTAGATCTCAGGAACTATAAGAGCTAGAGCTACCATTTTTTCAGTGTAAACTAGTATCTTCTGCACGCAGATCAAGTTTGTTTCAAATTTTTGCCACGCCCCCTCCCGCCCCCGCAATATGAAAAAAACTCATATCTCCCACAATTTTGAAAATTGATAGTTCGAACCTTCTAGACATATATTTCAATCATCATTACCTATCGATCCGCCATACATCATTTTTCGATCAGATGAACGATTGAAGAGTTACCGCCCCCGCAATATGAAAAATGCCTCATATCTCCCACAATTTGGGCAACCTTACCCTGAGTAACGGGTATATCGAAGTCGAGCAGGGCCGACTTCAACTTACGCTCTCGTTTAAATTGCGGGGGCGGCAACTCTACTATCGTTCATCTGATCAGGAAACGATGTATGGCGGATCGATAGGTAATGAGGATTAAGATATATGTCTAGAAGGTTTGTACAGTCTATTTTCAAAATTGTGGAAGATATGATGTTTTTTTCAAATTGCGGGGGCGGGAGGGGGCGTGGCGAAAATTTGAAACAAACTTGATCTGCCTGCAGACAATACAAGTCTACACTGAAAATTTGGTAGCTCTAGCTCTTATAGTCTCTGAGATCTAGGTGTTCATACGGACAGACGGACATGTCTATATCGACTTGGCTATTGATGAAGATAATCAAGAATACCTAAGAATTTTATGGAGGAAGGATACAAAGGAACCCGTGAAGGAATATAATTTCAAAACGTTAACGTATGGAACAGAATCAGCACCATTTCTAGCAACAAGATGTCTTCTAGAAATCTCAAACAGATGTGAGAATATAACAACAAAAGAAATCATATAAAATGATTTTTATATGGATGATCTGATGACCGGAGCTGAAAACGTATCTAAATGTATCGAAATTCAAGAAGATAAATCAAAAGAATTGGAAAAATATGGATTGCACCTACGCAAATGGACGGCAAACGACAAAAGGATAACCACTGCTCTACCAGAGGCAATGAGTAACAAACTATTTGAAGTCAATGAAGAAGAATCAGTGAAAACGCTGGGACTGAAGTGGAATCCACAAAGCGTTTAATTTAGTTTTAACATCAACCCCACTAAAACAAAAACTATTAAGCGGAAAACTTTATCGGCATTAGCGAAAATTTTTGACCCAATGGGATGGCTATCACCAGTAACAATCATAGCCAAATTATTTATCCAAAAATTATGGATATCCAAGATGAACTGGGACGAGACAGTGGATGAAATTCTTTCAAAAGAATGGATCGAATTTAATGAAAAGTTAAAACCGATAGAAGAAATTAAGATTCCAAGATGGACTGGAGCAACGACTGATGAGCCACTGGAAATTCATGGGTTTGCAGATGCATCAGATCTAGCTTACGCGGCAATTGTATACGGAAAACTCAAACAAGGATAACTATAATCGCAAGCAAAACAAAAGTTAACCCAATAAAAAATAGAAAAATAGAAAAACTCTGCCAAAACTGGAACGTTGTGCAGCGCATTTATTGGCAAAACTAATAAATACAGTAGCAGCTACTGTACCTGTGGCGAAAAAAATGTTCACCTGGAGTGATTCAACAATTGCATTGAGTTGGATAGAAAACAGCAGAAATAAGGACAAATTTGTCCGCTCAAAAGTGGAGCAAATCCAGGAGCTCCAGGAGCGACATGGAGACACGTGGGATTGAAGGAAAATCCAGCAGACTTAGGAACCAGAGGTGTTCAACAAGACAAACTATGCGGTTTGGAACTGTGGTGGAAAGGACCCAACTGGCTGCACAAAACCGAGGAAACATGGCCAGGGAAAAAAGAAGTAACTGATCAGTTAAATTTTAAATTGGTTAAAACAAAACAAGAAAACATTTTAAATGAATTGGAAATAAAATACAGCAACTTTGCAAAACTGACGAGAATTGTGGCATATATATTGCGATTCATTGGGCGATCTAAAAAGAAGGGGCAAAAAGGAAACTTGTCCCTGGATGAACTTGAAGAAGCCAGATGCCAGAGTTATAAAGCAGCATCAAAGCAGAGAATACTTTGAGGAAGTTACAAGACTTCGAGAAAAACTGGAAATAGAAACGAAGAGCAAGCTTGCACCGTTACACCCATTTTTGGATAAAGATGGAATCATGAGAGTTGGAGGCAGATTACAATTTTCCGCATTGGAGTACAGTCAAAAACACCCCATAATTATCAAAAAATCCCATTTGGCAGACATGATAAGTCGGAAAACACACATTGAAACATTGCATGGAGGAAATAGAGTTACAGAAGCGAGAATTAGACAAACCTTTTGGATATTCGGACTGAAGAACATAATAAAAAGAGTAATACATCAGTGCACGAAGTGTGCTCGGTATCGACAACATACTAAACAACAGATAATGGGGCAAATACCGGAACCACGAGAGACGGTGTCTCAGCTATTCAACCACACAGGAGTTGACTATGCAGGACAAATCAACATTTGAGTTTCCAAAGGAAGAGGACAAAAATCGTACAAAAGATACATCGCAATTTTCATATGCATTAGCACTAAAGCAATTCATCTAGAAGCAGTCAGCGATCTAACCACAGAAGCATTTATTGTTGCTTTGAAAAGATTTATAGCAAGAAAAGGAATATGCAATCACATGTATCCGGATAACGGCGCAAACTTCGTATTAGCAGAAAGAAAATTAAACTCGGAGTTTGTGAAAGCACTGATGAAAAAATTGAATGAATTGAATTTTATTCCGCCGGCAAGTCCTCACTTTGGAGGAATTTGGGAAGCTGGAGTAAAGTCTGTCAAGCACCATCTAAAAAGAGTAATTGGGGAAAGCACTCTAATATATGAAGAAATGTACAATATTGGCACAAATCGAAGCAATATTAAACTCAAGACCACTGTATCCAATCGACTCTAGTAACGAGCTCGACGACATTCCGATACCCGGTCATTTTATCGTTGGAAGACCTATGCTGGATATTCCGGAAGATGTAGATGAAAAAGCGGTATTATCACTAGATCGATGGAAGTTGCTTTCAAAAATGACAAATCATTTTTGGCAAAAATGGAAAGACGAATACCTGGTGACACTGCAGAAACGTTTAAAATGGCAAAAAGAAACAGTTAACTTAGAAAAAGGACAAGTTGTACTAATAAAAAGTAAGAATACAAGCCCAACCAAATGGCCACTTGGAAGGATTGAAGAAACACATCCAGGAAATGACGGAAAAGTTCGAGTGGTATCCATAAAAACGCAAAACGGAGTTATTAAAAGACCGATTACCAAGGTATGTCCATTGGGAACAGAGGAAGAAGGGAAAAAACGTAACCACTTTTTAAAAGCAGTCAACCCTGCAATACTTCTGAACTGCTTACTGTTGGTTACCCTAACAAGCGGTGTGGCATCGTCAGATAATATTCCTGAGAAAAATAATGAAGTAATTCCATTAAAAAACAACACTGATATATCTATACAACCTTGGATTAATGGATATCGTGTCATCGAAATGGAACGTCTATATATATTACAATTTGAATTCATACAGAACAGAAATGAATCAGATCGAAAGATACATCGGAGAGTTAGCAACCAACTGAAAGTCTTTAATACTGTTTGAAGGGCATGTAAAATTATGGTTCTAGCTATGACAGCGAGATACAATCAACTAAAGGCAAATAATGAACTTCTAGTGAAAAACAATAGGGAAAAACGAGATCCCTTTGAATTTGTGGGAACATTACACCACATATTATTCGGAACAATGGATGCTGAGGACAGAAATATAATTGAAATGAACGTAAGAAATATATTTTAAAACCAACAAGACTTACAAAAACTTTATAAAAACAAACATCAGTAATCGTCTCCACACTTAATATTTTAACGAAAACCACCAAAGTTATGAACAACCAGTTCGAAGCGGTGGAAGCTGAAACGAGAGCGTAAGTTGAAGTCGGCCCTGCTCGACTTCGATATACCCGTTACTCAGGGTAAGGCTTATTTAAGAATATTTTATTAGATCACAACATGCCCAAATTTTGGAAGATATGAGTTTTTTTTTCCAAATTGCGGGGGTGGCAACTCTACTATAGCTCATCTGATCGCGAAATGATGTATTGCGGATCGATATGTAATGATGATTAAAATATATGTCTAGAGGGTTCGAATAATCTATCTTCAAAGTTGTGGGAGATATGAGGTATTTTCCAAATTGCGTGGGTGGCAACTCTTCTATCGTTCATCTGATCAGGAAATGATTTACGGCGGATCGATAGGTAAAGATGATTAAAATATATGTATAGAAGGTTTGAACAATCTATTTTCAAAATTGTGGGAGATATGAGGTTTTTTTCATATTGCGTGGGCGGGAGGGGGCGTGGCAAAAATTCGAAACAAACTTGATCTGCGTGCAGAAAATACAAGTCTACACTGAAAAAATGGTAGCTCTAGCTCTTATAGTCTCTGAGATCTAGGAGTTCATACAGACAGACGGACAGACGGAAGATATTTAGTTTTTTTCAATTTGCGGGGAAGGTAGGGGGCGTGGCAAAAATCAAAACTAAACTTGATCTGCCTGCTAGTATAAGAAATATATGTTCCGTACACCTCAAACCTCTATCTCTTACCATCTCTGAGATCTCTTCGTTCATACGGACAGACGGACAGACAGACGGACATACAGACGGACAGACAGACGGACAGACAGACGGTCAGACAGACGGACAGACGGAAATGGCTATATCGACTCGGCTGTTGATGCTGATCAAGAATATATATACTTTATAGGGTCGGAGATGCTTCCTTCTGGCATACATTTGCACAAACCCAATATCGCTGTGTTTCGGTACAGAGTATAAAAACCGCAGTGAAAAATCTCTTTTGGTTAACCCACAATAATAAATGCCAGATAATGTGGTCATTTTCCCTATAGTGCTCTGTAAGCCTTTATGTAAGGAGGCAAAGACCAAGTATGAGAGGAGCGATGCAATTGAGATGGACTGCGGTCAGAAATCACGCGTGATTCCCGCGTGACTAATATAGATACGTTTATGTTAATAGGAAATTATATACAAATTTTATAATTTTACGAGATATGTACTAGGGTAATTCTACTCATCATTACTTATCGAGCTCCCTTACATCGTTTTTCAACCAGATGAACGATAGTCGAAAGAGTTGCCACCCCCAAATTTTGAAAAACCCTCACACTTTAAAGTTATCAGTTACATACAAACAGGTACAGAGTATATTACAGTCTTATTCTTACTTTTTTTTATTATGTTGTTATAGACCATTAAAAGCTATTTTAGAAAAATAGGCATGTCAACTCCCCTTCCGCCCAAAAAATAGAAAAAATAATTTTTTACGTGCATTTTTAGATATAAACTTCCAAATTCAGTCACCTATACGTGCTTACGTTGCAGATAGGAGTTTCGCCACGCCTCCTTCCGCCCCAAAAATTATAAAAAACCAGTTTTTATACACTTGAAAAGTGTTTATTAATTTTGCCCAGAAGTTTGTAACGCATAGAAATATTCATTTCCGACCTCATAAACTATATATATTCGTGATCAGGACGACGAGCCGAGTTCATTTCCGCTTGTCCGTCCGTCCGTCTGTCTGTCCGTCTGTCTGTCTGTCTGTCCGTCTGTCTGTCCGTCTGTCTGTCTCTCTGTTTCTACGCGAACTAGTCTCTCAGTTTTAAAGCTATCGAGCTGAAATTTTGATTGATTGTTCAGAAAATAAGTCATTGTGAGAAAAACTTTTTTATTTTCCATTGTAGCGTCACCATTCTTAGTATATATTAGTTTTAGATGATTTCACATATTTGTGAAAAAATTTATCAAAATCGGATGACTATATCATATAGCTGCCATAGGAACGATCGGTCTAAGAACTAGTTCTAGTTAGAAAAACTTTTTTGTTTTCCATCGTATCGTCACTAATCTTGGGATATGTTAGTTTTTTATGGTCTTACATAATTCTAGAAAAATTTATCAAAATCGGATCACTATAGCATATAGCTGCCATAGGAACGATCGGTCGAAAAATAAGTCTTTGTGAGAAAAACTTTTTTGATTTCCATCGTAGCGTCTCAAAAGTAGTATATATTTGTTTTATATGTTTCCACACAATTCTGGAAAAATTTATAAAAATCGGATGATTATAGCATATAGCTGCCATATAAACGGTCGGTCAAAAAACTACTTCTAGTGAGAAAAACTTCATTGTTTTTTATCGTAGCGTCCCCAATCTTGATATATATTAGCTTTATATGCTTTCACATAATTTTGAAAAAAATTTAAAAAATCGGATGACTATAGCATATAGCTGCCATTGGGCCGATCGGTCGGAAAATGTGTTTTACTAAGAAAAGATTTTTTTATGGTATCAAATTGTTATTAGCAATGATTCAAAAATTTTAAATATCTATATCTATATCCTATATATATTTTTGCAGTTAAATCAGTTGGAGTTAAGTTTTTCAAGTGTATTAAAACTTCGGCACAGTCGAAGTTAGCTTTGCCTTCTCGTTTTTTTTATTAATTTTCTTTATTTTCAGCATTTTCTTCATTTTCCAGCTCAAAGTTTTCAAGAAAAAGTAGGAAGTTGTCTTCAAACTCATCTTGTTCTGAAAAATCATTTATGTATTCGTGTTCACACGAAAGAAGCTGGATTACCTCAATGGGAAGGGAAAGATTTTTATGTTTTTTTATGCGTCGCGATAAATTTAGGGAAGAAATTATTGGGTCTAATGTAGGGCTGCAAAACTATCGATGTTACTATCGATAGTATCGAGGTTTTCAAAATGGTCCGATGTATCGATGTTAAAAATTGAACATCGATATATCGGATGCTTCACTGCATCAGTGCTGCCAGATTTTTGGGTCCATTTTTACAATTATTATTAGTTGAAATACGACAAAATTTGATTAATAAGCAAAAAAAAAAAAAAGGTCAATTTGGTTAAACGCAGCATTATCAAACCGAAATTTGTGTTCCAAAGTGCAAATAAACGAAATGGCTAGAAGTGGCTAGATCATTTTGAAAAAAAAGCTAACACGCTCAAAAGTGGCTAGTTCTAGCCACAAAGTGGCTGAGTTGGCAGCCCTCCACTGCATGGTGACGCTTCAAGCTACGCGTAAAGTGTTTGTTGAGTTATAAATGTGTATAATTAATATAATATAAAAAAATTTGAATAAAAAAGCTTTAAATTGTGAAGACCTAATTTTTGTTTTTTTGAATTAAAAAAAAATGAAAATATAAATTTTGTTCGTTTATTATTAAGAAATTAATAACATTATTTTACACAAACAAAATTAATGTTTGCCTTTTCTATATTTTTCTTAATATAGCATAAGATATATGGTATTTACCGCAATCAAAAATATTTGAAAAATTTTCGATGTTTTAACGATATATCGATGTTTTTTTGGAAAACATCGAGGTTTTGAAACATCGAAGTTAAAAACTATCGATGTACCCACTATCGATAGTTTTGCAGCCCTAGTCTGATGTATCCAAAGCTCGTTTAAACACATCGCCCAAAGATTCAAATCGGCTGTGCTTTCTGGAATGATGAAGTCAATCCGATTTATAAATTTTGTTGCGGGACTCAGACGCTTCTTCACCAAAACAGCCGACTGGAAGCACCGTATTTTTCATGATTTGCCTTGAGTGCACAATAATCTTATGGAGAGTAGGTGTCATGGGAAGCCATGGATAACTGTCCACAATCATTTCGCCAGTTTGGTGACAGTATGCCTCGAATTTTTCTAAATTTACTGGCAACTGACAGGACAAACATATCAAAATGATCCTCAAATTGTAGATAATTTGTTGATTAACTCCAGTTATTTCAGAAAATGTTTTGAATTTGGCAAATGCGCGACGTGAAGTATTACCGGTATTTGTATTTCCAAAGCCCCCCTGCTTCGGCTTATCGACCTTCAAAGCGAGTTTTGCCCAAAACATTTCTTGTATATTTGCCTTTCGTTTTAGCATCGCTTGCTTGTCACATGGCGTAGCAATTTACCATTTTTTTAACTCCAGCTTATACCCAGCATGCAAGACGAACTCAAAAATTCGTATCCAGCAATGAAGTGGGCTTACTCCATATTTCAGATTGTCTAAAACTGGCACAAATTTGAAGCACTTGAAATTTTGATTTCCAAGGAAATCTCTTTGGCGTGAGTGGCATATGGGGCATGATTGAAATGATTTTGTGTCCGTTAAAGCATTCAGAACTTTTTCATCAATGGCACTGAGATATGGACTGAATCTTACATATACACATTGAGTATCATTTAAAGATATCTTGAATATCGTTGATTTCAACTTTTTAATTTGTAATTGTATGTCCTTGTTCTCTTTTAAAATGACTTCTTTTTGAGAAACTTCTTTGAGAAACTCCAATTTTAGTGGACGACAAAACCTAATAGACTGAGGGGTGCGATTGTTCCACAACAAATTTCCGGATGAGTCTATCAGTCGAAGAGGCATTATGGTGGTGCCAAAAAGGCATGAGTCTTTGTCACACGATCTCTTATCTGCGTATGCACGGTTATAATTCGCCTGTCCAGTACTTCCTTCGAATCCATAACTGACAATAAGCTCAGCTGATAAAAAATCACAATCCGAAAAGCCGTGTGTTCAAAAAGGTCTTGCAGAGAGACCTTGGCTACAGTCTCTGATACATCAATTTTGTCTGGTCTGCATTGCTTCTTTTGCTCTGCCACATTTTTATAAATTGGGTAAATATCCACATTTCTCTTACAAAATGTCATCTCGGATAGCACAATACTGCTCCTTGGTCAATCCTTGATCCAAAATTAACGCCAATGCTTCATCTTTGGACGCACTTATAGGCTGATCAATGGGTTTTGTCAATCCTTCCCTGACTTGCTTGGCTTTTTCCGGGGTACTTGCAAGTATTTGAAGAACTGCAGCAAGATCATGTAGTCCTTGATTCGGGCAGCTGCGATTGCTGCATGAACTAGCAAGAAAACATCATCACCTTGGAATTTGGATAGTTCCGCTGCTTGCAGTCTTTGAGCCCTTTCGTCTCTCGATTCAAATGGAAGAAGTGGCCGTCCAACCGGTCTATTACTTTTTTTTAAAGGCAAAGTTGTAGTACCGTTTATCCATTGCGAATGTCTTCTTTCAAAGTTCTTATAAGTGCTATTACATTAAAGCCAATTATAATGCAAATTGTTGCAAAATTGGTGGCTTTTTACTTTTGAAATATTTTCATCAACATTATTGCACGCATGCAGTTCAAAATATCTTTGAATTGCCTTCTCTCGTTCGTGCCGGCCCCTCTCGCTATTCCACACAGCAAACAAATCGACGTTGGAAAAAATGAGGTTACCTAATAAAAATGCAAATTGCGCCAAAAGAGGGAAAAAGAGGAAATTAAGACCAATACCTGTTAACTCAGAATTGACAACGCTACAACAAACACTTAGACAAACACATAAACAATTCTAAACTCTTTTACATAATCCTTTCCAAAGTTGAAATTTGTTAATAAAAATCCAGCTTTAGAAGCGCTTATAAAACGACAAAATATTAGTATACACACGCACAATTTGAACGATTTTTATACCCGTTACTCGTAGAGTAAAAAGGGTATACTAAGTTCGTGCAAATGTATGTAACAGGCAGAAGGAAACATTTCCGACCCCATAAAGTATATATATTCTTGATCAGCATCAATAGCCGAGCCGATATAGACTTGTCCGTCTGTTTCAAATTTTTGCCACGCCCCCTCCCGCCCCCGCAATATGAAAAAACCTCATATCTCCCACAATTTTGAAAATAGATTGTTCGAACCTTCTAGACATATGCTTTAATCATCATTACCTATCGATCCGCCGTACATCATTTTTCGATCAGATGAACCATAGTAGAGTTACCGACCCCGCAATTTGAGAAATACCTCATATCTCTCACAATTTTGAAAATACATTGTTAAATCCTTCTAGACATATATTTTAATCATCATTACCTATCGATCCGCCGTACATAATTTCTTGATCAGATGAACGATAGAAAAGTTCCCGCCCCCGCAATTTGAAAAAATCCTCATATCTCCCACAATTTTGAAAATAGATTGTTCGAACCTTCTAGACATATATTTTAATCATCATTACCAATCGATCCGCTATAGATCATTTCCTGATCAGATGAACGATAGAAAAGTTACCGCAATTTAAAAAAAAAACTCATATCTCCCACAATTTCGAAAATAGATTAATCAAACTTTTTAGACATATATTTTAATCATCATTACTTATCGATCCGTCATACATAATTTCCCGATCAGATGAGTTATAGTAGAGTTGCCAACCCCGCAATTTGGGAAAAAAACACAATTTGGGCATGTTGTGATCTAATAAAATATTCTGAAATAAACCTTACCCTGAGTAACGGGTATATCGTAGTCGAGCAGGGCCGACTTCAACTTACGCTCGTTTATATTAAACACACAGTGAAAAACTGCGAAATCAGTGTTCATGACTTGATTTTCTTCTAATTGTGTTGACATCACAAAATCCTTTCGATTGCAACAGCTGACCTAACAGCTGTTATTCCTACATGGGACTGTTAAATTTAACATTTTGAGTTTGCGGCATAACAGTCTGATGTTTTCTTAATGCGTTAACAGCAAATTTGTGCTAATTAGAAAACTTTTAAAAATCATGCAAATGCCAGATAAAGTGGTCATTTTTCCCGTAGTGCAGCGGAGAGAACTTTTATATGTGTGCAAAGCACCAGTATGCATGGCATTAAAGACGTCCGTATGAGTGAGCGATCAGGATGCGTGTGTGGGAGCACGTTCGGATGCTGATTGGGGTGGGAAGCAATCACCGTTGTTGCCAAGGCAATGCGCCCACAAGGGGGAAAAGGAAAGTTAGATTGTAGGACAGACAGGTTTCCCCGCTACCTAGAATCGCGAAATGGAGGAAGTTGGTGCGCTGGCGTCACCGAGGTTTCTTGGACCGAGGAGTTGGCCTCGCAAATCAATCACCAAAAGTTCCGACTAGTATACAGTCTTGTTTGTGCTGCAAATTCTTCGGCAAATCAAAATTATATTTTTTGTGGAAAAAAAAAACAAACAAAATACAGATAAATTCTAAGTATTGCTAAAGGGCAATTTAAAGTTTTTTGTCACTGTGTGGTGCAGACGCCAGATCCAGCAAGGTAAGTTTAATCAAAAGGTCATATTTGATCACTTGCTGGATGGAACAAAAAAAAAAAAAACGAGAAGGCAAAGCTAACTTCGACTGTGCCGAAGTTTTAATACATGAAAAACTTTACTAAACTGACTTAACCGGTAAAAATATATATAGGATATAGATATCAGATATTTAAAATTATGAAATCATTGATAATAAAAATTTGATACCATAAAAAAAAAACTTTTCTTAGTAAAACACATTTTCCGACCGATCGGTCCTATGGCAGCTATATGCTATAGTCATCCGATTTTGATAATTTTTTCAAAATTATGTGAAAGCATATAAAACTAATATATACCAAGATTGGGGACGCTACAATAAAAAACAAAAAAGTTTTTCTCACTAGAAGTGGTTTTTTTGACCGACCTTTTTATATGGCAGCTATATGCTATAGTCATCCGATTTTGATAAATTTTTTCAGAATTGTGTGGAAACATATAAAACAAATACAAACTACGATTGGAGACGCTACGATGAAAATCAAAAAAGTTTTTCTTACAACGACTTATTTTTCGACCGATCGTTCCTATGGCAGCTATATGCTATAGTGATCCGATTTTGATACATTTTTCCAGAATTATGTGAAAGCATATAAAACTAACATATACCAAGATTGGGGACGCTACGATTTAAAACAAAAAGTTTTTCTAACTAGAACTTGTTCTTAGACCGATCGTTCCTATGGCAGCTATATGATATAGTCATCCGATCCGGCCGGTTCCGACATATTAGTTGCGTGCAGTAAAAAGAAGACTCTGTGCAAAATTTCAGCTCGATAGCTTTAAAACTGAGAGACTAGTTCGCGTAGAAACAGACAGACGGACAGACGGACAGACGGACAGACAGACGGACAGACGGACGGACGGACAAGCGGAAATGAACTCAGCTTGTTGTCCTGATCAAGAATATATATAGTTTATGGGGTCGGAAATGAATATTTCTATGCGTTACAAACTTCTGGGCAAAATTAATATACACTTTTCAAGTGTATAAAAAATAGAAGGCTAACATCGGCTACGCCGATGTTTTGAATACCCTTGCAGTTTTCGAAAGACGCAATCATTAACGAGAAGGCAAAGCTAACTTCGACTGTGCCGAAGTTTTAATACACTTGAAAAACTTTACTTCAAGTGATTTAACTGGAAAAATATATATAGGATATAGATATCAGATATTTAAAATTTTTAAATCATTGATAATAAAAATTTGATACCATAAAAAAAAACTTTTCTTAGTAAAACACATTTTCCGACCGATCGGTCCTATGGCAGCTATATGCTATAGTCATCCGATTTTGATCATTTTTTTCAAAATTATGTGAAAGCATATAAAACTTATATATACCAAGATTGGGGACGCTACGATAAAAAACAAAAAAGTTTTTCTCACTAGAAGTAGTTTTTTGACCGTCCGTTTATATGGCAGCTATATGCTATAGTCATCCGATTTTGATAAATTTTTTCAGAATTGCGTGGAAACATATAAAACAAATATGTACTACGATTGGAGACGCTACGATGGAAATCAAAAAAGTTTTTCTCACAAAGACTTATTTTTCGACCGATCGTTCCTATGGCAGCTATATGCTATAGTGATCCGATTTTGATACGTTTTTCCAGAATTATGTGGAAGCATAAAAAACTAATATGTACCAAGATTAGTGACGCTACGACGGAAAACAAAAAAGTTTTTCTAACTAGAACTTGTTCTTAGACCGATCGTTCCTATGGCAGCTATATGATATAGTCATCCGATCCGGCCGGTTCCGACATATTAGTTGCGTGCAGTAAAAAGAAGACTCAGTGCAAAATTTCAGCTCGATAGCTTTAAAACTGAGAGACTAGTTTGCGTAGAAACAGACAGACGGACAGACGGACGGACGGACGGACGGAATTGGACTCAGCTCGTCGTCCTGATCAAGAATATATATAGTTTATGTTGTCGGAAATGAATATTTCTATGCGTTACAAACTTCTGGGCAAAATTAATATACACTTTTCAAGTGTATAATAACAAAAAAGTTTTTCTCACTAGAATTAGTTTTCAGACCGATCGTTCCTATGGCAGCTATATGCTATAGTCATTCGATTTCCATAAATTTTTCCAGAATTGTGTGGAAGTATATGAAACTAATGTATACCACGATTGGTGATGCTACGATGGAAAACAAAAAAGTTTTTCTCACTAGAACTAGTTTTTGGACCGTCCGTTTATATGGCAGCTATATGCTATAGTCATCCGATTTTGATAAATTTTTCCAGAATTGTGTGGAATAATAAAGAATTAATACATACCACGATTGGTGACGCTACGATGGAAAACAAAAAAGTGTTTCCCACTAGAACTAGTTTTTGGACCGTCCGTTTATATGGCAGCTATATGATATAATCATCCGATTTTGGTAAATTTTTTCAGAATTGTGTAAAAGCATATATAACTTATATATACCACAATTGGTGTCGCTTCGATGGAAAACAAAAAAGTTTTTACCATTAGAACTAGTTTTTGGACCGATCGTTCCTATGGCAGCTATATGATATAGTCATCCGATCCGGCCGATTCCGACAAATGTGTAGGGTATTTGTATTTAAAGACTTTTCGCAAAGTTTGGTCAAGATAGCTTCAAAACTGAGGGAGGAGATAGCATAGAAACAGACGGACAGACGGACGGACGGACAGACGGACAGACGGACGGACGGACAGACGGACAGACGGAAATGAACTCAGCTCGTCATGCTGATCAAGAATATATATACTTTATGTGGTCGGAAATTCTTCCTTCACTGCGTTACAAACATCGTGACAATTTTAATATACCCTCAGCAAGGGTATAAAAAATAAGAATTGCTAAGGCTTATTAGGTAAATTTTATTTGCTTTGCAGGAGGATTTAGCGTCAATTGACGATCCGTATTTGGCGGCCAATGTTGAAGCACAAGCAGAAAAAAATCAGCAACAAATCATCGGCTTAAACCTGCCAGAGAAAACTAGACTCAGTTAAAGAGCAAACCCTCTCTCTTGCCGAACAATTTTATTTCCCTTTACGAATGCCACAAATGCCCAAAGCTTGAGAAGTTGTCGAAAAAAAAATAACTCAATTAGTCAGTTATATTGATGAGTCTGCAGTGTCAGTCGAGGGCGGATTAAACAACGCGGCAACTTGTGAAAAAAAAGAAATGTTCTAAGTTCCCGAAAAAAAAAAGTTAATTGTCATTTAAATAATTGAGTAATTTATGTGTGTGCGTGTAAGACTCTGCCTGTTGGGAGCTAAGTGGCCTGTAAAAGGCAAAACAAAAAGCAAATCAAAGAGTTGCTCAGCAGTGCAGCCAGAGCTTACGTATCATTTCGTATTTGTTTTTGTTTGAGTGTCATGAAAACAAGCGGCATTGAGGCAACATATATGTGTTAACCTTTAGTTCAACAGGTATCTACGTTGGAAACGCTTTCACCGTCGGAGAAATTTAAGTAAGTTTGAACACCCCCTTTGATAATGTCCATTTAGGACATACATATATTTTGCCAACGCTCATAAAGCACAAAAAAAATGACTACATAAATGCCATAAAACAAACATCAAAAAAACCTCAAACAAAAACAAATTTGGCATAGAAATCAGACAAAACCAAGAAAAGCAACTGTTGTCTTGTCTAGACTCCAGAAATCCCCTCCCGTGCCTTAGCCTGCAGACAAGAGCGTAGTGCTAATGCATCTGTGCGCCTGCGCTTAACAGCTGCAACGGATAACCCGTCTATGATCAGGCTTGGTGGTAGTCACAAGTGGGAGCGCACGCGAGATTTTTCCGGCTCTGGCTCGTCGGCAAATTGGGTGGATTTCTGCTACCCTCCTATGATGAGGCCTATACGAACATATTGCTTTTAATTTTTGCGTGCTAAGACAAGCCAATAAAAAAACTTAAATCGGAGAAAACACACATCAGTAAGGGAAAGTATACTAGGAAAAGACACAGGACTAAAGGAAAATTAGCTGGACCTCAGATCTTAGGAGGTGATAAGCCCGCCCTTCCTTGGTCATCCTGTGCCGGTAAACGCTCATTTTTTTTTTTTTAATGACCCCTTTTGTGGGCGATTTGGCTAGCCGATGATTAATAAGAGCGACCATTTTGGCGGTTTGTTTCAAAGAAAATATAAAACGAGAAGGCAAAGCTAACTTCGACTGCGCCGAAGTTTTAATACACTTGAAAAACTTTACTCCCACTGATTTAACCTGTAAAATATATATAGGGTATAGATATCAGATATTTAAAATTTTTAAATCATTGATAATAAAAATTTGATTCCATAAAAAACTTTTCTTAGTAAAACACATTTTCCGACCGATCGGTCCTATGGCAGCTATATGCTATAGTCATCCGATTTTGATAATTTTTTTCAAAATTATGTGAAAGCATATAAAACTAACATATACCAAGATTGGGGACGCTACGATAGAAAACAAAAAAGTTTTTCTCACTAGAAGTAGTTTTTTGACCATCCGTTTCTATGGCAGCTATATGCTATAGTCATCCGATTTTGATAAATTTTTTCAGAATTGTGTGGAAACATATAAAACAAATATATATTACGATTGGAGACGTTACGATGGAAATCAAAAAAGTTTTTCTCACAAAGACTTATTTTTCGACCGATCGTTCCTATGGCAGCTATATGCTATAGTGATCCGATTTTGATACATTTTTCCAGAATTATGTGAAAGCATATAAAACTAACATATTCCAAGATTAGTGACGCTACGATGGAAAACAAAAAAGTTTTTCTAACTAGAACTAGTTCTTAGACCGATCGTTCCTATGGCAGCTATATGATATAGTCATCCGATCCGGCCGGTTCCGACATATTAGTTGCGTGCAGCAAAAAGAAGACTCTGTGCAAAATTTCAGCTCGATAGCTTTAAAACTGAGAGACTAGTTCGCGTAGAAACAGACAGACGGACAGACGGACGGACGGACAGACGGAATTGAACTCGGCTCGTCGTCCTGATCAAGAATATATATAGTTTATGTGGTCGGAAATGAATATTTCTATGCGTTACAAACTTCTGGGCAAAATTAATATACACTTTTCAAGTGTATAAAAAAGATTACTCCAACTGATTCAACCGGTAAATTATATATAGGATATAGATATCAAATATTTACAATTTTTAAATCATTGATAATAAAAATTTGATACCATAAAAAAAAACTTTTCTTAGTAAAACACATTTTCCGTCCGATCGGTACAATGGCAGCTATATGCTATAGTCCTCCGATTTTGATAAATTTGTTCGAAATTATGTGAAAGAATATAAAATTAATATATATTAAGATTGGAGACGCTACGATAGAAAAAAAAAAGTTTTTCTCACTAGAAGTATTTTTTTGACCGTCCGTTTCTATGGCAGCTATATGCTATAGTCATCCGATTTTGATCAATTTTTTCCGAATTGTGGGGAAACATATAAAACTAATATACTACGACTAGCATATAACCCGGCGCGCTTCGCTTCGCCACCATCAGTATAGCCGCCAAAATTATGAAAAAACCGTTTGGCAATGATCCCACCCCCGCCCCCCATTTCCCGACCATCAGAAATGAGAAAATTATTTTCCACCTGTTTGGCCCATTGAGCGTACAAACTCTGAAACCACCCCCGGCACCCATTATCCGACCTTGAGGATGAGTATGCGCAAAGCTAAAAAGTTTATACTATTTAATTGGCCCATAGAGCTTTCAAACCAAATTTAATACATATCGGCTAAAAATCCACCCCCGCACCCATATTTCGACCTTTGCAGTGAACTTAAAAAACACGTGTTTTCATTTATTCTGACCCTAGAGCTAACAAAACGAATTTTGTTTAGATCGGGTCATAACCAATATTTTCATTATCAAACCCCACATTATTCTTAATTTAACTAAATAAAGGAAGATCCTTAAAAAAGATGAAAAGGAAGATTTTTTAAAAGGAGAAAAAAAGGAAAATTGTAAAGTTGGTAGATTATAATTTAGTATATTTAGTAATAAAATTTATCTTTTATAGGAAGATGACCCTTAAAAAGATAGAAAACAGACAGATTTACCGGGTAAAAAACAGGACAAATGTAAGTGGGTTATAGGTATGATTTTATTTAGTATTTTAGAGTATAATATTTTTTTTTAAACATCTAGTACCAACCCTAAATTTAAGATTTTTATCATTTCCAACACAAGCGTTTTCGGAACAATTACCCATTCTAAAAATTCCCAAATTTGTGTGGCAATAGCGGGCATGTCAGGACTCCCCCATAAGAATTTTTCTGAATCTTAAAATGCAATCCACTATTTTCCAAAATCTTCCAAATTTTTTAACAATTATTGTAGACTTTTAGTTGAGTACCACTTTTATATTAAACATGATTAAAGTTGTAAAATTAAAAAAAAAAAGTTTAATAAAAAATTTTTTGAAATCTTATTTGAATTTCGCGGTTTGTCTATCTATATTTGGATTATTGTGTGTGACCCTCTCATTGGAAGGTTAAATTAAATTTTGTTCGATAAATAAACTTTATCTAAAAAATAGAATATCGGCTACGCCGATGTTTTAAACTCTGCAGTTTTTGAAAGTCACTACCATTGATAACAAAAAAGTTTTTCTCACTACAACTAGTTTTTTTGACAGACCGTTTATATGGCAGCTATATGCTATAGTCATCCGATTTTGAAAATTTTTTCCAGAATTGTGTGAAGCGGTATAAAACTAATATATACCAAGTTTGGTGACGATTCAATAGAAAGCAAAAAAGTTTTCTTACTAGAACTAGTTTTTTTACTGACCGTTTATATGGCAGCTATATGCTATAGTCATCCGATTTTGATAAATTTTTCCAGAATTGTGTGAAGAGGTATAAAACTAATATATACCAAGTTTGGTGACGATTCAATAAAAAACAAAAAAATGTTTCTCACTAGAACTAGTTTTTTTACTGACCGTTTATATGGCAGCTATATGCTATAGTCATCCGATTTTGATAAATTTTTCCAGAATTTTTTGAAAAGTAGAAATAATAAAGCTTAGTGACCAGATTCAATAGAAAACAAAAAAGTTTTTCTCACTAGAACTAGTTTTTTTACTGACCGTTTATATGGCAGCTATATGCTATAGTCATCCGATTTTGATAAATTTTTCCAGAATTGTGTGAAGAGGTATAAAACTAATATATACCAAGTTTGGTGACGATTCAATAGAAAACAAAAGTTTTTCTCACTAGAACTCAGTTTATGGACCGATCGTTCCTATGGCAGCTATGATCATAGTCATCCGATCCGGCCGATTCCGACAAATGTGCAGCCTATGTGTATTTAAAGACTTTTTGCCAAAGTTTGGTCAAGACTTCAAAATAGGGGGGATAGAAAAAAAAAAAAAATTTTTCTAAGGGAGCTATAATGAATCGTCATGCTGATCAAGAATATATATAGTTTATGGGGTCGGAGATGCTTCCTTAACTATCGTTACAAACATCGTGACTTTTTTCCCTCAAGGTTTTTAATAGTTTTATCATTTTTATCAGGATATATAATGATAACATTTTATAGCCTTTTGGGGAGAAAAGTAACAAATTCTTCATCAACAGATGGATAACAAAATCTTAAGCAAAAATAAGAAGTCCATATGCAGGAAAGCATATTTTAATACTATCAATTCGGCAAACATCTAGATGTAGCAAGGGAAATACCTTATCTCTAATAAACTGTAGTGGCCGAAAAGGGTCCCAAAGCTTATATAAGGATGAATTAAATGTGGCTGAAGAAAACGCAATGTTTTGTTTCAAATAGTTTCTTCTCCGGATACTATGGACTTCTTTGAAACAACTGAAAAGGACCTTACTATGGCGGTATCCTTCTTGATAAGTACTGATGAGCTTGGGAGTTTTCAAAGCAAAAAGAATTTAATTCAAATTAAATTGACTTCACCATATTTTTAGCGAAACATTAGCATTCCTCTTGAGGTACGTTTCGCGGTCTGTGGATTTTCAGGAAAAGTAGGCAATTGGTGTGAATTTATAAAAGCTAATTTATAAAACTAAAAAAAGGATGAAAAAGGGATAGAACAAAATAAAAAGGCATTTTTTTTCGGATACGGACAAATCAACATTTTTTCCGGAATGCCAGTTTTAAAAACGATCTATCCGGAAAAGGACAAATTGGCAACACTGCTGTGAGCAGAAATTCCTCCACCAGAGAAATCAAATGTCTAATTATTTTCTATAATGTGTTCACAAACCGATTTAAAGCCAATCGGATTAGAAGAGGTTTTACCATAAAATTTTTCCAGTCATTTCCCCACCACTTTGGGCCGAATTTTTCAACATCGAAGAATATCTTTGTCAACTTATTTTGTATACTATCGCTACAAACCGAAGTTTGAAGCCAATCGGATGAATTGTGTTTTCCATATAAAATTTACCGGACATTTCTTCTGGCCACCACAATCGAAAAATCACATGACTAATTATTTTGCAACTATCCTTACAAACCGAATTTGAAGTCAATCGGATGAAAAATAGAAATTTCCATATGGAATTTTCCGGGAATTTCCCCGACTTTTGGGCGGATTTTCCAATATTTGAAAATCTCATGTCCAATTATTTTGCATACTATACAAACCGTACTACCCTTACAAACCGAGTTTGAAGTCAATCGGATCAAAAATAGTTTTTTTTCCATATAGAATTTTCCGGAATTTTCTATGTGGGCGGATTTTCCACCATCGAAAAATCTCATGTCCAATTACTTAGCATACCTCTCCTTACAAACCGAATTTGAAGCCAATCGGATGAAAAATAGTTTCATATGGAATTTTCCGGAATTTCCGACATTTCGGGCGGATTTTTCAACATCGGAAAATCTCAAGTCTAATTATTCTGCTTACCATCCTCACAAACCCAGTTTGAAGTCAATCGGATGAAAATAGTTTTTTCCATGAAGAATTTTCCGGCCATTTTCTTGTGGGCGGATTTTCCGGAATCGGAAAACAAGTGTCCAATTATTTCGCTTACTTTCGCCACAAACCAAATTTCAAGTCAATCGGATGAAAAACAAGATTTTTCCCCATAGTAGCTTTTCCGGGGTTTTCCACCCCTTAGGGTGAGGGTACCAAAACCCCGCCTTAGTGCTCACTTTCAACTCATAATGAAACTACGGTGAAAATTTCAGCTTTCTATCTCTTACCGTTCAGGCTCTACGTTGATTTGCAAAGTGAATCATCAGTCAGTCAATCAGTCAGGACAAACTCTTTTATAAATAGAGACCAGCATATAACCGGAGCGTTTAGCCACCATCAGTTATAGCCGCCAAAATAATGAAAAAAACGTTGGTAATTATGCCACCCCCGCCCCATTTTCCGACCATGAGAAAATTATTTTTCCGCCTACTTGGTCCATTGAGCGTAAAACCCTGCAACTACTCCGCAACCCATTATCCGACCGAGTGTGGGTAAGCGCAAAGCTAAAAACTTTATCCTTTTTAATTGCCATAGAACTTTCAAACCAAATTTAATACCTACCGGCTAAAACCCACCCCCGCACTCATATTCCGACCTTTGAGTGAACTTCCCGAAATAAAAAAACACGTGTTTCCATTTATTCTGACCCTAGATCTTACAAAACGAATTTTATTCAGATCGGGTCACAAATAGCCATTGTCACTGAACCAAAATACGCCCACCATTATTCTTGCCGGTGGGCAGAAATTCTACCACCGAGAAATCAAATGTATAATTATTTTCTATAATGTGTTCACAAACCGATTTTGAAGCCAATCGGATCAAAAATAGGTTTTACTATATAGCATTTTCCGACTTTTCGTGGATTTTCCATTGGAAAATCTTATGTCTAATTATTTTGCATACTATCCTTACAAACCGAGTTTGAAGTCCGTCGGAAATTGGATGAATCCATATAGAATTTTCCGGCCCTCCTTGTGGGTGGATTTTCCACCAACAAAAATCACACCTTGCCTAATTTATTTAGCTAAACTAAAAACCCTAAAAAAACGAGTTTGAAGCCACACGTATGAAAATAGATGATTTTTCCTTGTGTACCGAATTTTCCGGGAATTTCCCGACTTTTTCGCCGCATTTTCCAACATAGGAAAATCTTATGTCTAATTATTTGGCTTACCATCCCCCACAAACCGAGTTTGAAGTCAATCGGATGAAAAATAGTTTTACCGTGAATTTTCCGGCTATTTACCTTGTAGGTGGATTTTCCAAAATCGAAAAATCACATGTCTAATTATTTAGCATACTATCCAACCGGAATTTGAAGCCAATCGATGAAAACAGTTTTTTCCATATGGAATTTTCCGGGAATTTCCCGACTTTTCGGGCGCATTTTCCAACATCGGAAAATCTTATGTCTAATTATTTTTGTATACTATCCTTACAAACCGAGTTTGAAGTCAATCGGATCAAAATAGTTTTTCATATAGAATTTCCCGGGTATTTTCTTTGTGGGCGGATTTTCCGACATTTGAAAATCTCATGTCCAATAACTTACCATACTACCCTTACAAATAGAGTTTGAAGATAAACGGATGAGGAAAATAGTTTATTCCATATGGATTTTCCGGAATTTCCTCGACTTTTCGTGCAGATTTTCCAACATTGGAAAATCTCAAGTCTAATTATTTTGCTTACCATCCCTCACAAACCGAGTTTGAAGTCAATCGGATGAAAAATAGTTTTTTCCATGAAGAATTTTCCCGCTATTTTTTTTGTGGGCGGATTTTCCAAAAATCCGGAAAACAGGTGTCCAATTATTTCGCTTACTTTACTTTCGGATGAAAAACAAAATTTTCCCCATAGTAGCTTTTCCGGGAGTTTTCCACCTTAGAGTGGAATTTTCCAAAACCCCCCCTTAGTGCTCACTTTCAACTCATAAGGAAACTCTCTGAAAATTTCAGCTTTCTATGTCTTACCGTTCAGGCTCTACGTTGATTGCCAATCAGTGAATCAGTGAATCAGTGAGTCATCAGTCAGTCAGGACAAACTCTTTTATATAGAGAGACTAGCATATAACCCGGCGTTTTCGCTTCGCCACCATTATAGCCGCCGAAATAATGAAAAAAACGTTGGCAATGATACCACCCCCGCCCCCATTTTCCGACCATCAGAAATGAGAAAATTATTTTCCACCTACTTGGCCCGTTAAGCGTACAAACGCTAAAACCACCCCCGTCACCCATTATCCGACGTGAGGGTGAGTAAGCGCAAAGCTAAAAACTTTATCCTATTTAATTGGCCCATGGAGCTTTCAAACCAAATTTTTACATATCGGCTAAAAACCCACCCCCGCACCCATAATCCGACCTTTGCAGTGAACTTCCCGAAATAAAAAAACACGTGTTTCCATTTATTCTGACCCTAGATCTTACAAAACGAATTTTATTCAGATCGGCTCACAAATAGCCATTGTCACTGAACCGAAATACGCCCACCATTATTCTTGCCTGTGGGCAGAAATTCTACCACCGAGAAATCAAATGTATAATTATTTTCTATAATGTGTTCACAAACCGATTTTGAAGCCAATCGATTAAAAATAGGTTTTACCATATAAATTTTCCGACTTTCGTGCGGATTTTCTAACATTGGAAAATCTCAAGTCTAATTATTTTGCATACTATCCTTACAAACCGAGTTTGAAGTCAATCGGATGAAAAATAGTGTTTTCCATATAGAATTTTCCGGCCATTTTCCTTGTGGGTGGATTTTCCACCAACAAAAAATCACATGCCTAATTATTTAGCAAACTACCTTACAAACCGAGTTTGAAGCCAAACGGATGAAAATGTTTTTTTCCATTTGGAATTTTCCGGGAATTTCCCGACTTTTCGGGCGCATTTTCCAACATCGGAAAATCTTATGTCTAATTATTTTGCTTACCATCCCCACAAACCGAGTTTGAAGTCAATCGGATGAAAAATAGTTTTTCCATGAAGAATTTTCCGGCTATTTTCCTGTGGGTGGATTTTCCACAATCGAAAAATCACATGTCTAATTATTTAGCATACTATCCTTACAAACCGAATTTGAAGCCAATCGGATGAAAACAGTTTTTCCATATGGAATTTTCCGGGAATTTCCCGACTTTTCGGGCGCATTTTCCAAATCGGAAAATCTTAGTCTAATTATTTTGCATACTATCCTTACAAACCGAGTTTGAAGTCAATCGGATCAAAAATAGTTTTTCCATATAGAATTTTCCGGGTATTTTCCTTGTGGGCGGATTTTCCCAACATTTGAAAATCTCATGTCCAATTACTTAGCATACTACCCTTACAAACCGAGTTTGAAGCCAAACGGATGAAAAACAGTTTTTTCCATATGGAATTTTCGGAATTTCCCCGACTTTTGCAGATTTTCCACATCGGAAAATCTCAAGTCTAATTATTCTGCTTACCATCCTCCAAACCGAGTTTGAAGTCAATCGGATGAAAAATAGTTTTTTCCATGAAGAATTTTCCGGCCATTTTCCTTGTGGGCGGATTTTCCGAAATCTGGGAAACAGGTGTCCAATTATTTCGCTTACTTACCTACAAACCAAATTTCAAGTCAATCGGATGAAAAAACAAAATTTTCCCCATAGGCTTTTCGGGAGTTTTCCACCCTTAGGTGGATTTCAAACCCGCCTTAGTGCTCACTTTCAACTCATAAGGAAACTTCTGTGAAAATTTCAGCTTTCTATGTCTTACCGTTCATTTTTTTTTTAATTTTATTTTGTTTTTAAAAAAATAACAAAAAAATTTGGCAATGATCCCACCCCTGCCACCCATTTTCCGAACTCCAGAAATGAGTAAATTATTTTTCACCTATTTGGTCCATTGGCGTACAAACCCTGCGAACCACTCCGCAAAGCACTATCCGACCTTGAGTGTACTGCGCAAAGCTAAAAACTTTATCCATGACTTCAATTGTATTTTCAACCAAACTTCCTACATACCGGCCAAATTTCAGCACTCATATTCCGACCTTTTACGAATCGTGACCTGGAAATAAAAAACACGTGTTTCCATTTATGCCCTGACCCTAGAGCTTAAAAAACGAATTTTATTCAGATCGGCTCAACAAATAGCCATTGTCACTGAACCGAAATACGCCCACCACTAGTCCACTTCTGTGGGCGGAGAATTATCAGCGAGAAATCAATTGTCTAATTATTTTCATATGTGTTCACAAACCGATTTTGGAGCCAATCGCCCAAAAATCGGTTTTACCATATGAAATTTTCCGGGAATTTCCCGACTTTTCGGGTAAGTGTACCAACATTGGAAAATCTCATGTCTAATTATTTTGCATATCATCGCAAACCAAGTTTAAAGTCAATCGAGAAAATAGTGTTTTCCACAGAATTTTCCGGTCATTTTCCTTGTGGGTGGATTTTCCACACCGAAAAAATCACATGTCATGATTGCAAACCGAGTTTGGAAGTCAATCGATGAAAAATAGTTTTTCCATGGAAGAATTTTCTCAGCTATTTTCCCCGTGGGTTGATTTTCCACACCGAAAAATCACACATGCCGAACCAGCATACTATCTTACAAACCGAATTTGTGAAGCCAATCGGATGAAAAACAGTTTTCCATATGGAATTTTCCGGGAATTTCCCGACTTTTCGGGCGCATTTTCTATCGGAAAATCTTATCAATTATTTTACGATCGCACAAACCGGTTGAAGTCAATCGGATCAACGGTTTTCATATCGAATTTTCCAGGTATTTTTCTTTGATGGATTTTCCAACATTTGAAAATTCATGTCCAATTACGCAGCATACTACCCTTACAAACGAGTTGACAAAACGGATGAAAAACAGTTTTTTCCAAATGGAATTTTCCGGGAATTTCCCGACCTTTTCGGCCGATTCCCTATCGGAAAACTGCAGTCTTAATTATTCGCTTTCACCATCCTCACAAACCGAGTTTAAGTCAATCGGATGAAATAGTTTTGCCGCGGAAGAATTTTCCCGGCCATTTTCCTTTGTGGCGGATTTTCAAATCTGGAAATAGGTAATTGTTTTGCTATTACTTGCCCACAAACCAAATTTCAAGTCAATCGGATGAAACAAAATTTTCCTCCATAGTGCCTTTTTCCGGAGTTTTCCACCTTAGGGGTGGAATTTGCATTAAACCCCGCATTAGTGCTCCACTTTCAACGCAAGGACTTCTGCGAAAATTTCAGCTTTCTGTCTCACCGTTAGGCTCTGCGTTCCAATCAGTAAATCAGTGAATCAGTCAGACAAACTCTTTTCCTATATAGAGAGACTAGCATATAACCTTTAATATAATTTTATTATAAAATGAATATTTATATTATTTATACTTATATAAATATATAATTAAATATATTTTTATTTGATAAATATTTTATATAATTTTTTAATTGTTTGTAAATTATATTGTAAATAATGAAATTATTGGGATATTTAATATAATATATTTTTTTATATTTTAACCTATAATTTTTTTTTTTTTTACGGCGCGCTTCGCTACGCCACCATCAGTATAGCCAAATAATGAAAAAACGTTTGGCAATGATACCACCCCCGCCCCCATTTTCCGACCATCAGAAATGGAAAAATTATTTTCCACCTTGAGTTGTTGACCACTACGCCATTACACCACTGACACCCGGCACCCATTATCCGACCTTGAGGTGGTATACGCAAAGCTAAAAACTTTATCCTATTTAATTGGCCCCTAAAGCTGTGCCAAACCACCCGAATACATATCGGCTAAAACCCACCCCACCCATAATCCGACTTAGCATTGAACTTCTCGAAATAAAAAAGCCATGGTCACCAGAATATTATTCTGTGACCGCAGATTTCACAAACGAAATCAAATGTCAATATTTTCTATAATGTGTTTACAAACCTATTTTGACGCCCATCAGTTAAAAATAATTTTGCCTGTGGGCAGAAACTTTCGTGCGAATTTTCCAACCTTGAAAATCAAATGTCTAATTATTTATCAACAATGTGTTACAAACAGATTTTCAAGTCAATCGGATGAAAAATGGGTTCTCACGTATAGCATTTTCCGACTTTTCCTTGTGGTTGATTTTAAACTATCATGTCTAATTATTTTGCATACTTTACAAACGTTGAAGTCAATCGGATAAAAAATAATTTTCCTTATAGGATTTCCCGGGAAATTTTCTCGTGGGTGATTTCCACCAAAACAACAATAGCACACTACCCTTACAACTTAGTTTGAACCACAAACCGTTAAATAGAAAAAACCTTTTTCCTTAAGCGAATTTTCAGACGTATTTCCCAATTTCAAACAATTATTTTGCTACTATCCCCACAAACCGAGTTTGAAGTCAATCGGAGAGAAAATAGTATTCTCCATGAAGAATGTCCTGTCATTTTCGCTAATGGGCGGTATCCCGGAAACAGGTGTCCAATTATTTCGCTTACTTTACACTGACCAAATTTCAAGTCAAGGATGAAAAACAAAATTTTCCCCATAGTGCTTTTCCAAAGTTTTCCACCCCTTAGGGGTGGAATTTTCCAAAACCTCCTTAGTTGACACTTTCAACTCATAGAAACTTCTTGAAAATTTCAGCTTTCTATCTTTTTACCGTTCAGGTCAACGTTGATTGCTAATCAGTCAGGACAAACTTTAAATATTATAAGAGATCGGTGATACGGGAAATCAAAAAGTTTTTCACAAAGACTTATTTTTCGACCGATCGTTACTATGACAGCTATATGATATAGTCATCCGATCCGACAGTTCTCACATATAGGTTGCGTAGCATAAAGAAGATTCTGTGCAAATGTTCAGCTCGATAGCTTTAAAACTGAGGGACTAGTTTGCGTAGAAACAGACAGACAGACAGACAACGGACGACAGACAGACGGACAGACGGACAAGCGGAAATGAACCCAGCTTGTCAACCCATCAAGAATAGCTCTAGTTTATGGGGTCTGGTAATATTTACAACTTCAAGTAAAATTCATTGTACTTTTCATTGATAATGACTAAATATAATGTCCAGATTGGAATAATACAAAAAATTAAATAATAAAAATTCGGACAACTCTACGTGCAAAATAAAAAAATTAGTTTGGTTGGATAGTGTACGCCCTTTAAACATATTGTATTTCTATTTTGAGGCGTCCATCTCATATCTTAAATCAATAATTAAGTTCAGTTTGGGGATTGGAAATAGTTGTATTGGATATTTTTATTCATTACAATATTTTTTTTTTTTTTTTAACTTTAAAAGTGGCCATTAGAAATGCATACGTAAAAAAGAAACTGTAATATCACTACTCTGTACTGGTTATAGAAACTAATAACTCTAAAGGTGAGGTTTTTTCAAAATCTGGTTGTGGCAACTCTTTCAACCATCGTTCATCTGGTTGAAAAACGATGTAGCGGGGCCTCGATAAGTAATGATGTAGAATTACCCTAGCAAACCCGTAAAATTATAAAATTTGTATATAATTTCCTATTTACTAAACGTATCTATATTAGCCGGAATCACGCTGATTTGACCTCCAGGCCATCTCAATTTCTACGCTCCTCTCATAGCACAGGTCAATTGGGAAATTACCAGTTAGCTATTGCCTTCTCGCCTCTCATTCTCGTAATTTCTACCAATGGTGGTTGTTGTGGGTTATTTTTGTTTTCTTTTGTGTAGGCTCTAATATCGTTCATCTGATCGAAAAACGATATGGCGGGTCGATTCAAAATAAGTAGTAAATATGTCAAATATGTTCCGAACTATCTCTCTTGAAAATTATTGGGTTATTTCGTTTTTAAATTTGCGGGAGGCAGGGGCGTGGCAAAAATTAAAACTAAGCTTAGTCTACAATATAAAAATATATGTTCCATACACCTGAAACTCAGTCTTACCATCTCTGAGATCTCTTCGTTCATACGGACAGACAGACGGACGGGACGGACAACTAGACAGACAGACGGACATGGTTATATGCGACTCGACTGTTGATGCTGATCAAGAAATATACTTTATAGGGGTCGGAGATGCTACCTTCTGCTGTCACAATTTATAACCTCAATATGTACTCTGTGCACCTTCGGTACAGAGTAAAAAGGTTTTTATTGGTTACTTACTTTGTCTTAATTTTTCTAAATTTCCACCGTAGAAGCGCTTCCAAGGATCGATGTGAATCTGCAAAACCAAATATATAAAAATCAAAAATTATCTCCAATCACACTCTGGTTTTGCATTATTTATTATTTTATACCCGTTACGGTAGAGTAAAGGGGTATTAAGTTCGTGCAAATGTATGAAAGGCAGAAGGAATCACTCTCCGACCCATAAAGTATATATATTCTTGATCAGCATCAATTTTTATACCGTCTGATCTGTCTGTCTGTCCGTCTGTCCGTCTGTCTTCATCCGTCTGTAAGGAACTCCTACATCTCAGGAACTTTCTAGGGCTAGACGCCCTATCTTTCAGTGCCAGACTTAGGTCTTCTGCACGCAGATCAAGTTTGTTTCAAGTTTTGCCCCCCCCTCACCGCATTTATAATGAAAAGCCTCATATCTCACAATTTTTGAAAGGGGATTAACAAACCTTTCTATTATAATCATCATTACCTATCGATCCGCCATACATTTTTCAGATCAGATGAACGATTGGGAATAGTTGCCACCACGCAGTTCTGGAAAATCTCATATCTTCCACAATTTTGTTGATAGAGTGTTCGAGCCTTCTAAATATCATCATCATTACTTATAGTCCTGCCTTACATCTTTCTGATCAGAAGAATCATAGAAAAAGTTCCCGTTTTTTCAAATTTTTGCACGCCCCGCAATTGAAAAAAAATACCCCAGTATCTCCCACAATTTGAAAGTAGATTGGCTCGTACCTTTCTAGACATATATTTTTAAACATCTTATCTTTGATCCGCCATACATCATTTTCCGTCAGATGGCGATAGTAGAGTTGCCGCCCCGGCATTTAAAAAAAATTCTCATATCTCCACAATTCGGCAAGGTTGTGATCCAATAAATATTCTTAAATAAACCTTACCCTGAGTAACGGGTATATCGAAGTCGAGCAGGGCCGACTTCAACTTACGCTCGTTTTTTTCAGCCACATTTAAAATTGAATTCCTCTTTACAAAATAAATCCCCTTATTCTTGAGGAGAACATTCGGGAAGAGGTTAAGTGGACTCTCTAACTCTCCAATTTTGTTTATTGCTGTAATTGAAAAAACTAAAACAAATAATCCAAAATAACTATTTGGACCACACAATGCACAAAGAAATAAAAAAATTTTGAAAAAATGTTGAACAAAATTTTGCCGCTTCATTTCCTTTTCACTTTCTTTTGGTCTGGCTTTCTCGCCTAACCACCTCCTCCTTGATTTGAGGGAAACACAAAATCCTCATGCACAGAAACCGGGAAGATGTTGGCGCGCAATTTTTATTTTGGTTGGCGTTTTCCGCCTTTCCGGGCCGCTTTTTGGGGAGGTTTCCCACTTTTCCCGCGTCGGTTCGGAGGACTCCGCGCGGTTAAACAAAAAACTCGTCTCGCGATCGATCAGCTTTGCCGTCTGTGTTAAGCGACTTCTAAACGAACTGCAGGGGGTTGGATCTAAGCTGGGCGGCCAGAAACTCTCCACTTTTGGCTCTCTCGGAGGAAAAATTCACAATGTGGAATTGGAAGAAGGTACCAAAATGGGTGGTTATTGCAAGCAAAATTTCTCTTACTCAAAATAAATTTGGAGTGCCGATTGAGGCAAAAAAAAAAAAAATCATCGCTCTTTCAGTTTAGATTTAATCTACTTTCTTTTAAAAACTCACCAGTTACTTGACATCAGCCATAATTTTGTGCCTTCAATTTGGGCTTATTTGAACACTTTATTTTAGTTTAGTATTAATATATATATTTTGACCAAAGGGGCTTAATTTTTTCTCCGCACTGCACGAAAAATATTGGGACGAATGGACCACAAATTGGGACTGCTAAGGTCCGAAATAACAAGCTTAATGATCTGCTGCTTTGGCCTCAGCAAAAAACTCCCTAACAGCCTTCGCACCGGCATGGCCGCTTTATTGGGCTGCGCTTTCAAAACCTCAAGTTACTTAATCGAGTTGGACGTGGCACGTTTTCGGGACAACACATGAAGTACTAATTTAAGAATTGTTATCAACTGGGTGAATGGGCCGCCACACAACAACACACAAATTCTAAATAGTATGCGCAGTCGTAATGAAGATACTTTACTAGTTACTTTGAAAAATACTGTATGGCAAGGGGTCGTTACATTGCAGTACAACCCTAATGCTAAAGAAAAAAGCGTATGTTGAAGTCGGCCCTGCTCGACTTCGATATACCCGTAATCTCTAGGTACCAAATTGTGGGAGATATGAGGAGGAATTTTTCATATTGCGGGCAGTAACTCTTAATCGTTCATCTGATCGAAAAATGATGTATGACGGATAGATAGGTAATGAGGATAAGAGATATATGTCTAGAAGGTCCGAAAACAATCATGGTAAAATGTGGGAGATATGAGTTTTTTCATATTATGGGGGCGGGGGGGGCGGAAAAAATTTGAAACAAACGACTCGTGCATAGATACAAGTCTACGGAAATTGTAGCTCTACTCAACAGTTCCTGAGTCTAGGTGTTCATAACGGACAGACAGACGGACATGTCTAGTATGGACTCCGCTCATTGATGCTGGGATCAAGAATATATATACTTTATGGTCGGAGATGCTTCTTCTGCCTGTTACACTTTACGTTAGTAACCCTGGGTACTCTACGAGTAACGGGTATAATTACGTAGTAAGATTTGAGCACTGATCCATATACTGTAATACAGGAGTGTTAAGAGTTGTAATAAATGCACAAAAAATATTAAATCACTTAGCTAATTTATTTCAGCTTTAAATTATATATTTATATAATATTTCTTGCATAAAAATTACAAAAATTCAGAAAACTTAACATATAATAATTAAGAATACTGTATTTAACTAAAACCTATTAAAACTAGAATAAATATTATTTTTTTTATACACTTGAAAAGTATATTAATTTGCCCAGAAGTTTGTGACGCCTAAAAATATTCATTTCCGACTATATATATTCTGATCATCGGACGACGAGCTGAGTTCAATTCCGTCTCTCCGTCTGTCTGTCTGTTTCTACGCGAACTAATTCCCTCAGTTACAAGCTATCAAGCTGAAATTTTGCACAATTCTTTTTTACTACGCGCAACGATTATTGTGGAACCAGCCAGATCGATGACCATATCATAACATGCCTTAGAGCGATCGGTCTAAGAATGTTCTAGTTAGAAACTTTTGTTTTCCATGGCGTCACTAATCTTGGTATATCTTAGTTTTATTCTACATAATTCTGGAAGAATTTATCGAAATCGGATCACATAGCATATAGCTGCCATATCACGTCAAAAAATTAGTTCTAGTGAGAAAAACTTTCTGTTCTCCATTGAAGGTCATCAATCTTGGTATATGTTAGTTTGATATGCTTCTACAAATTCTGGAAAAATTTATCAAAATCGGATCACTATAGCATATAGCTGCTCACCGGACCGAAATGTGTTTTACTAAGAAAGTTTTAGCGGTATAGTTATTATCAATGATTTAGAAATTTTAAATATCGATATCTATATCCATATATATTTTACTTAAATAGTTGGAGTAAACTTTTTCACTTAAAAACTTCGGACAGTTGAAGTTAGCTTTTGCCTTCTCGTTTTTTTATTATTAATATTTTCCTTATCATTTAAGTATCAATATTTTGATAAGTTTTGCTTTTTTATCATATTTTTGCCATGCACAGCGTCTCTTTTGCGTCTTAAACGCTTGACGAATCGATTGAAACTACACACATGTTTGTGTAAGTATTAATAAAAAGATAGAAAAGGAACTAAGCATAACAAAACCAACTCGAGTATTTTATTAACGACGACCAGCGATACAAGAATGCTAGTGTTCCATTACTGTGAGGCTGTTGTATGCTATAATTCTTATTAGTGCGCCGCTGGGTCAAGGTGTTCTCTTTTACCTGGACTTACTTTGTTGCAACGCGTTACCTAATAGTCGACGGAAACACTGTTTACCTTCCGCAAGCTGACTGCTACAGGTACCATTACATAGCTGTGGGCTGCATTGGTTTGCCCGATATTACTTTCGTTTGGGTTCAGGCACTTGAGCAAAATTACACCCTACTCTGTACCGCTATGATAGGTTTTGTATCTTGATCGAGGGCTTGTAATTGTTTACTTTAAATTTTAATTATCGCACTTAAAGACTAATATAAGTAGTACATTTATATCTCTTTTTATTCTGCTCCGATCAACCGTAAATTTGTTGAAGCTTTTATAAGTATATAAACTTATAATGTATTCTAACTAATTTGTTGTGTTCTTGAATCTAATACTGCTGTGAATGATGTAAAAGTGATCATTCACAGATTTTCTCAGGTATTCAAGGGAACGAATGGTCCAAGGGTAAGATTGGTGCAAAACAACCACGAACGTAGTGGCAGTCTGAAATTTTAAAGGAGGCTTTTGAGTATGTTTTGTGTTTCACTATTTGTTTTCTTCCTGGTTAGTTTTTGTCATGCACGCTCACTTTAATGTAGAAGAGTGATATAACTAAGGGCATTGCTAAGGCGGCAAAGATTTCCCCCAAATGACGAGACATAGCCAGTTCTAAAGCGTACTTAGTTGTCACCTTAAAAGCCCATGAAAACCAGCCCGTGCGTAATTCGTTACAAATTGAGGGAATAAACTTTTATAACATAAAGTGGTCACACTTCATATATTAATAATAAATTGGAATAACCGTTTTATGCATAATGTACGTTATAAGAAAATGTTTTAAAACAAGGAGGGATAAAATAAATATCGAGTTTGGGCCACCTAATAATGTAATCTCAAAGCTAAAACGAGAAGATGCAGTAACTTCTGCGTATGAAGTTTTAAGCCACACTTGAAAAACTTCTCAACTGATTCATCGATAAAATATATGGGCATTCGCGGTCTGAACGCGACATTCAATCTGCCATTAAAAGCAAAGCAAACTTAGAAATTTTGTTTCTTGATTTTATTTTTAAAAGGCATTTTAGTTGCTGAATATTTAGTGCAAGTAGTGATTAGTCGATTTGATGCGATTAATATATCAACAAAAAACCATGGGATTTAGCACGCGACAAAAATGGAAGTAGTTTTCGACTGCATCTAGAAAAATGCATAAATCTGACGTGTACCAAAAATAATTGAAAGCTCTTTTTAAATAAATGGAAATAATGTAGCTTTCAGATGTTGCATTCATGATCAGAAAAAATGTTGCGCTGGTTTTTATAAGCCTAGGGTATTTAGCACGCGACATAATACCGACGCTCTTTTGTTTTGTGAATTGTTTAATTAAACATTATGAAAAGCATTTCCGACGTGTAGACTATATATGCTTGGTCAGCATGACCAATGATATTGGCCTACCATGTCTGTTAATCATTAAAGATGGTTTAGAATCCAGTTACTATATCTATATTAGCCATATAGGGGTGGGTCAGTCCAAAATCTGTTAGCAAGAAAAATTTGCTTCATTTTTCCATGTCTTTTAAACTTGCCAGTTATAAGAATTATCAGCTCTTAAGACAATTTTGACCGGCTGGATTAAATTTAAGATAAAAGATGTCGTTTAGAACATGACCACACTTTGAAAATCCAAATTAAATGTTTAACATGATTTTTGTACGCAGCAACTTTTTTAAGTTAAGGAACACTAAGCTCGATTTGGATTGAAATTAGTTGCCATAAGTGATTTTAGCAGTCTTTGTTAACTAATAGTGAGTTTATATGCAAAAATTTTAGAGCATTGAAATAGCAATGAAAGTAAAATAGAAAATTTTACGTTTAAGTGAGGCTAAAGCTGAGTCCCTTTTAATTTTTTTATATTTTATTATTGTTGTTTAAAAAATAGGTATACTAAGATGATTCCATACCCATGTTTTCAACAAATAAATCAAAATAATTAAAAATTAATGTGAAAAAAAAGTACCCGCAAGTGACTAAGCCAAAGAAATAATATATTTACAACACCAAGTCAATTTTTTTTGTAGTAGGAATTTCAAAAAAGCTGTAAATGTTTTTATATATGTCACTTTTGAGACATTTAATTATAATATTAATGTTAAAACAAATCAATTGTTTATTGACATATTATTTTTTTGTCGCGGTGGACCTTTTAGCGGAAATGCCCATATACAATTTGTTCAATTATTGAGGTTTAATCTAATTATAATTCCCATTATGGTTTGTCATTATTTTCTACTTCATTTAATTGGATTTATTTTCTCTAATACCTGATGATCTTAGCTAAGTTTGATATTTATCATGCTGATAGATCTCTTATCATCATGATTTAAGTATTTCTTCTATTCTATATATAAAGTAATGAGCTCTACTTTATATTACCCTTGCTCTTAATAAGAAATGTTTTTATGTCTAAGAGAAACAATATAAATCAGAGATATTATTATAAACTTCTTACTTCTAAGGCCTTTACTTCTTTTTACTTTCTTTTTACTTCCTTATAATTATTTGAAATCAGATCCCAACTAAATATGAGTATCCCATGGCCTTAAGATACATAGTGTTCATTATTCGACCAGCATTCTCATCTTTCGTAAACCCAATTCTATTGTGGCCTGTTGTATGTAAACATGTTCCTGGCTGATAATTGAAATTATCAAAACGGTCAGGTTTTAAATACAATCCATACAACTCTTCTGTAGAAGATCTTAACAAAGAATCTCTGTCCGCCTCATTAACTTTTTAATGATGGACGTTGCAAGGAGAAAATTATAATATGTATTACATACATCAACCATTTTGATAATTAAACGTAACCCCAATATATATTGTTTATCGCTTGCCAAATAAGATTTCGTTTGCTCTACGGCAACAAGTTCATTTGAAACATTTCTAAGCTATGGGAAGTATTTCTTGCTACCACAAAAAAAAAAATTGTAAAAATCACATTTTCAACTTTGGCTAAAAGTATTATAATTAATCGTTTTAATTTACTCGTAGAGTAAAAAGGGTATACTAAGTTCATTGAAATGTAATGTAGCAAACGGAAAAGCCCATTTCATTTATAAAGTATATATATTCTTGATCAGCATCAATAGCCAGGAGTCGATAGATCTGTCCGTCTGTCCGTCCGTCCGTCTGTCAAGTATCTGAAGCATGAACACCTAGATCTCAGAGACTATAAGGAAGCTAGAGGCTACCATTTTTCAGTGTGGACTTGTTTTGTCTGCACATGAATCAAGGATTTGTTTCAATTTTACCACTTCCTCCCGCCCCCATAATGAAAAAACCTCCTGCTCACAATTTTTGTAAATAGACCATTCAAGACGCTACAAGGACATATATTTTGTCTCAGTACCTAATCGGTCAACATCATTTTCAGTCAGATGGACGAATATAATTAAGGACATACTTCCCCGCAGTTGAAAGCGAGTGTTGAAGTAAGGCCCTGCTCGGCCGATATACCGTTACTCTGGGATATCAACATGTGTCCAAATTGGGAGATATGAGTTTTTTTCCAATTTGCGAAGGGAGAGCCAACTCTACTATAGCTCATCTGATCAGGGAAACATCTATTAACATTTGGTCGATCTTAGGTAATAATTAATAAAATATATATCTAGAAAGGGAGGTTTCAAACATATATTTTCAAAATTGTGGGGATATGAGGTATTTTTAAATTGCGGGGCGCATAGCAACTCTCTTTCCATATCAGTTCATCTGATCGAAATAGTAGGATCGATGGGTAATAGTTAAGATATCTTAGAAGGTTTGAACAGTCTTTGTTCAAAAAGAGTGGAGAATGCAGTTTTCATTAAGGGGGGGCAGGAGGGAGCGTAGCAAAAGTTGCTAACAAACTTGATCTGCGTGCAGACAATACAAATCTACTGAAAATTTGGTATGACTCTTGCTCTTAGATAATTAAGTCCGGTGTTCACGAACAGACGGACAAGACGGACAGACAGACCCAAGACTGGAGTGGATGGACGGACGGACAAACAGACGAATGATTATGTCTATGTCGTTACCATTGATGCCGTCAAAGATATATACTTTATGGGGTCAAATGCTTCCTTCTGCCCTGTACCTTATTTTTCGAACTTAACTACCCTTTTTACTCTACAAGTAACAGGTATAAATATCTCCATCATCTTCCACAATTTTGAAAATATATCCTGTTCAAACCTTCTAGACATATATCTTAATCAGCAATGTTACCCACATCGATCAGCCATACATCATTTTTCAATCTGATGAACTATAGTAGAGTTGGCGCCCCACCATTTGAAAAAATACAACATATCTCCCACAATTTTGGAAGATTGTTGAACCTTCTAGACATATATTTTTAATAATTATTACCTATCGATGCCATAAAAATATTTTTCTGATCAGATTGACAGACGAAAAAAGTTGCCGCCCTTACCCATTTAAAAAAACTCTTATATTCCACAATTTTAAAAATATCCTGTTCAAGCCTTCTAGACATATATCTTTAATCCTCATTACCTATCGAATCCGCCATACATCTATTTTCCAGATCAGATAAAAGATAGTAGAGTTGCCGTCCCACAATTTGAAAAATACCACAATGTCTCCCACAATTTTGAAAATATATTGTTTGAACCCTCTAGACATATATTTAATAATTATTACCTATCAGTCAGCCGCATATCATTTCTAGTCAGATGGGCTATAGTAGGGATTGCCTCCCCGCAAATTGGAAAAACTCATATCTCCCACACGGACATGTTTATATCCTGAGTAACGGGTATATCGAAGAGTCGAGCAGGTGACTTTTAACTTACACTCTCGTTCTTTTGATTTACCAATCTACATATATTATTTAGTTAACTACATGTTGTTTGATTTTAAAAATCAAAAAGCTCTTTAAGACACTTTAGCACCAGTTTCTATAGAATCAAAATGTTCACCAGTTTTTAATCAATTATGCTGAGATTTTGTTAGAGTCGATATGCTAAAAATAGAACAGAAACAAAAAAAACGAGAAGGCCAAAGCTACTTCATTCTTGAAGTTTTAAAATACATGAAAAACTACTCCAGCTGATTTAACCGGTAAAATATATAGAGGATATAGATATCAGATATTTCAAATTTTTAAATCATTGATAATAAGAATTGAATACCATAAAAAAACTTCTCTTAATTAAAACACATTTTTCAAACCGATCAGTCCTCTGGCAACTATATGCTATAGTCATCCGATTTGATAAATCTTCCCACTAATTGTATTTAAACCATATAAAATAATATATACCAAGATTATTGACCTTCTACAGTGAAAATAAAAAGGTTTTTGCCACTAGAACTATTTTTTGACCGACCGTTTATATATGGCAGCTTTTGTGCTATATTCATCCGATTTTGATAAATTTTTCCACCGTTCATAAAATCATCTAAAACTAATATATACCAAGATTGGTGACGCTACAATAGAAAATAAAAAGTTTTTCTCACGCTAAGACTTATTTTCCGACCGATCGTTCCTATGGCGGCTATAAGATATAGTCATCCGGTCCATTCCGGTTTCCGACATATTAGTTGCGTGCAGAAAAAAGACTCTGTGCGAAATTTCAGCTCGATAACTTTAAAACTGAGAGACTAGTTTGCGTGGAAATAGACAGACGAACAGACAGACAGACGGACAGACGGACAGACGGACGGACAAGGACAAGCGGAAATAAGGCTCGGCTCGTCATTACAGTCAAGAATATATAGTTTGTATGGGGTCGGAAATGAATATTTCGCGCGTTGAAAACTTCTGAACAAATTAATATACACTTTTCAAGTGTGTATAAAAATAGAGAGCTAACATCTCTGGCTTCCATGATGTTTCGCTCTACTTGCAGTTTTTGAGAGAAGTCCTTTAATTGATAACAAAAAAGTTTTTCTCCCTATACTTCGTTTTGGCCGACCGTTTATATGGCAACCACCTATGCTATAGTCATCCGGTGCTGATCAATTTTTCCAGAATTATAGAGGGTATAAAACTATTTTATGCCAGTTTGGTGATTGGTGTTAACAAAAAGTTTTTCTCACTAGAACTAGTTTTTTTACTGACCGTTTATATGGCAACTATATGCTATAGTCATCCGATTTTGATAAATTTGTCCAGAATTGTGTGAAAAGATTATAAACTAATATATATTAAGTTTAGGTAATGGTCAATAGAAAACAAAAAGGTTTTCTCACCTAGAACTAGTTTTACTGACCGTTTATATATGACTATATGCTATAGTCATCCGATTTTGATCAATTTTTCAAAATTATGTGTGAAGAGGGTTCATCAGTAAGCCCAAATGGACCCTGCCTATTTTATTTTTTTTCATCTCCCTATTAGTAAAACAGTAATGATGGTATAGAAAACTAAATGATATTTTTAAAATAAATAGCTGGGGAATTTTCCCTAAAAAAAAAAAAAAAAATGTGTGAGGTATAAAACTAATATGCAAGTTTGGTGACGATTCAATAAACTTTCAAAGGATTTTCTCAATGAAGACTAGTTTTTTACTGACCGTTTTATATGGCAGAAAGCTATATGCTATAGTCATCCGATTTTGATAAATTTTTCCAGAATTGTGTGGAAGGGGCATAAAACTAATATACCGCAAGTTTGGTAGCGATTCAATAAACAAAAGTTTTTCTCACTAGAGACTAGTTTATAGACCGATCGTTCCTATGGCCTTTATATGATATAGTCATCGATCCGGCCGATTCCGACAAATGTGCAGCCTATTTGTATTTAAAGACTTTGCAAAGTTTGGTCAAGATAGCTTCTAAATTGGCGAGAGAAGCGAGCACCAAAGTAGACGGACAGGGCCAGACGGACGGACGGACATGGCTATATAGACTCAGCTCGTCATGCTGATCAAGAATCTCTGTGGTTATGGGGTCAGAGATGTTCCTTCTGTAGTTACAAACATGTTGACCATTTTAATATACCTGCCAAGGGTATAAAAACCTAGTCAGCTACTACTCAATAACAGCTGCTGTATGTACGCTCAATTCTTCGCGAGCATTACAGTATGATGGGTGAGGTGCAGGCGCTTTGTCTTACGGTGTGTGTTCCTCAGAGGGTCGTGTGTTCGAGTCCCAGACCAGATAAAGATTTAATAATGATATAAACGAGGAAAGTAAGCTAACTCATTGTGTAGAGTTTATGCCATGAAAAACTTTACTCCAACTGATTTAACCACAGTTAAATATATTTAGAATATTGATATCATATATTTAAAATTTTTAAATCATTGATAATAAAAATATGACTACCATAAAAAACGTTTCTTAGTAAAACTCATTTTTCCGACCGATCGGTCCTATGGCAGCTATATGCTATAGTCATCCGATTTTGATAAATTTTCAAGAGTGGCATGAAAGCATATAATTCTAATATATGCAAAAATGGGGCGCTGATGAAAACCAAAAGTTTTCTCACTCGAAGTAGTTTTTTGACCGACCGTTTATAACTGTATATGCTATACATGTCGATTTTGATAAATTTTTTCAGAATTGCTGTTGAAAACATATATTACAAAATATACTACGCTTACGGGACAACTTCCGATGGAAATCAAAAAGTTTTTCTCCCCAAAGACATTTTTTTCGACCAATTTTCTATGGCAGCTATATATGCTATAGTGATCCGATTTTGATAAATTTTCCCAGAATTATGTGGAAGCATATAAAACTAACATATACCAGAAGATTAGTGACGTTACGATGGAGAAAACAAAAAGTTTTCTCACTGGAACTAGTTCTTAGACCGATCGTTACTATGGCAGCTATATGATATAGTCATTCGATCGGCCGGTTCCCGACATATTAGTTGCGTGCAAAGTAAAAAGAAGACTCTGTGTGCAAAATTTCAATCTCGATAACTTTAAAACTGAAGACTAGTTCGCGTAGAAACAATGAACCTTGAACGGACAGACGGACAATTGAACGAGTTAGACAGACGGACGGACGGACGGACAGCGGAAATGAACTCGGCTCATCGGTCTGATCAGAAATATAGTTTTATATGGTCGGAAATGAATATTTCTATACAAATTTACAAACTTCTGGGCTGCAGAATAATGTCTACTCAGTCTTCCATAATCCACACATTATCTAACTTAAGTTATCGCCTAGCTCTGTTATAAGCAGTGTTGTCCTTGACATCTGATAAATTGTGACAAAAGGAAGTAACCATGGGAATTTCTCTTATTCGGCTGTATACAGTTTTATGAATAGGTCCAACATATTTTTTTTCCAAGTGAGCAGTCAAAATACACTTTCTCGGTCTTCCATAGTAAGTTGGTCATCCCAGTATAGCATTTTCCCCATGCTCTTGACAAATCTTCATCATCGATCTCTAGTTCATGGATTGGTTTGGCTGTCGTTTCCAGTATTGCTCATAAAGGCAGGTTGATGTTCTCTTGGACCTTACCAAAATTTCATCTGGGCTATTCTAAGAATAAATGCATCCCCTTCACATCGCTGTTTTATTAATTCTTATTGAATTTACATGTTATATGCCATTTCTCATTTAAATGAGTGTTATATTTAATGCACAACATAAATATAAACCCACCTGTGTGTGCCTTTGTGCCTTGGTTGATGAGTACATTAGATGAATTCACTGATACGAATAATTTTCCTCTATATCCCATATCGCTACAGGTGGTGTGTTTTTATGATGATTTTGAACGACGTTTTGGTGTTAAGTTGGGATGAACAAGCGGCTGCACCACATTCTTTGAAATCATGGGTTTGTCTGAAGCATAGCATTGAAGGCAATTATGACAAAAAACGACATGTTGTGATGAGCGTTTGAATATTGTGACTTGTACTATGTTGTCATGCTTGTTATGTAGGCATGAATGAGAAACAGTCACCCCGAGGTCGTTGTAGGACCAACAGCATATTCATTTTGAGACTATCATTTCATGAAACATTATTACATATTCAGGATTACTTTTTCAAAAATTTCAATCACGTTTTGTGGTGTAATTGTATTCCGGTAAAGTTCAGGAGTTCTTCCTCTATATACTACAATAACATCTTGAGATATATCAAATATCCGAGTATTAATTTGTTTTTTGTTAATATTTTTCTTTGTATCTCGGATTGCATTTACGTTTTTCATGAAAGAAAATGACAATTAAGCTGGAATACCATTTAAATATCTATATAATTATTTTTACATGTAGCTACGCCGTTTCAACCCTTTGAACAAGGAACATATAACCGCTAGCTGAGACATCCAGTTTAACATATATTCTTTGAAATGGTTAAAAAGCATTTCCTTTTTACGAAACTCGGAAGGCTGAGTAAGATTAATTGTTCAAAAACGATTTCAAGAGTTCATTTATTAGAATCTTCTATCTTAAAGAAGCAAAGCCGTTATAACCCCGAAATACTGATGATTCATAGCTGATAATTCATCTACCACTTGCTTGACGTACGTATCATGACTTTTTAAATTCAGCTTGTAAAATATATTCCTTCGACTCAAACCATGATAATTTGCAAAAATATCGTTCTTATCATGTCGTAAAATTCCCGTAGGTCAGTGGTCCTCGTAATATACCCTATGTGCAGTAAGACTTCATAGTATCTGTGTTGGAGATATTAAAATAATGTTGTTTCTCTCAATAAGCAATCTCTGCTTGCTGGATATCGGTGTAAATGTTGTTGTGCTGGATTCACATGTATTTGATTCACATATTTCGCATTGAACTACCAATTTTCTATCATCTCTTGGTGGCTGATTAGATGTGGTTCACATGCGGTTATTCACGTCTTGAGGCGTATCATCCTTATTAGCAGAATGTGAACTTTGGGGTGTTATAAATCGTTATTGCGTCGTCCCTGACGCAAGGTTGATCTTTCTAAGTCAGCTCTGATTCCGGTCTCAGCATTTACAAGCTGATTGGACCCCATGCAATCATTATGTGCAACAGTATAAACCTCCAGTCCATTGAAAACGCGATTGCATAAATCCTCACACAATTTTGATGCACTAGTCATATTAGACAATTTTTATACACTTGAAAATTGACGTAATTTGCCCAGAAGTTTGTAACATAGAAATATTCATTTCGACCCCATAAACTATATATATTCTTGATCGGTAATGTTAGGATTCATTTCCGCTTGTCCGTCCGTCCGTCTATCGTCTGTCCGTCTGTCTGTCTGTCTGTCTGTCTGTTTCTACGCAAACTAGTCTCTCAGTTTTAAAACTATGAGCTGAAATTTTGCTCAGAGTATTCTTTTTCTGCACGCAACTAATATGTCGGAACCCGACGGACCGGATGACTATATCTTATAGCTACCATAGGAACGATCGGTCGGAAAAATAGAGTGGTAGTGGGAAAAACTTTTTATTTTCTATTGGCGTCCGCAATCTTGGTATATATTAATTTTAAGATGATTTTACATTGTTGTGGAAAAATTTATCTAAATCGGATGAATAAAGCATAACTGCCATATAAACGGTCGGTCAAAAAATAGTTCCTAGTGGGAAAAACCTTTTTTATTTTCCATCGTAGCGTCAGCAATCTTCTGGTATATAATAGTTTTATATGCGTTAACACAATTATGGAAGATTTTATCGAAATCGGATGACTATGTATATAGCGCCATAGGACCGATCGGTCGAAAAATGTGTTTGCAGAAAAGTTTTTTTTTTATGGTGACTCAATTTTTATTATCAATGATTTAAAATTTGAAATATCGATATCTATATATCTATATATTTACCGGTTAAATCAACGGAGTAGGAGTTATAGTGTATTAAAAACCAATGCAGTCGAGAAGTTAGCTTTACCTTCTCGTTTTTTATCACACCATTTAAACACCGTTTGAAAGTTTAATAAAAAACGCTTTAACCGAGTAAACCGATTATCCCTGGATAGCGTTTGAAACACCGTTCAAATTTATTCACCTAACTGGGAATCACCGTAGCGCCTTGAAACCACAGTTGGGAGTTAACTAAGCGATGAACTGCAACGCAATCGTTTAGCCCGCAGGTTGCGGGAATATCAGTCGATTGAAAGATATGTTCGCGCTATACAGGAAGACCGTGTTAAATGTATCCGGTGTAGAAAGGGGCCTATCGGTTGTTTTTTAGGTTAGGTGTAAAAAGAACTGTTAAAAGATTATAGGATTAAAGATGTATACTGAGATATCATGTTGATATTGTTGGGCATCAGTATAGCATTTCCGGTTTGAGTTGGTGTACTTAAAATGCAAAAATGTTTGACCACTTTAAATATGATTAAAAATATATGTGTGAGAACTCCACTCACACAAGTCCCAACAGATAGGGACCAGGTAAGGGGAAAAAGGTTTCGGGCACTGAAAAATTGTGAAAAGAAGTAAACACACGCAGATGAGAAGCCTACGCATGTGCAAAGAGGAGAAAATTTTGAAGCATGACTTAGTGAGCGTTTAAAGCTAATTAATTTTAATACAAATTGAAATCTTACACATTTCTTATCATATACCGCATTAAATAGGTCTTTAAAATACCCTTTGCAGATGAACCCCCAGTTCCTTTTTTTTTTGTAGTAGAAGAATTTTTCATTGAAATTTCAGGTGTTTAGAGGTAGTAATTAAGGATATGGGGATCGGAAAAATACCACTGTACTCTCAGTCTACTACGAGAATACCACCTGAGCGGGTGCATACTTTGATTTGCATTTTTAATAATGGATAACTTTAAACGTCTTTTGGAGCTGATACGCAAGAGCGGATACACCCATATCTATTGCCGCAATTGCAACGGATCTCAATTACACACTTGGAAAGCGCTGGTGCCAAACGCGATCAAGCATAAACAAATTATAGTCTTCCCAACATTTTTATATAAGCATATAAAAATAAATCAATAGTAAACGGACATCATTATTTTTCATTTACAAATTTTCACTATCACCCTCCAGCCCTTATGCTCCTTACTTTTTACAGTTTTAGAAGGTTTGGTTATTTATATTTAAAATACAGTTTACGACGCTAACAGGGTAAGAAGTTGAGAAATCATTAACTAGACCACAGTAGAGATCTGTGATGAGAAGAAATGAGGAACAGGCGTAAATGAAGGAAACGCCCACAAAGTATGAGAATCCAACAGATAACACTTATCATTAGTATTTTTTAAAAGGAATAGGCGCACATATAGAATGCACCCTGGCTGTCGAGCCATCGCTCCTACATAGGTGTAGGCACATATCTAGTGTGGTGGGCTGAGATGAGTCAGGAGTTCAGCAGTTTGAATGTTGTAGGCCAGGGACTGGCAGGTAAACGGGGTCTGCTAAAGCGCGGTGGGCAAAAGGTAGTACGAATTACAGCAGTTGAGGTGCTGCGCCATGACCATTTCAAGAAATTGTGGAAATAGTTTCCGGGTAAGTGGAAATTTTCGACAAGCCAATAAATAGGTACTGCATATGACCATTTCAAAGGGAAATTGTGAAATAGTTTTCCGGATAAATTAGGAAATTTTGACCAATTGTGTCCCGACTAGAGTGTAGTTTAAAATGGTGTGGTGAGTTTCAGACCAAAATTACTGATGCATCCTGCTGCATTAAATGCCGTGGTCAGTGTTGCCTCCCCGCTTGATTATATTTTTACCAGCGTCTTACCTGTGCAATCTCACTTATGTGCCAGGCCTTTTATGCATTTTTGAAAATTATGTGTTTCAAAATTGCCAGAAGTTTAAAACTGACATTATAAATGTTCATTTCCATTTTATAAAAACTATGTATTGTGGACAGTGAGCTGGTTCATTTCAGCTAATAACGTCCCAGTCGTCATAATCTCTCAATCCTGTCAAGTCTGTCCATCTGTTTCTACCCTTCTTAGTCTCAGTTTTGAAGCTATCAAGCTGAGTTTTTAAATAGAATATTTTTTTTTGACCGCAACCAGTATAAACCGGAACCGGCCGGATCGGATGACTATATCATATAGCTGTCATGGGGACGATCGGTCCTTAAGTAAGTCTTTGTGAGAAAAAACCCACGGTTTCATCGTAGCGTCTGTAAATCGGTAGTATATATTGGTTTATATGTTTCCCCTAATTTCAAGGAAAATTGAAGTCTAAAATCGGATGACTATCAGCATGTGGCTGCCATATATAAACGGTCGGTCAAAAAAATACTTCTAATTGAGAAAAACTTTTTGTTTTCATCGTAGCGTCTCAATCTTAGTATATATTAGTTTTGTATGCTTTGTGACGGTGTCGGAAAAAAAATTGATCAAGTCGGATGACTATAGCATATAAACTGCCATATAAACGGTCGGTCAAAAACTACTTCGTGAGAAAAACCCTTTTTGTTTCCACTCTGACGTCTGTCTGTTGGTATATATTAGTTTAATATTCTTTCACATAATTTGGAAAAATTTATCAAAATCGGAGGACTATAGCATATAGCTGCCGTGGACCGATCCGGACGGAAAAATGTGTGTTTATCAAGAAAAGTTTTTTTATGGTATCAAGTTTTTATTATCAATGATTTTAAAATTGTAAATATTTGATATCTATATACTATATATTTTTTACCTGGTTCAATCAATTTGGAGTAATCTTTTCAAGTGTGATAGAACTTCGGCACAGTCAAAGTTAACTTTGCCTTCTCGTTGACTCTTACAGTCACCAACCGCATGCCACTAGGCGTAGATCGCCAATATGCGGTTTCGCGCCATAAATACCTGCGGATCTTTTCTTCCTTATGGTAATATCTAATACTGTTTCAACCTGACATGCTGATCTATATTAATCCTAACCTTATCTTTATAATTCTGGCGCACTTCCTTCGCGGGATTCGTTGGTGACGTGCGTTCCCCGCTCTCAGCGCACTCAACCGACCGTTTTCTGCAATCTGGGCACTTCGGGTTGTCCAGGTCTGGACGCCCACAACGGTAAAAAAAAAACTTCGTGCTACAATATCGCAGTCGTAAACGTATCGATTTCCGCAGTTCCCTCCTTCATCGATTTCATCCACACTGACACTGACTCTTCTCAATCCGCGTTCGCTTCCCTTCTTTGCTTCGTTGCCGCCCTGGATATCTTGGCAGTGTCGTGGGATCGTCCTCAGTCGACCAATCCGCTCTTTCCACTTCGATGCACTCTGCACGGATTCATCCAACGTCAATATCCATCATGCTACACGCTATCTGGCAATGTTCTCATGCAGACCTCTCTTTGCCACTTTGCTGACCAACTCCCAGGTGCGCAGTAGCTTGCGCAGTCCGGAGAGTTGCCGCGTAATGGTGTGTATAAAATCGTCGACACCTCTCCCCTGGGAGTTGTTTCCCTTCAGAAGTTCATGCATCTGTCATGCTCCCGTTGTGTGGAACCTGTCAATCAGTGCTTTTTCTCAGTGGGACCAATTATCGACTCTCGATTGAGCACATGGACCCCAATATATTCTCTGCTTTTTGTGCCCTGTTAACAAGCCACGATGGCATTCACGCAGAATCTCTATCCCTGGGCATTGATATTGTCGCTGGAGAAATTCTGGCGGAAAAACGAAGTCTTCTACCGACGACTGCATCATTATCCGTCAGAAGGAAACGTTCCACCCTCTCCACTTTGGTCCACCACCACTGCGGACCAACATCCTGCCCCTAAAATCGTCTCACAAGCGGCGATCCCCCTCTCAGTTTTGATAAGACCGGATTACGCCAATTCCTGGCATGTGGGTCACTATTATTTTGTGCTGAATATTGGCTCGCTGCGGGCCTCGACTTTGGCGGAGGCTTTGGTGGAGACCTTGGTGTTCTCTGCCCATTTCTTGTCCATTCCGGATAATTGTTGTTTTCAGGTGCGCCAAAGATTTGTATTTTTAACCATTTGATTTTGTGGATGCCATCTCCTCACACGGCCTGACGGACGTAGCTTTGTTTTCCATGGCGGTGCCATAGCGGGTCTGAGGAGATCATTCATCTGTTTTCAACATTGCGATGAAACCATTCCTAATCTCCTCTTGCAAAACCTAGTTTATACCAGGAGCCATCAAGAATGTCTCCAGGTTTGATTGCCCTGAGCAATTGCGGCGTTTATGGCTGACGCCTCTACCGTCCCAATGAACTGCTTCAATTCTAAACTTGCTGCCCTCTCAGCCCGTGTCTGGGTCAATCCGGCTTCTTCTTGGCTGCCTGACCTTGCTGCCACACCTCCTAGTCCCCTATGTAGCCCCACAGACCGTTGTGGAAATAAGATCCTCTGCTTCTTCCTGGGCGTGGATGAATTCTCATCCCCCTTTCGATACACCCCTTCGACCGAAGATGGTGGCCTCCTTTATCGTCCCCACTGGGCATTTTAATCTTTAACCCAACTAATAAAAAATATCCTAAATGGAATATAATAATAATAAGCAATAAATACAAAAAAATCAACCAAAATAAATATATATAAATAATCCAATCAGATTACTACAAAAAAAAATAAAAAAACTACCATTTAACCACAAGAAATACCTGAATACAAATTTTCTCTTTTAAATTCATGAATGTTTGAGAAGAAAGCCAGTGCATATCAGAGTAAATTTCCCCTATCTCAACGCTTTTGCGGATCCATAGACATAGTCATCGACATAGTCGTCAACTGCACAGGCCATTGTTCAAAATCTGATTATTGACTAGTTAAAGGGCTATTTCCCCTTTTATTGACTACGTTCACTTTCCCTTCCTGACTACGAAATCTACATATCGGTCGAGTGGATGCCTTTGTGCCCCCCGGAATCATGCAGAACTGGATTACTCCACTCAATTGAGCATTCGCCAAGCTAGCACATGGACACGCATACCGAGGAAAATTAGAATCAGACGTACACGGTAGAGTTGAACATGAAATTTTGATTTTCTTTAATATTAACTTTTCTATTATCACAGCGCATATCACAGATTGTTTCCCCGTACAACGCCTGGTTGCTCAAATCACTAACTAATCGAGGCTGTGATGTCTCACCGTAGGCTCTGCACTTCAGATCTTTCTGGGTTATGCCCCCTTACTTCCCTGGAGCAATCATCGAGCAATCTTCTGTGGATGAGCCTCCAATTCATACGAAACTTTTACCCTAACCGGATTTAATCTTAACCGTCGAAGAGAGCAACTCAGTCCAACCGTTGCATCGCAATTGCAGGCTAGTCCAGGCTACCTTGATTCGCTCCTCGGAGTAAAGACTGAGAAGATAAAAAACGGCAGCTCTGCATTAACTCGTCGATTGGTGTTTATTTATTTTTAAACCGTCCTTCGCCCGACGCCACATATCTACATGTATATACGTAGCGCCGCGCTCTCCCATTTCGTTTTGGGCCGCCATATTTTTATAGATCAACTTTAGTAGCTTTCAGGGCATGCCAGCTGGCTCAACCCCCCTCACAATTTCAAACAACGAAATTTCATTACTGGCAAAAAAGCCCACCACTCAACTATACAGCGGACAAAACTACCTAACGCAAATCAATTTGGGACGTACAGTGGACAGCATGGAATCCCTAGCGCATTGGCTTTCGATGGTTTTGCCACAGCGTTTCCTCCATCCTGTGATGCTCTTTCCTGCTATCTAAGGACATCACGCGATCTCTTCAAATGGTTTACCTAATCAGTCCTTTCCGATTCCCTCACTCCAACAAAAGCCTTATTCAAGCATGTTCAATTTCAATTACATATATTGATTAAAATTAATAACAGGGGACCATTTCAGACAACAAATATTTAACCTAATTGTTAATTCTTCAAATCTAATTTACTGCTGTCGTTTTCTTTGTCGCTATGACCACCAGCGGGATAGCGACCCTTTTATACCCTTGTAGTGTATATTAATTTGCCCAAGTTTGTAACGCATAGAAATATTCATTTCCGACCACATAAACTATATATTCTTGATCGGGACGACGAGCGAGTTGATTTCCGCTTGTCCCGTCCGTCCATCATCTGTCCGTCTGTCTGTCCAAATCTGTCTGTTTCAACACTATAAACTAGTCTCTCAGTTTTAAAAACACTATCGAGCTGAAATTTACGCACAAAGAGTCTTCTTTTTACGCAACTAATGTCGGAACCGGCCGCATCGGATGACTATATCCTTATAGCTGCCATAGGAACGATCGGTCTAAGAACTAGTTCTAGTTAAGAAAAACTTTGTTTTCCATCGTAGCGTCGCAATCTTGGTATGTGTTGGTTTACTATGCTTCCACATAATTCTGGAAAAATGTGCCATCAAAATCGGATCACTATAGCATATAGCTGCCATAGGAACGATCGGTCGAAAAATAAGTCTTTATTGAGAAAAACTTTTTGATTTCCCATCGTAGCGTCTTCAATCGTAGTATATTTTGTTTTATATGTTTTCGCACAATTCTCAAAAAATTTATCATCAAATCGGATGACTATAGCATATAGCTGCCATATAAACGGTCGGTCAAAAACCACTTCTAGTGAGAGAAAAACTTTTTGTTTTCTATCGTAGCTTCCTCCAATCTTGGTATATATCAGTTTTATATTTTTACATAAGTTCGAAAAATTTATCAAAATCGGATGACTATAGCATATAGCTGCCATAGAACCGATCGGTCCGGAGAAATGTGTTTTACTAAGAAAAGTTTTTTATGGTATCAGATTTTTTATTGTAAATATTAAAAGTTTAAAATATTTTGATATCTATATTTCTATATATTTTATCAGTTAAATCAGTTGGGGTAATCTCTTTTTTAAGTGATTTATTTAAACTTTGGCACAGTCAGACTCCAAGCTTTTTGCCTTCTCGTTTTTTTGTCTCAATTAAAATAGTGATTTTGGGGTGAGTATGTATCCAATCTCTTGTTAATTTCTTTGTTTAAACCAAAATTGTCACAAACGGTACCGTTTAGTCTACCTATAATACAACTGGGCTACAACTAGAATGGGTAAAGGATCAGGATTTTTCGTATAAAGTAGTAGGAAAAAGGTGATTCTGGCCACATTTGGGGGGTGGGGAGAGTGACAGGTTGAGAGTGGCTGGTGACAGGTTGAAGTGGCTGAGTGACAGGTGGATGACCTCGTCAAATGGCTGACAGGTGACCCTCTCGTCAAATTATGTGTGTGTGTGGGTCAGGCATCAGGTGTGGGGGAGTAATGCGGGTAATCCTCAACTGCAAAGAGCGTGGGAAAATAGTTAAGAATTATTGTTGTGACTGTTGCACGTGTTGCACCTCGGTGTGGGTCAGGAGTTGGGTGTGGTAATTAGATTTGTTTACCCAACAAATCTCGGGGGCATTGCACATGTGGCTGAGGGTCCAGGGGTTAGGGTGATGTTTTTCTAGATCAGACAGGTGTAGGGTAATTAAATTTGATCTCATCCAAATGTATTGTGTGTGTGTGTGTGGGCCGCCAACAAATCTTGGGCATCGCGGTCAGAGGCCGCACCGAAAGTATCGAAAAGGCGTGTTTGTAGTAATAATATCATTGGAAAAATCTCAGTCATTCCGCCTGACCCTCGTCAAAAGAAAGTGATGAGCATTTATTCTGGGAACAGTAGTAAAAAAATCCTCTAACTGAACCCTCCCCGGAGGTGTCGGCCGGGCAATGGGCCTGCATGTACCGTTAGAAAGAATGGGTAGTATCTAGTGTCAATTATACGTTCCCCACCATAGGTGTTAATTCTCTCAGTATGGTACAGTATTCTCCGATGAAACATCGAAGATACTGAAGACCGGACCATGGTTAGAAATTACCTGGCAGAGCATAAAACGCTATAGGGTTTGGACCCCTGAAACAATTTGTTCGAGATGAAGTCCACGAAGGATCAAGACCAGGCTGGATGCTCAACCCAAACGTCAGTGGGAAGCGTGACTACCTACCACCGGCGGGGCGCAGTGGGGAGAAATCCCCTCTGCGTGTCAATAGCGGTCACACAAAAACTCTATCGAGGTTGAGCGGGCGGGCAATTTAAAATCTTCTCACCACGGATTCGACTTGACAAGATGTGGCGCGGTACCGCGAGTAGAAAATAGACTCGGACTGCGAATCACACGGGGTTCCTATAACGACAGAGGCCGAGAAGAAGCTGCTGTTCTCCCCAACTCCAGGAAGGTTCGTACCTCGCGTAGATAGGACCCAAACGGGCAAGGAGGGCATACGAGCGAAGGCCCAATACAAGGCAACTCTTAAAATAAGCGCGGCTCGGCAACAGCGACAGCTTATCCCCAGAGGACAAAAACAAGTTGACATGGGCCGGTAGAAAAGATTCGAAGCAAGGTCGCAAGCACTTTGCGGACCCTAGAAGTACATACAAGGCTAACTCCGACCAAATTGCAAACAAGGTGGAGGAGAGTAACGGCCATCAAATGTCAGCGATCAGCTGGGCTGGCCAAGGCGGCGAAGGTCGAAGAAAACCTGACGACTAAACGTCAGCGCTCGACCGAGCAGGTCAGGGCGCTTCGGCAGAAACTCCGGCCAGCAAAGGCTGCGTTCACGACCACTGGCAATGGGCTCCACCCCCACCCCAAAAACAATTAGAGGAGTCTGCAAGCAACGTGGCAAAACGGCATGACCGTAGCCCTCGTGGACAAGAGCGACTAACAGCAAAATGACGCCCGAACAGTGGAAGAAGGTCGAAGCTGTTCAGAGCCAATCTATGAAGGATGGACGGCAGCAATAGCCAACCCCGCTGTTACTCGACGAGGCAGGATTGCTTCTTCAGGTCAAAATCCTCCAAGTGCAGGACCGGTCTCACCCTCAAGTGGGTCACAGTACGGTGGCTGATCGCTGGGGAACCTGTAGGAGAACGCGCCCAGCTGGAGGTTGTCGACGGAAGGACTTGTATCCCGTCCGTCCTAAGGCGAAGGTGCTCTTCCCACGGGTTAGTACCACCGAACCTGGGCGATAAAACTCATCAATATCAGAACCCAGATGTGCCAACCGGAGACTGGAAGACACTACTATATTACAAGCCCGAAAGAACGGGCGGCAGATGGTCATCAGATCAACAAGGAGGCCGGACGACATTTTGTACTTAGATTCAGGACTGATGGCGCGGGTGGGGGCGATGCCTACGCCTCAAAAAACGCCACCCCGAGGATAAAAACAGGCACACGCTAGAGGCTGGAAAAAAATTGGAAGAAAAAGGCACCAGGGCATTGACGCAATGGTCAGCAGAAGCCACGCCAGCCTAAATAAAAGATGCAGTAAGGGAGAAGGATAGGTGACCGACGTGGAAGTCGACCATCCAGACCCAACGGAGGCTGTGGACAGAACAAACTGTTAAAGGTCCTCTCAAATAAATCTGCATAAAAGTAAACTTGCGTCGGCGGAGCTGCTTCTAACCCTCGAAGAAGAGTCCGCCGACGTAGCTTTGGATTCAGGAGCCTTGGATTGCGGCGGGTAACAGGGTTGGGACCGAAGTCACAAAATTATGACGTTTTTGCCGCGATAAGTGAGCAGGACGATACATTTCTGGTTGAAAAGGTATCTGTATCAACTTATCTATTCAATTACAGCACAGACGACCTCACTTAGGTGGCCGTAGAGGTGGCAAGGATGAACCTATTGCAGTGGCATCCCTGCCTCGCCAGCACTACAGGCAGGCACCACCAGCCAGACTCGAAGCAACGGCGGTGGCGAGCTCCCAGAAGAAGCAAACTCTCGAACGGGTAACGGACGCAAGCGCACCATACAGTCTGGGGCAGCTTCAGAATCAACGACAGGGGTGAGTCTCTTCTAAGCTTTATTTTACAGTGGTCAACACCGAAAACGTTGTTGAAGAACCCACATTCATTGGTGTTAGCATCTACCAATGTCTGAACCTAACTTACTGGCCCTTGAGAATAACACACGGGTATCTGAATGGAGGATCTGAGAAAAGCCCACTCCTTCTCGGATTCACACAAGTACATTCGATTTAGTACAGTTCAGGTAACCTAACGCGCAGTGTGTATGGAACCTCAAGGACACTGACTGGAGAAAGTTTCCCTTTACAACAGCTCAACCTGGAAAATAACCACGCTGTGGACATCTGCTCAGTGGATGTATATTTAGGGAAGTCCATGAGACACTCACGTCCCACCTAACGAGAGTTCAAAGCCTCATGCAGACTACAGATCAGCAAGCGGAGAACCAAAAACCCCCTTGGTGGACTCCCTGCACTAGGGGGCAGAGGAAAGACGTCCAAGAATGTTTCCAAGCTCGCCAGGCGGGCGGATGAAACGATCATGGGACGAGAATATAAAATATAGACTCGCATCTTCCAAAAGAGATTGCGCAGAGCGAAACAAAACTCGTGGAGAACCTTCTGCTCCAACATCAGAGAAGGTCTCCGAAACACAGCAAGACTCAGGAAACTGCTTTCAAAGCAGCCACCATGCAGAGTCAACTAAAAACCAATGAAGGAAAATGGACGGTAGCCAGGAAGCCACATGTGCCTTACTCGATGCACACTTTACGGCTGCGATACAATATAGCGAGGCCAATTCGATCCACAACACGCATGCACAAAAAACAAACATCCCATCAACATAGTCGCCCCAGAGGAAATCAATGGGCGAGAAAGCACTTCACCAACACGAGTTTGCACTCGGTGCATTTCTCGATATATCGAATAATGTTACAACAGCATCTGCTGATGCGATAATGCGAAGCTTTAAGAGCCACAGCAACACACAAAGGCATTGGACTACTAGGATACACAACACCTGCTGAGCTGCCGAAAAGTCCAAGCTGGGGAGTGGGGTACCACGACCACTAAGGAGCGCACGGGCACGCCTCAGGGCGGAGTACTCTCACCCCCTACTACTGGAACTTATAAGTGGTCAACAGGCAATAATTAAATTTCGCAGGAAAACACCCAAGATAACCCGCATATACAGACGACATAAACATAATTATCACGGGAAAATGTCCAGCCGACCCTCAGCTCAATCATGGACTCCACACTCAAAGAAATACTACAGTGGGCCACGGAGCCGGACTTAGTATCAATGCGGAGAAGACGGAACCTCATTCTCTTCACTAAGAGATACAAAGTTTCTACGATGGACTCCACCGAAGATTAATGGGACGACACTCCACACCAAAGAAGGAACGTCAAATATATTGAATTATTAATTGAGCCAAGCTTGTCCTGGAGGCGCTCAATGTAAGGAAAAGGGTGAAAAAGGCAACCACTTTGCACTATATGCATCAGAAGATGCTGAAAAGAGCAGCATGGGGCCTATCTCCACCAAAAACTGATGCACTGGGTCTTCATTTCAGTCGTAAGACCGATACTACTCCACGGTATACTGGTATGGTGGCGATACGGAGAAATCACGTACCTGAAATATGAGGACCAGCGGCAGGCCAATAGTCTCATAACCGCAGGCGCTAGGGGTTCCTTTACTGACAAACTCTGGAACTCATCCTAGATGTCAACCCTGGACATCCAAGCCACGCCTCATACAAAGGCTACACAACGTCTATGTACGACAGGCACCATATACTACAAACTATGAGCACAACATGATTGGCAGAGATAACAGTAGCACAGACTACATGATCCCCCAGTACCAGCTTCACAAGCACACCAACATCATTGGGACAGATGACTGGCGTAGGATGGCCCAAGAAGCAACATACATTTTCACCTGACAGCTCAAAGATGGATCTAGTCCGAATTTAACTATGCGAAGAGCCGGAAATGAAACTCAACTATAAACTACACCAAACCTGCACCATATTTCAGGCGGAGATGTCGCATCAAGAAAGCAGCAGAGATGGCAGAACTTCTCGCTCCAAGCGACAAAAGTAAATATATATACATGAATAGAGTCAACGCCAATCAAGGCCATGACCAAGCCGCCATCCAGCTCCAAATTGTCCTGTCTGGTAAGGAAGCACTAGATTCTCTCAGCACCTCTAGAAGGATCTGGAATCTCTACGGATCCCAAAGCCTACAGGGCGTGAAAAAGCGGAAATGAGACTGACAGACAGCCTGGCAAAAGCAGAATTGCACTTAGCCAAACGATAATACACCTACCTATCTCACGCTTCAGACGCGACACAATAAGAAAATGGAAGAGATAAACTAAACAAGGCAGCAGAAGAAGTGGAGAAACACAACCGGCTGCAGTTCCCTAAAATTATGTGTAAGACAGACAAGCACCGATACGCACTAATTACTGGCTCAAGAAGAATTGCGAACTCCTAATGAGCATACTAACCGGCCACTGCCTAACAGCCTCTCATGCGAAGAAGCTGGCAACGACAGAGAGGACACATGCAGGGAAATGTAGGGACCAGGAGCAGCGGAGGCTCTAGAACACTTCAATCTGCAAATGTCCAGCAATGTAAAAAAAGACAAAGATTGCAACACCTCCATACCCTGGATTGCCTCTCACTGGAAGAGTAGCCAGGAGACCCCTAAATATACTGGCATTCGCCCGAACTTAATCAAGTCCTTGAAGGCCCCTACTAAAGTCGGAACCTCCATTACAAAACCCGGTCTCACTAGGGACTAAACAGTCTATGTGTGGTCCCCCCTGCGGAGACCGGCCGAACTACCACACAACTAATACCTATTCTAGGGAACAGTTGTTTGTGTGAGAGGATCTTTGTTGCGTAGATTAATGGAAGCAAATTGCTGCTTTGCAAGGCTGGGGGCGGGTGGTGTTAAGCATTGTGGCACGGCAATTCCCGTCCCAGTTTGTTGGGGAGTTGGGGATTATTGGCCTATTTGCATATGTTTAGTGATGGTTGCCTTATGGAAGAGGTTTATTTCATTCTCGATTGATAAAGGTGTTGATGTTTGTGATGCAAATGCCTCGCCGACAGTGGATGGTGCAATTGCATCTTATGTCGCATTTTCCAATTAATGTGGCAATTGTTTAAATGATGGCGACATGGATGAATATTGCTAGAAGAATTTAACAAAATCAGGCTATTAAGGAAAAATGTAAAACAAATATGAAAAATTGAAATAAAAATATATTCAATCATTCATCTTTTTAATAGCATTTATTTTTCAGGAGTATTCACCAATATCGCCAAGCTGCTGCTGGGTTCTACTTTTGTGCCAAGAAATCTCCGTATAAAATGTTTTTAGCAGCCCCCTTGCATAGAATGATATTCTTACTCTGGTAATTCGTCGCAGATGGCTCTGATTAGATTGAATGAATTAGTGCCATCATTCAGTAAATATTATGATGATTTCGTGTTAGCCCAGCTGACTGTGTACGTGATTTTGCATTTAATTGAAATAATCATATGATTGGACGTATCAAAATAATTGTTTGAGTTCTGATCTTTTTAAATGCAATGGCTATTTCCTTTAAAATGAACTCATTATTGTTTGCCATGAAATCCCTGAACATCAATGGACACCTCATCGTCTTCTTCATCCCATTTTGCTAGAAGGGGGTAACAAAATCAGGCTATTAAATATGTAAAACAAATATGAAAAATTGAAATAAAAAAATATCTTAAAACAATTCATCTTTTAATAGCATTTATTTTTCCAAAATTAAATCAGAATTAAAAAAAATTTCCCTTTATCCTAGGTGTGAAATAAAATTCCATAATTTTTCAGCATTATTAAGAGCACAAACAATGTCGTTCTTTGATGGTTTTATTGTTGTATTTGAGATCTGCTGATGCTGTTGTGATGAGGAAGAGCAAAGAGAGTGGGATGGTGCTGCTGCTCTACCACCGCTGCTTTAATCTAGGAACTTTCAATTCTAAACCTTAGAAATATTCCTCAATATCATAAGCTCTTCACTGATGTTATTTGTACCAAATCTCCGTATAAAATGTTTTTAGCGACCTCCTTGCATGAGATGATAACACTCCTGGTAATTCTGCTCTACTTGGATGGCTCTGATTAGATTGAATGAATTAGTGCCATCAATTCAGTAAATATTATGATGATTTCGTGTTTGTAGCTAGCTGTCTTGCACGTAGTTACCCATTTAATTGAATAATCTTATGGTGGACATTAACAAGAAAACGGTGTTTGAGCTCTGATCTTTTAAATGCAATAGCTCTTCCTTTAAAATTAATATTATTGTTTCATTATTCTTGCCTGTGAGCAGAAATTCCTCCACCGAGAAATCAAATGTCTAATTATTTTCTATAATGTGTTCACAAACCGATTTTAAAGCCAATCGGTGGTTTTACCATATAGAATTTTCCAGTCATTTCCCCACTCTTGGGGCGAATTTTTCACCATCGGAAAATCTCTTGTCAACTTATTTTGTATACTATCGCTACAAACCGAGTTTGAAGTCAATCGGATGAAAAATTGTGTTTTCTATATAGAATTTTCCGGACATTTTCCTTTGTGGCCACCCACAATCGAAAAATCACATGACTAATTATTTTGCATACTAAGCTTGCAAACCGAATTTGAAGTAAATCAGATGAAAAATAGAAATTTCCATATAGAATTTTCCGGGAATTTCCCGACTTTTTAGGGCGAATTTTCCATTATTTGAAAATCTCATGTCCAATTATTTTGCATAGTATCCTTACAAACCGATACTATCCTTACAATCCGAGTTTGAAGTCAATCGGATCAAAAATAGTTTTTCATATAGAAGTTTCCAGGTATTTTCTATGTGGGCGGATTTCCCAACATCAAAAAATCTCATGTCCAATTACTTAGCATACCTCTCCTTACAAACCGAGTTTGAAGCCAATCGGATAAAAAATAGTTTTTCCATATGGAATTTTCCGGGAATTTCCGGACATTTCGGGCGGATTTTCCATCATCGGAAAATCTCAAGTCTAATTATTCTGCTTACCATCCTCACAAACCGAGTTTGAAGTCATTCGGATGAAAAATAGTTTTTTCTATGAAGAATTTTCCGGCCATTTTCCTTGTGGGCGGATTTTCCGGAATCTGGGAAACAAGTGTCCAATTATTTCGCTTACTTTACTTACAAACCAAATTTCAAGTCAATCGGATGAAAAACAAAATTTTCCCCATAGTAGCTTTTCCGGAGTTTTCCACCCCTTAGGGGTGGAATTTTCCAAAACCCCGCCTTAGTGCTCACTTTCAACTCATAATGAAACTTCTGTGAAAATTTCAGCTTTCTATCTCTTACCGTTCAGGCTCTACGTTGATTGCCAATCAGTGAATCAGTCAGTCAGTCAGTCAGGACAAACTCTTTTATATATAGAGAGACTAGCATATAACCCGGAGCGCTTCGCTTCGCCACCATCAGTATAGCCGCCAAAATAATGAAAAAAACGTTGGTAATGATACCACCCCCGCCCCCATTTTCCGACCATGAGAAAATTATTTTCCACCTACTTGGTCCATTGAGCGTACAAACCCTGCAACCACTCCCGCAACCCATTATCCGACCTTGAGTGTGGGTATGCGCAAAGCTAAAAACTTTATCCTTTTTAATTGGCCCATAGAGCTTTCAAACCAAATTTAATACATACCGGCTAAAAACCCACCCCCGCACTCATAATCCGACCTTTGCAGTGAACTTCCCGAAATAAAAAACACGTGTTTCCATTTATTCTGACCCTAGATCTTACAAAACGAATTTTATTCAGATCGGGTCACAAATAGCCATTGTCACTGAACCGAAATACGCCCACCATTATTCTTGCCTGTGGGCAGAAATTCTACCACCGAGAAATCAAATGTATAATTATTTTCTATAATGTGTTCACAAACCGATTTTGAAGCCAATCGGATTAAAAATAGGTTTTACTATATAGCATTTTCCGACTTTTTCGTGCGGATTTTCCATTGGAAAATCTTATGTCTAATTATTTTGCATACTATCCTTACAAACCGAGTTTGAAGTCAATCGGATGAAAAATAGTGTTTTCCATATAGAATTTTCCGGCCATTTTCCTTGTGGGTGGATTTTCCACCAACAAAAAATCACATGCCTAATTATTTAGTAAACTAAAAACTAAAAACCTAAAAAACCGAGTTTGAAGCCAAACGTATGAAAAATAGTTTTTTCCATATGGAATTTTCCGGGAATTTCCCGACTTTTCGGGCGCATTTTCCAACATAGGAAAATCTTATGTCTAATTATTTGGCTTACCATCCCCACAAACCGAGTTTGAAGTCAATCGGATGAAAAATAGTTTTTTCCATGAAGAATTTTCCAGCTATTTTCCTTGTGGGTGGATTTTCCAAAATCGAAAAATCACATGTCTAATTATTTAGCATATTATCCTTACAAACCGAATTTGAAGCCAATCGGATGAAAAACAGTTTTTTTCATATGGAATTTTCCGGGAATTTCCCGACTTTTCGGGCGCATTTTCCAACATCGGAAAATCTTATGTCTAATTATTTTGCATACTATCCTTACAAACCGAGTTTGAAGTCAATCGGATCAAAAATAGTTTTTCATATAGAATTTTCCGGGTATTTTCTTTGTGGGCGGATTTTCCAACATTTGAAAATCTCATGTCCAATAACTTACCCTTACTACCCTTACAAACCGAGTTTGAAGCCAAACGGATGAAAAATAGGTTTTATTCCTGGGAATTTTCCGACTTTTCGGTGCGGATTTTCCAACATTGGAAAATCTCAAGTCTAATTATTTTGCTTACCATCCTCACAAACCGAGTTTGAAGTCAATCGGATGAAAAATAGTTTTTCCGTTTATTTTGCTATTTTCCTTGTGGGCGGATTTTCCAAAATCTGGGAAACAGGTGTCCAATTATTTCGCTTACTTTACTTACAAACCAAATTTCAAGTCAATCGGATAAAAAAACAAAATTTTCCCCATAGTAGCTTTTCCGGAAGTTTTCCACCCCTTAGGGGTGGAATTTTCCAAACCCGCATTAGTGCTCACTTTCAACTCATAATGAAACTTCTGTGAAAATTTCAGCTTTCTATCTCTTACCGTTCAGGCTCTACGTTGATTGCCAATCAGTGAATCAGTGAATCAGTGAGTCAATCGGTCAGTCAGTCAGGACAAACTCTTTTATATATAGAGAGACTAGCATATAACCCGGAGCGCTTCGCTTCGCCACCATCAGTATAGCCGCCAAAATAATGAAAAAAACGTTGGCAATGATACCACCCCCGCCCCCATTTTCCGACCATCAGAAATGAGAAAATTATTTTCCACCTACTTGGCCCGTTAAGCGTACAAGCGCTAAAACCACCCCCCGTCACCCATTATCCGACCTTGAGGGTGAGTAAGCGCAAAGCTAAAAACTTTATCCTATTTAATTGGCCCATAGAGCTTTCAAACCAAATTTAATACATATCGGCTAAAAACCCACCCCCGCACCCATAATCCGACCTTTGCAGTGAACTTCCCGAAATAAAAATACACGTGTTTCCATTTATTCTGACCCTAGATCTTACAAAACGAATTTTATTCAGATCGGCTCACAAATAGCCATTGTCACTGAACCGAAATACGCCCACCATTATTCTTGCCTGTGGGCAGAAATTCTACCACCGAGAAATCAAATGTATAATTATTTTCTATAATGTGTTCACAAACCGATTTTGAAGCCAATCGGATTAAAAATAGGTTTTACCATATAGAATTTTCCGACTTTTCGTGCGGATTTTCCAACATTGGCAAATCTCAAGTCTAATTATTTTGCATACTATCCTTACAAACCGAGTTTGAAGTCAATCGGATCAAAAATAGTTTTTCATATAGAATTTTCCGGGTATTTTCTTTGTGGGCGGATTTTCCAACATTTGAAAATCTCATGTCCAATTACTTAGCATACTACCCTTACAAACCGAGTTTGAAGCCAAACGGATGAAAAACAGTTTTTTCCAAATGGAATTTTCCGGAATTTCCCGACTTTTCGGGCAGATTTTCCATCATCGGAAAATCTCAAGTCTAATTATTCTGCTTACCATCCTCACAAACCGAGTTTGAAGTCAATCGGATGAAAAATAGTTTTTTCCATGAAGAATTTTCCGGCCATTTTCCTTGTGGGCGGATTTTCCGAAATCTGGGAAACAGGTGTCCAATTATTTCGCTTACTTTACTTACAAACCAAATTTCAAGTCAATCGGATGAAAAACAAAATTTTCTCCATAGTAGCTTTTCCGGGAGTTTTCCACCCCTTAGGGGTGGAATTTTCCAAAACCCCGCCTTAGTGCTCACTTTCAACTCATAAGGAAACTTCTGTGAAAATTTCAGCTTTCTATGTCTTACCGTTCAGGCTCTACGTTGATTGCCAATCAGTGAATCAGTGAATCAGTGAGTCAGTCAGTCAGTCAGGACAAACTCTTTTATATATAGAGAGACTAGCATATAACCCGGAAAAAAAACGTTTGGCAATGATCCCACCCCCGCCACCCATTTTCCGAACTTCAGAAATGAGTAAATTATTTTTCACCTATTTGGTCCATTGAGCGTACAAACCCTGCAACCACTCCCGCAACCCATTATCCGACCTTGAGTGTGGGTATGCGCAAAGCTAAAAACTTTATCCTATTTAATTGGCCCATAGAGCTTTCAAACCAAATTTAATACATACCGGCTAAAAACCCACCCCCGCACCCATATTCCGACCTTTGCAGTGAACTTCCCGAAATAAAAAAACACGTGTTTCCATTTATACTGACCCTAGAGCTTAAAAAACGAATTTTATTCAGATCGGCTCACAAATAGCCATTGTCACTGAACCGAAATACGCCCACCATTATTCCTGCCTGTGGGCGGAAATTCCTCCAGCGAGAAATCAAATGTCTAATTATTTTCTATAATGTGTTCACAAACCGATTTTGGAGCCAATCGGTCTAAAAATAGGTTTTACCATATGAAATTTTCCGGGAATTTCCCGACTTTTCGGGTAAATTTTCCAACATTGGAAAATCTCATGTCTAATTATTTTGCATACTATCCTTACAAACCAAGTTTAAAGTCAATCGGATGAAAAATAGTGTTTTCCATACAGAATTTTCCGGTCATTTTCCTTGTGGGTGGATTTTCCACAATCGAAAAATCACATGTCATGATTGCAAACCGAGTTTGAAGTCAATCGGATGAAAAATAGTTTTTTCCATGAAGAATTTTCCGGCTATTTTCCTTGTGGGTAGATTTTCCACAATCGAAAAATCACATGTCTAATTATTTAGCATACTATCCTTACAAACCGAATTTGAAGCCAATCGGATGAAAAACAGTTTTTTCCATATGGAATTTTCCGGGAATTTCCCGACTTTTCGGGCGCATTTTCCAACATCGGAAAATCTTATGTCTAATTATTTTGCATACTATCCTTACAAACCGAGTTTGAAGTCAATCGGATCAAAAATAGTTTTTCATATAGAATTTTCCGGGTATTTTCTTTGTGGGCGGATTTTCCAACATTTGAAAATCTCATGTCCAATTACTTAGCATACTACCCTTACAAACCGAGTTTGAAGCCAAACGGATGAAAAACAGTTTTTCCAAATGGAATTTTCCGGGAATTTCCCGACTTTTCGGGCGGATTTTCCATCATCGGAAAATCTCAAGTCTAATTATTCTGCTTACCATCCTCACAAACCGAGTTTGAAGTCAATCGGATGAAAAATAGTTTTTTCCATGAAGAATTTTCCGGCCATTTTCCTTGTGGGCGGATTTTCCGAAATCTGGGAAATAGGTGTCCAATTATTTCGCTTACTTTACTTACAAACCAAATTTCAAGTCAATCGGATGAAAAACAAAATTTTCCCCATAGTAGCTTTTCCGGGAGTTTTCCACCCCTTAGGGGTGGAATTTGCCAAAACCCCGCCTTAGTGCTCACTTTCAACTCATAAGGAAACTTCTGTGAAAATTTCAGCTTTCTATGTCTTACCGTTCAGGCTCTACGTTGATTGCCAATCAGTAAATCAGTGAATCAGTCAGGACAAACTCTTTTATATATAGAGAGATTGGTGACGCTACGATGGAAATCAAAAAAGTTTTTTTCACAAAGACTTATTTTTCGACCGATCGTTCCTATGACAGCTATATGATATAGTCATCCGATCCGGCCGGTTCCGACATATTAGTTGCGTGCAGTAAAAAGAAGATTCTGTGCAAAAGTTCAGCTCGATAGCTTTAAAACTGAGGGACTAGTTTGCGTAGAAACAGACAGACAGACAGACAGACGGACAGACAGACAGACGGACAGACGGACAAGCGGAAATGAACTCAGCTCGTCGTCCTGATCAAGAATATATATAGTTTATGGGGTCGGAAATGAATATTTCTATGCGTTACAAACTTCTGGGCAAAATTAATATACACTTTTCAAGTTTATAATGACAAAATATAATGTCCAGAGGAAATATAAAATTAAATACAAAAAAATTATTAACAATTAAATATAAAAATTCGGACAACTATCTGGAACGTGCACAATAAAAAAAATTAGTTTGGTTGGATAGTGTACGCCCTTTAAATATATTTATTTTGTTTTGAGGCGACCATCTCATATCTTAAATCAATAATTAAAATTCATTTTGGGGACGGAAATAGTTGACTGGATATTTTTTTTTTTTCATTTAAATATTTTTTTTTATTGTTTAAATACTGATCGAATATTTTAATTTACTTTAAAGTGGCCATTAGAAATGCATACGCAAAAAAAAACAAGTAAGAAAGTCGGTCAAGCCCGACTGTAATATGTATACTCTGTACCTGTTTGTACGAAACTAATAACTTTAAAGTGTGAGGTTTTTTCAAAATCTGGGTGTGGCAACTCTTTCAACCATCGTTCATCTGGTTGAAAAACGATGTATGGGGGCTCGATAAGTAATGATGAGTAGAATTACCCTAGTACAAACCCGTAAAATTATAAAATTTGTATATAATTTCCTATTTACATAAACGTATCTATATTAGTCACGCGGGAATCACGCGTGATTTCTGACCGCAGGCCATCTCAATTACATCGCTCCTCTCATAGCAAGGTCCAATTGGGAAATTACCAGTTAGCTATTGCCTTCTCGCTCTCTCGTTCTCGTAATTTCTACCAATGGCAACGGTGTTGTTGTTGGCGTTGGTTTTTATTTTCTTTTACGTATAGCTCTAATATCGTTCATCTGATCGAAAAACGATATATGGCGGGTCGATTCAAAATAAGTAGTAGAATATATGTCAAATATGTTCGAACTATCTATCTTGAAAATTGTGGGAGTTATTTCGTTTTTTTTAAATTTGCGGGGGAGGCAGGGGGCGTGGCAAAAATTAAAACTAAACTTGATCTGCCTGCAAGTATAAGAAATATATGTTCCATACACCTGAAACCTCTATGTCTTACCATCTCTGAGATCTCTTCGTTCATACGGACAGACAGACGGACGGACGGACAGACAGACAGACGGACATGGCTATATCGACTCGGCTGTTGATGCTGATCAAGAATATATATACTTTATAGGGTCGGAGATGCCTCCTTCTGGCTGTTACATACATTTGCACAACCTCAATATACTCTGTGTACCTTCGGTACAGAGTATAAAAAAGGTTTTTATTGGTTGACTTACTTTGTCTTAATTTTTCTAAATTTCCACCGTAGAAGCGCTTCCAAGGATCGATGTGAATCTGCAAAACCTTTTTCCACAAATGAACACAAAAAAAAAAAATATAAAACAAAAATTATCTCCAATCACATACTCTTGGCCCAACTATAATTATATTTGCTTATTATTTTTATACCCGTTACTCGTAGAGTAAAAAGGGTATACTAAGTTCGTGCAAATGTATGTAACAGGCAGAAGGAATCATCTCCGACCCCATAAAGTATATATATTCTTGATCAGCATCAATAGCCGAGTCGATATAGACATGTCCGTCTGTCCGTCTGTCTGTCTGTCCGTCTGTCCGTCTGTCTGTCCGTCCGTCTGTATGAACACCTAGATCTCAGGAACTATAGTTCTAGGGCTAGAGCTACCATATTTTCAGTGTAGACTTGTATCTTCTGCACGCAGATCAAGTTTGTTTCAAATTTTTGCCACGCCCCCTCCCGCCCCCGCAATATGAAAAAACCTCATATCTCCCACAATTTTGAAAGTAGATTATTCAAACCTTCTAGACATATATTATAATCATCATTACCTATCGATCCGCCATACATTTTTCGATCAGATGAACGATTGAATAGTTGCCACCCACGCAATTTGGAAAATCTCATATCTTCCACAATTTTGTTGATAGAGTGTTCGAGCCTTCTAGACATATCATCATCATTACCTATCGATCTGCCATACATCATTTCCTGATCAGAAGAACCATAGAAAAGTTCCCGTTTTTTCAAATTTTTGCCACGCCCCCGCAATTGAAAAATACCTCATATCTCCCACAATTTCGAAAATAGATTGTTCGAACCTTCTAGACATATATTTTAAACATCATTTCTTATCGATCCGCCATACATCATTTTCCGATCAGATGAACGATAGTAGAGTTGCCGCCCCCGCAATTTGGAAAAATTCTCATATCTCCCACAATTCGGGCATGTTGTGATCTAATAAAATATTCTTAAATAAACCTTACCCTGAGTAACGGGTATATCGAAGTCGAGCAGGGCCGACTTCAACTTACGCTCTCGTTTTTTTCAGCCACAGGTTTAAAATTGAATTCTCTCTTTAATAGAAAATAAATCCCCTTATTCTTGAGGAGAACATTCGGGAAGAGAGGTTAAGTGGACTCTCTAACTCTCCAATTTTGTTTGATGTGCACTCTCAATTGAAAAAACTAAACAGAATAATCAAAAATAACTGTTTGGGCCACACACATATGCAATAAAAAGAAATAAAAAAATTTTTGCGAAAAAAAATGTTGAACAAAATTTTTGCCGCTTCATTTTCTTTCACTTTCTTTTGGTCGGCTTTTCTCGCCTAACCACCTCTCCTTGATTTTGGAGGGAACACACAAATCCTGATGCACAGAAACCGGGAAAGTTGGCGCGCGAATTTTTGTTTGGTTGGCGGTTTTCCCGCCTTTCCGGGCCGCTTTTTGGGGGAGGTTTTCCCACTTTTTCCCGCGTCGGTTTGGAGGACTCCGGCGCGGTTAAACAAAAAAAAACTCGTCTCGCGATCGATCGCTTTGCCGTCTGTCTGCCAGCGACTTCTGAAACGAACTGCAGGGGGGTGGATCTGTCTAAGCTGGGCGGCCAGAAACTCTCCACTTTTGGCTCTCTGGGAGTAAAAATACCACAATGTGGAATTGGGGAGAAGGTACCAAACCTGGAATTGGTTGGTTGCAAACAAAAATTTCTCTTACTTAAAATAAATTTGGAGTGCCGATTGAGGCAAAAAAAAAAAAAAAAATCTATCCGCTCTTTGAGTTAAGATTTAATCTATTTCTTTAAACTCACCAGTTAGCTTGGCATCAGCCATAATTTTGCTGCCTTCAATTTGGGTGGCTTATTTGAACACTTTATTTTAGTTTAGTATTAATATATATATTTTGCAACTTGCAACTTTTTCTGCACGCACTTGAAAAAAAATATTTGGACGAATGGACCACAAATTAGGACTGCTAAGGTCCGAGATAACAAGCTTAGCAATGATCTGCTGCTTTGGCCCTCAGCAAGAAAACTCCTAACAAAGCCTTCGCCATAGGCATGGCCGCTTTGTGGGCTGCGTGCTTTCAAAACCTCGTTACTTGTAATCGAGGGAGTGGACGATGGACAAACGTTCTTCGGGTTTCCATTACAACTGCATATACTAATTTAAGAATTGTTATCAACGGTGTGAATGGGCCGGCCACACAACAACACACAATTTCTAAATAGTATGCGCAGTCGTAATGCAGATACTTTACTACTTAGTATACTTTTGAAAAATAGTGTATGGGAAGGTAATACATTTGCAGTACAACCCCTAATGCTAAAGAAAACGAGAGCGTATGTTGAAGTCGGCCCTGCTCGACTTCGATATACCCGTTACTCAGGGTAAGGTTGCCCAAATTGTGGGAGATATGAGGAATTTTTCATATTGCGGGGGCGGTAACTCTTCAATCGTTCATCTGATCGAAAAATGATGTATGGCGGATCGATAGGTAATGAGGATTAAGATATATGTCTAGAAGGTTCGAACAATCAATTTTCAAAATTGTGGGAGATATGAGTTTTTTTCATATTGCGGGGGCGGGAGGGGGCGTGGAAAAAATTTGAAACAAACTTGATCTGCGTGCAGAAGATACAAGTCTACACTGACAAAAATTGTAGCTCTAGCTCTTATAGTTCCTGAGATCTAGGTGTTCATACAGACGGACAGACAGACGGACATGTCTATATCGACTCGGCTATTGATGCTGATCAAGAATATATATACTTTATGGGGTCGGAGATGCTTCCTTCTGCCTGTTACATACATTTGCACGAACTTAGTATACCCTTTTTACTCTACGAGTAACGGGTATAATTAAGTAGTAATGCATTTGCAGCACTGATCCATATACTGTAATACAAGGAGTGTTAAGAGTTGTAATAAATGCACAAAAATATTAAATCACTTATTTAAATTTATTTCAGCTTTAAATTATATATTTATATAATATTTCTTGCATTAAAAAATTACAAAAAATTCAGAAAACTTAAAGCTATAATAATTAAGAATACTGTATTTTAACCTAAAAACATATTATAAACTAGAATAAATATTATTATTTTTTATACACTTGAAAAGTGTATATTAATTTTGCCCAGAAGTTTGTAACGCATAAAAATATTCATTTCCGACCCCATAAACTATATATATTCTTGATCAGGACGACGAGCTGAGTTCAATTCCGTCTGTCCGTCTGTCCGTCTGTCTGTCTGTTTCTACGCGAACTAGTCCCTCAGTTTTAAAGCTATCGAGCTGAAATTTTGCACAGAGTCTTCTTTTTACTGCACGCAACTAATATGTCGGAACCAGCCAGATCGGATGACTATATCATATAGCTGCCATAGGAACGATCGGTCTAAGAACTAGTTCTAGTTAGAAAAACTTTTTTGTTTTCCATCGTAGCGTCACTAATCTTGGTATATCTTAGTTTTATATGCTTTTACATAATTCTGGAAGAATTTATCAAAATCGGATCACTATAGCATATAGCTGCCATATAAACGGTCGGTCAAAAAATTAGTTCTAGTGAGAAAAACTTTTTTGTTTTCCATTGAATCGTCACTAATCTTGGTATATGTTAGTTTTATATGCTTCTACATAATTCTGGAAAAATTTATCAAAATCGGATCACTATAGCATATAGCTGTCATAGGACCGATCGGTCGGAAAATGTGTTTTACTAAGAAAAGTTTTTTTTATGGTATCAAATTCTTATTATCAATGATTTAGAAATTTTAAATATCTGATATCTATATCCTATATATATTTTACCGGTTAAATCAGTTGGAGTAAACTTTTTCAAGTGTATTAAAACTTCGGCACAGTTGAAGTTAGCTTTGCCTTCTCGTTTTTTTATTATTAATATTTTCCTTATCATTTATATCAATATTTTTGATAAGTTTTGCTTTTTTATCATATTTTTGCTATGCACAGCGTCTCTTTTGCGTCTTAAACGCTTGACGAATCGATTGAAACTACACACATGTTTGTGTAAGTATTAATAAAAAAGATAGAAAAAGGAACTAGCTTATAGACAAACCAACTCGAAGTAGAAAACACGGGTGATTTTCGAATTAACGACGACCGAAGCATACAAGTAATGCGAGAGTGTTCAATACTTGTGGGCTGTTGTAATGCATGATGTGGGCTCACCTCATTTAGCAGTGCGCCGCTGGGTAAGGCTTGATTCTCTCAATATGCATTGGACTTACGTTGCAAGTGCAACGTTACCTAATAGGTCAAACGGAAACACTTTTTACCCTTTCATAAGCTGACTGCTACAGGTGCATTACATAGCTGTGCGGCTGCATTGGTTTGCCTTTTGATATTACTTTCGTTTGGGTTCAGGCACTTGAGCAAAATTACACCCATACTCTTGCACGTACCATATGATAGGTTTTGTATCTTGATCGAGGCTTGTAATTGTTTACTTTAAATTTTAATTATCGCACTTAAAGACTTAATATAAGTAATAAATTTATATCTCTTTTTATTATGCTCGATCAACCCTTAAATTTGTTAGCTTTTATAAATAGTAAATAAAACTTATAATGTATTCTAACTAATTTGTTTGTGTTGAACTCGTGCTGGCTAAACCCCTGTGAATGATGTGAAAGTGATCATTCACAGATTTTCTCAGGTATTCAAGGGAACGAATGGTCCAAGGTAAGGTGGGCTAAAACAACCACGACAACATCAGTGGCAGTCACCATGAATTTTTAAAGGAGGTTTGGTATGTTTGTGTTTCACTATTTGTTTTCTTCTGGTTAGTTTTTTTGTCGCATGCACGCTCACTTTAATGTAGAAGAGTGATATAACTAGGGCATTGCTTTTAAGGCGGCAAAGATTTCCACCCCCAAGCCGACGAGACATAGCCGGATTCTAAAGCGTGCCAGTTGTCTTAAAAGCCCATGAAAACCAGCCCGTGCGTAATTCGTTACAAATTGAGGGGAATAAACTTTTATAACGCAAGTGGTCACACTTCACTTATGTTAATAATAATTGGAATAACCGTTTTATGCATAATGTACGTTATAAGAAAATGTAAAACAAGGAGGGATAAAATAAATATCGAATTTGGAGCTACACCTAATGTAATCTCAAGCTAAAACGAGAAGGTAAAGCTAACTTCTACTGTGCCGAAGTTTTAATACACTTGAAAAACTTTACTCCAACTGATTTAACCGGTAAAATATATATGGGCATTTCCGCGGTCACGAACGCGACATTCGTACGCCTTGGAAGTGCAAAAAAACAAAGCAAACTTAAAAATTTTGTTTCTTGATTTTATTTTTAAAAGGCATTTTAGTTGCTGAATATTTAGTGCAAATGGTAGGTTCAGTCGATTTGATGCGATTAATATATCAACAAAAAACCATGGGATTTAGCACGCGACAAAAATGGAAGTAGTTTTCGACTGCATCTAGAAAAATGCATAAATCTGCGAAATGTTAAAAAATAATTGAAAGCTATTTTTTTTTAAATAAATGGAAATAATGTAGCTTTCAATTGATACATTCCATGATCAAATATTTGCACTAGTTTTTTTTTATAAGCCTAAGAATTATTTAGCACGCGACATATTTTCCGACATCTTTGTTTTATGAATTTGTTTAATTAAACGTATAGAAGAAAGCATTTCCGACGTGTAGACTATATATATTCTTGGTCAGCATGACAAGCTGACTATTTATTTCCATGTCCATTTGTCCATTAGATGGATGATTAGAATCCAATTACTATATCGCCCAACCGCCATAGGTGCGGTCGGTCAAAAAATCTGTCTTAGCAAGAAAAAATTTGTTGTTTTCCATGTCTTTAAACTTGCCAGTTATAAGAATTATCAGCTCTTAAGACAATTTTGACAAGCTGGATTAAATTTAGATAAAGATATCGTTTAGAACGCGACACACTTTGAAAATCCAAATTAAATGTTTATTATGATTTTTGTACGCAGCAACTTTTTTTTTAAGTTAAGAACACTAAACTCGATTTGGATTGAAATTAACAGACACTTGCATAAAACGATTTCGCAGTACTGTTAACTAATGATGATTTATGTACAAGAACGCGACATTGAAATAGCAATGAAAGTAAAATAGAAAATTTACCGTTAATTGAGCTAAGCTTGATCTCTTTTAATTTTTTTGTATTTATTTATTGTTGTTTAAAATAATTCATAAGATGATTCATACCAATATAGCAAATAAATCAAGAAAATAAATTAATGAGAAAATTACCACGAAAGTAGCTAAGCTAAGAAATAATATATTTTCAACTTTCAGGTCAATTTTTTCATAGTAAGATTTCAAAAAGCTGTAAATACATTATATTATTAAATTTGAGACATTTAATTAATATAATGTTAAAACAAATCAATTGTTTATTGACATATTATTTTTTTTGTCGCGGTGGACCTTTTGGCGGAAATGCCCATATACAATTTGTTCAATTATTGAGGTTTAATCTATAATTATAATTTCATTATGGTTGTCATTATTTTCTACTTCATTTAAATTATGATTTATTTCTCTAATACTACAGTGATCATAAGCTAAAGTTGAAATCTTATCATCCATGATGAATCTCTTATCATCTTTATGATTTAAGCTTATTTTATTTACAATTTCTGTATATAAAACGTGAGCTCTACTTCTTATTACCCTTTGCTCACCGTAAAATGTTTTTTATGTCTAAGACATTCAATATAATCGGAATGTGTAAGCTTCTTAACTACAGAACCTTTCACGCCTTTTACTTTCTTTACTTCCTTATAATTATTGCAATCAGATCTAACTAAATATGAGTATCCCTTAGCCTTAAGACCCGCAAATGAATTCATTATTCGACCAGCATTCTCATCTTTCATTAAACCCAATTCCTTATTATTGGCCTGTTGTATATTAAACATGTTCCCTGGCTGATAATTGAAAGTATCAAAACGGTCGGGATTTTCTTTTATTAATCCATAAACATCTTCTTGTGAAGATGTAACAAAGGAATCTGTATCCATATAAATTATTTTTAATGATGGACATTGCACAAGGAGAAAATTGTAATAATATTCATACATCAACCATTTTGATAATTCCAAAACAGCAACCCCAATATATATTGGTTTGTCATAGCAAATAAGCGATTTCGTTTGCTCTACGGCAACAAGTTCATTTTGAAACATTTCTAAGCTATGGAAAGTATTTCTTGCTACTACACACAAAAAAAAAAAATTGTAAAAATCACATTTTTCAACTTTGGCTAAAAAGTATTGTAATTAATCATTTTTATACCCGTTACTCGTAGAGTAAAAAGGGTATACTAAGTTCGTGCAAATGTATGTAACAGGCAGAAGAAAGCATTTCCGACCCCATAAAGTATATATATTCTTGATCAGCATCAATAGCCGAGTCGATATAGATCTGTCCGTCTGTCCGTCCGTCCGTCTGTCCGTCTGTCTGTATGAACACCTAGATCTCAGAGACTATAAGAGCTAGAGCTACCATTTTTTCAGTGTAGACTTGTTTTGTCTGCACGCAGATCAAGTTTGTTTCAAATTTTTGCCACGCCCCCTCCCGCCCCCGCAATATGAAAAAAACCTCATAACTCCCACAATTTTGAAAATAGATTGTTCGAACCTTCTGGACATATATTTTAATCCTCATTACCTATCGATCCGCCATACATCATTTTTCGATCAGATGAACCATAGTAGAGTTGCCGCCCCCGCAATTTGAAAACGAGAGTGTAAGTAAAAGTCGACCCTGCTCGACTTCGATATACCCGTTACTCAGGATATCAACATGTCCAAATTGTGGGAGATATGAGTTTTTTTCCAATTTGCGAGGGAGGCAACTCTACTATAGCTCATCTGATCAGGAAATGATGTATGGCTGATCGATAGGTAATAATTATTAAAATATATGTCTAGAAGGTTCAAACAATATATTTTCAAAATTGTGGGAGATATGAGGTATTTTTTAAATTGCGGGGGCGGCAACTCTTCTATCGTTCATCTGATCGAAAAATGAAGTATGGCGGATCGATAGGTAATAATGATTAAGATATATGTCTAGAAGGTTTGAACAGTCTATTTTCAAAATTGTGGGAGATATGAGGTTTTTTTCAAATTGCGGGGGCGGGAGGGGGCGTGGCAAAAATTTTAAACAAACTTGATCTGCGTGCAGACAATACAAATCTACACTGAAAATTTGGTAGCTCTTGCTCTTATAGTCTCTGAGATCTAGGTGTTCATACAGACAGACGGACAGACGGACAGACGGACGGACGGACGGACGGACAGACGGACAGACGGACATGTCTATATCGACTCGGCTATTGATGCTGATCAAGAATATATATACTTTATGGGGTCGGAAATGCTTCCTTCTGCCTGTTACATACATTTGCACGAACTTAGTATACCCTTTTTACTCTACGAGTAACGGGTATAAATACCTCATATCTTCCACAATTTTGAAAATATCCTGTTCAAACCTTCTAGACATATATCTTAATCATCATTACCTATCGATCAGCCATACATCATTTTTCAATCCGATGAACTATAGTAGAGTTGGCGCCCCCGCAATTTGAAAAATACCTTATATCTCCCACAATTTTGAAAATAGATTGTTTGAACCTTCTAGACATATATTTTAATAATTATTACCTATCGATCAGCCATACATCATTTCCTGATCAGATGAACGAACGAAAAGTTGCCGCCCTTGCAATTTAAAAAAAAAAACTCTTATATTCCACAATTTTGAAAATATCCTGTTCAAACCTTCTAGACATATATCTTAATCCTCATTACCTATCGATCCGCCATACATCATTTTTCGATCAGATGAACGATAGTAGAGTTGCCGCCCCCGCAATTTGAAAAATACCTGATATCTCCCACAATTTTGAAAATATATTGTTTGAACCCTCTAGACATATATTTTAATAATTATTACCTATCGATCAGCCATATATCATTTCCTGATCAGATGAGCTATAGTAGAGTTGCCTCCCCCGCAAATTGGAAAGAAACTCATATCTCCCACAATTTGGACATGTTTATATCCTGAGTAACGGGTATATCGAAGTCGAGCAGGGCCGACTTTAACTTACGCTCTCGTTCTTTTTGATTTTACCAATCTACACGTAAAAACGACATTTGAATCAACTGCATAATTGTTTGATTTTAAAATCAAAAAGCTCTTTAAAGAGCAGACACTTTTGCTTTTGATTTCCATATAGAATCAAAATGTTCGCAGTTTTAATCAATTATGTGAGATTTTTGTCGAGTCGATATGCTAAAAATAGAACAGAAACAAAAAAAAAACGAGAAGGCAAAGCTAACTTCGACTGTGCCGAAGTTTTAATACACTTGAAAAACTTTACTCCAGCTGATTTAACCGGTAAAATATATAGAGGATATAGATATCAGATATTTCAAATTTTTAAATCATTGATAATAAAAATTGAATACCATAAAAAAAAACTTTTCTTAGTAAAACACATTTTTCGACCGATCGGTCCTATGGCAGCTATATGCTATAGTCATCCGATTTTGATAAAATCTTCCATAATTGTGTTAACGCATATAAAACTAATATATACCAAGATTGGTGACGCTACGATGGAAAATAAAAAAGGTTTTTGCCACTAGAACTATTTTTTGACCGACCGTTTATATGGCAGCTTTATGCTATATTCATCCGATTTTGATAAATTTTTCCACAAATATGTAAAATCATCTAAAACTAATATATACCAAGATTGGTGACGCTACAATAGAAAATAAAAAAGTTTTTCTCACTAAGACTTATTTTCCGACCGATCGTTCCTATGGCAGCTATAAGATATAGTCATCCGGTCCGGCCGGTTCCGACATATTAGTTGCGTGCAGAAAAAAGAAGACTCTGTGCAAAATTTCAGCTCGATAGCTTTAAAACTGAGAGACTAGTTTGCGTAGAAACAGACAGACAGACAGACAGACAGACGGACAGACGGACAGACGGACGGACGGACAAGCGGAAATGAACTCGGCTCGTCGTCCTGATCAAGAATATATATAGTTTATGGGGTCGGAAATGAATATTTCTATGCGTTACAAACTTCTGGGCAAAATTAATATACACTTTTCAAGTGTATAAAAATAGAAGGCTAACATCGGCTACGCCGATGTTTTAAATACCCTTGCAGTTTTTGAAAGTCGCTACAATTGATAACAAAAAAGTTTTTCTCCCTACAACTAGTTTTTTGACCGACCGTTTATATGGCAGCTATATGCTATAGTCATCCGATTTTGATCAATTTTTCCAGAATTGTGTGAAGGGGTATAAAACTAATTTATACCAAGTTTGGTGACGATTCAATTGATAACAAAAAAGTTTTTCTCACTAGAACTAGTTTTTTTACTGACCGTTTATATGGCAGCTATATGCTATAGTCATCCGATTTTGATAAATTTGTCCAGAATTGTGTGAAGGAGTATAAAACTAATATATATTAAGTTTGGTGACGATTCAATAGAAAACAAAAAAGTTTTTCTCACTAGAACTAGTTTTTTTACTGACCGTTTATATGGCAGCTATATGCTATAGTCATCCGATTTTGATCAATTTTTCCAGAATTGTGTGAAGAGGTTCATCGGTAAGCCCAAATGGACCCTGCCTATTTTGTACATTTTTCATCTCCTATTAGTAAAGGCGGCCAATGATATGGTAGCAGAAAACTAATTAGTATTTTAAAATAAATGACTGGGGAATTTTCCCCTAAAAAAAAAAAAAAAATGTGTGAAGAGGTATAAAACTAATATATACCAAGTTTGGTGACGATTCAATAGAAAACAAAAAAGTTTTTCTCAATAGAACTAGTTTTTTTACTGACCGTTTATATGGCAGCTATATGCTATAGTCATCCGATTTTGATAAATTTTTCCAGAATTGTGTGAAGGGGCATAAAACTAATATATACCAAGTTTGGTGACGATTCAATAGAAAACAAAAAAGTTTTTCTCACTAGAACTAGTTTATAGACCGATCGTTCCTATGGCAGCTATATGATATAGTCATCCGATCCGGCCGATTCCGACAAATGTGCAGCCTATGTGTATTTAAAGACTTTTTGCAAAGTTTGGTCAAGATAGCTCTAAAACTGAGGGAGGAGATAGCATAGAAACAGACGGACGGACAGACGGACAGACGGACATGGCTATATAGACTCAGCTCGTCATGCTGATCAAGAATATATATAGTTTATGGGGTCGGAGATGCTTCCTTCTATGCGTTACAAACATCGTGACAATTTTAATATACCCTCTGCAAGGGTATAAAAACCTGGTCGGCTACCTCCAACAGCTTAACATGTGCTCTGCGCTCAATTCCTTCGCGAGCGTGCAGTAGCCGAATGCGTTGAGGTGCAGGCGCTTTGTCTTACAGTGTGTGTTCCTCAGAGGGGTCGTGTGTTCGAGTCCCAGACAAGGTAAAGATTTAATAATATTATAAACGAGAAGGCAAAGCTAACTTCGACTGTGCCGAAGTTTTAATACACTTGAAAAACTTTACTCCAACTGATTTAACCGGTAAAATATATTTAGAATATTGATATCATATATTTCAAATTTTTAAATCATTGATAATAAAAATATGATACCATAAAAAAACGTTTCTTAGTAAAACTCATTTTCCGACCGATCGGTCCTATGGCAGCTATATGCTATAGTCATCCGATTTTGATAAATTTTTTCAAAATTATGTGAAAGCATATAATTCTAATATATACCAAAAATGGGGGCGCTACGATAGAAAACAAAAAAAGTTTTTCTCACTAGAAGTAGTTTTTTGACCGACCGTTTATATGGCAGCTATATGCTATAGTCATCCTATTTTGATAAATTTTTTCAGAATTGTGTGAAAACATATATTACAAATATATACTACGCTTGGAGACGCTACGATGGAAATCAAAAAAGTTTTTCTCACAAAGACTTATTTTTCGACCGATCGTTCCTATGGCAGCTATATGCTATAGTGATCCGATTTTGATAAATTTTCCCAGAATTATGTGGAAGCATATAAAACTAACATATACCAAGATTAGTGACGTTACGATGGAAAACAAAAAAGTTTTTCTCACTAGAACTAGTTCTTAGACCGATCGTTCCTATGGCAGCTATATGATATAGTCATTCGATCCGGCCGGTTCCGACATATTAGTTGCGTGCAGTAAAAAGAAGACTCTGTGCAAAATTTCAGCTCGATAGCTTTAAAACTGAGAGACTAGTTCGCGTAGAAACAGACAGACGGACAGACGGACAGACAGACGGACAGACAGACGGACGGACGGACGGACAAGCGGAAATGAACTCGGCTCGTCGTCCTGATCAAGAATATATATAGTTTATGTGGTCGGAAATGAATATTTCTATGCGTTACAAACTTCTGGGCAAAATTAATATACACTTTTCAAGTGTATAATTACACGGTATTATGCTTAAGTTATCGCCTAGCTCTGTTATAAACAAGTGTTTGTCATAGCGTGATAAATTGTGAAACACAAAAGGAAATGTGGGGAATTTTATCTTATTCGTATGCTTACAGTTTTTATGAATAGGTCCAACATACTTTCCGGTGAAACGATCAAAATACCTTTCTCGGTCTTCATAATTGGGGATTGAATCATCACAGGCGCAGCATTTCCCATGCTCTTGACAATCTTCATCATCGATCTCTAGTTCATGGATTGGTTTGGCTGTCGTTTTCCAGTATTGCTCATAAAGGCGGGTTGATGTTCTCTTGAGCCCTTCACAAAATTTCGTCATACAAGCTGTTCCTATAAGAACAAAATACATAAATGTTTCAGTACTTTTCTGTTTTGCTAGTTATTTATTTGAATTTACCTTCATATGTCCATTTCTCATTTAAATGAGTGTTATATTTATGCACAACATAAAATGAAACTGCGCATGCCGTGTGCCTTTGTGCCTTGGTGGTTGATGAATTATTAGATGAATTCACCGAATACGAATAATTTCCTCTATATCTGCATATATCGTTACAGGTGGTGATAATTTTTTATGATGATTTTTGAACGACGTTTTGGTGTTAGGCTTGGGATAGACAGCGGCTACTTTTCCACATTCTTTGAAATCATGAGTTTTATTGTCTGAAGCATAGCATTGAAGGCAATTATGACAAAACACATGTTGATGAGCGTTTGAATATTGTGACTTGCATAATGTTGTCATGCTTGTTATGTAGGCATAGTGTAGGAGATCTTTTGAGTCGTGTTGTTGTAGGACCAACAGCATATTCATTTTTGGGGGAACCGTCAATTTCATAGACATTGATACTATATTCAGGATTACTTTTTTCAAAAATTTCAATCCCTTTTTTGGTGTAATTGTATTCCGGTAAAGTTCAGGGTTCTTCCTCTATATACAATAACATCTTGAGATATATCAAATATCCGATAGTAATTTGTTTTTGTTAATATTTTTCTTTGTGTCTCGGATTGCATTGCATTTTCATGAAAGTAATATGCAATTGAAGCTAGGATACACCATTTAAAGCAATATTTGTCATTATTTTTTACGTAATGACTGCATTGCGTTTCAAAAGCTTTTCAGGCAAAGGAACATAACCGCTAGCAGGAACATGCTCCAGTTTAACGCATGTTATTTCGAAATGGTTAAAGCATTTCCTTTTCTTGAAACTCAGAGCTGAGTAAGATTAATTGTTCAAGAACGATTTCAAGAAGTTCTTCAATAGAATCTTCCTCATAAAGGGGCTTGAAAGCCGTTATAAAATGCTTTAGTGATTCGACTGTGACTCCGTCATCTACTTGCTTGACGTACGTATCATAAACTTTAAAATTCAGCTTTATGGCTCTATATTCGCTTCGACTCAAACGAATAATTTGCAAAATATCGTTCTTACTCATGTCGTAAAATTCCCGTAGGTCAATTGAGTCCTGGCAATTGCCTAATATGCGGTAAGACTTCACCGGTATCTGTGTGGGAGGAGATATTAGAATAATATTCCCATTTCTCTCCAATGCAGCAATCTCTGCTTCTTTGTGGATGTCAGTCCTTAAATGTTTGTTGTGCCTGGATTGCATGTATTTGATTCCGCATATTTCGCATTGAACTTCTGAATTTTCATCTTTTCTTGGTGGCTGATTAGATGACGGATTCCACATGCGGTTAACTGCGTCTTGAGGCGTGTCCATCCTTATTCGCTTAGAATGGCGAACTTTGGGGTGTTCATCGTTATTGCGTCGTCCCTGACGCAAGGTTGATCTTCCTAAGTCAGCTCTGATTCGGTCATAAGCATTTACAATGATTGGACCCGTACAATCGTTGTAATGCGCTGTATAAGCCTCCAGTCCATTGAAAACGCGATTGCATAAATCACACACAATTTTTGATGCACTAGTCATATTAGACAATTTTTATACACTTGAAAAGTGTATATTAATTTTGCCCAGAAGTTTGTAACGCATAGAAATATTCATTTCCGACCCCATAAACTATATATATTCTTGATCAGGACGACGAGCCGAGTTCATTTCCGCTTGTCCGTCCGTCCGTCTGTCCGTCTGTCCGTCTGTCTGTCTGTCTGTCTGTCTGTTTCTACGCAAACTAGTCTCTCAGTTTTAAAGCTATCGAGCTGAAATTTTGCTCAGAGTCTTCTTTTTTCTGCACGCAACTAATATGTCGGAACCGGCCGGACCGGATGACTATATCTTATAGCTGCCATAGGAACGATCGGTCGGAAAATAAGTCTTAGTGAGAAAAACTTTTTTATTTTCTATTGTAGCGTCACCAATCTTGGTATATATTAGTTTTAGATGATTTTACATATTTGTGGAAAAATTTATCAAAATCGGATGAATATAGCATAAAGCTGCCATATAAACGGTCGGTCAAAAAATAGTTCTAGTGGGAAAAACCTTTTTTATTTTCCATCGTAGCGTCACCAATCTTGGTATATATTAGTTTTATATGCGTTAACACAATTATGGAAGATTTTATCAAAATCGGATGACTATAGCATATAGCTGCCATAGGACCGATCGGTCGAAAAATGTGTTTTACTAAGAAAAGTTTTTTTTTATGGTATTCAATTTTTATTATCAATGATTTAAAAATTTGAAATATCTGATATCTATATCCTCTATATATTTTACCGGTTAAATCAGCTGGAGTAAAGTTTTTCAAGTGTATTAAAACTTCGGCACAGTCGAAGTTAGCTTTGCCTTCTCGTTTTTTTTATCACACCATTTAAACACCGTTTGAAAGTTTTAATGCTTTACAAAGTAAACAAATTATACGGATAGCGTTTGAAACACCGTTCAAAATTATTCACTATTTATAGGAATCACCGTAGCGCCTTGAAACACCGTTTGGAGTTAACTAAGCGATGAACTGCAACGCAATCGTTTATACAAGGTTGCGGGAATATCTGGAGTCGATTGAAAAGATATGTTCCTTATGCAGGAAGACCGTTAAATGTATCGGTGTGAAAGGAGACTATCTGGTTGTTTTTTTAGGTTAGGTGTAAAAGAACTGATAAAAGATTATAGGATTAAAGATGTATACTGAGATATCATGTTGATATTGTTGGGCATCAATTAACATTTCCGGTTTGAGTTGAGCCACCCAAAAATGCAAAAATGTTTGATGACCACTTTAAATATGATTAAAATATATGTGTGAGAACTCACTCACACAAGTCCCAACAGATAGGGACCAGGTAAAGGGGAAAAAAGGTTTCGGGCGCACAAGTGTGAAAAGTAAACACACGCAGATAAGAAGCGCATGTGCAAAGGAAAATTTTAAGCATGACTTAGTGAGCGTTTAAAGCTAATTAATTTTAATACAAATTGAAATACACATTTCTTATGTATACCATTAAATAGGTCTTAAAAATACCTTTTGAATGAACCCCCAGTTCTTTTTTTTTTTTGTAGTAGGAGAATTTTTTTCATATTTGAAATTTCGGGTGTTTGAGGGTAGTAGTAAGGATATGGGGGATCGGAAAATGCCACTGTACTCTCAGTCTACTACAGAATACCACCTGAGCAGGTGCATACTTTGATTGCATTTTAATAATGGATAACTTTAAACGTCTTTTTGGAGCTGATCCGCGCAAGAGCGGATACACCCCACTTATCTATTGCAATTACTGTGGATCTGATACACACTTGGAAAGCGCTGGTGCCAAGAAACGCGATCAGCATAAACAAAATTATAGTCTTCCCAACATTTTTTATATAAGCATATAAAATAAATCAATAGTAAAACGAGACATCATTATTTTCATTTACAAATTTTCACTATCACCCTCCAGCCCTTATGCTCCTTACTTTTACAGTTTAGAAGGTTTGGTTATTTATATAAAATACAGTTTACGACGCTAACAGGGTAAAAGTTGAGAAATCATTGCTAGACCAGGCGCAGAGATTCTGTGATGAAGAAATGAGGAACAGGCGTAAATGAAGGAAACGCCCACAAGTATGGGAATCCAACAGATAACACTTATCGTGGTAAACCAAAAAGGAATAGGCGCACATATAGGGAATGCCCACAACTGTCGAAAACCATCGCCTACCTGCATGAGTGCAGGCACCTTTGCCTAGTGGTGGGCTGAGATAGTCAGGAGTTCAGCAGTTTGAATATTTGTAGGCCAGGGACTAGCAGGTAAACGGGGTCTGCTAAAGCGCGGTGGGCAAAGGTAGTACGGAGTACAGCAGTTGGGGTGCTGCATATGACCATTTCAAGGAAATTGTGGGAAATAGTTTCCGGGTAAGTGGGAAATTTTCGACAAATGTGTCCCGGCTAAGTGCTGCATATGACCATTTCAAGGAAATTGTGGGAAATAGTTTCCGGATAAGTGGGAAATTTTTGACAATTGTGTCCCGGCTAAGTGTGGTTAAAATGGTGTGGTGAGTTCAGACCAAAAATTCCCGATCCCACATATCCCTACTACTCAAATACCCGTGGATCGGTGTTGCCTCCCCGCTTGATTGCCTCAACCACCTGGCGTCTTACTGTACGTCTCCGCTTATAGCGTACCCGAGCCTTTTTATACACTTGAAAAGTGTATATTAAAATTGCCCAGAAGTTTGTAACGCATAGAAATATTAATTTCCGACCCCATAAACTATATATATTCTTGATCAGGACGACGAGCTGAGTTCATTTCCGCTTGTCCGTCCGTCCGTCTGTCTCTCCGTCTGTCCGTCTGTCTGTCTGTTTCTACGCAAACTAGTCCCTCAGTTTTAAAGCTATCGAGCTGAAATTTTGCACAGAATCTTCTTTTTACTGCACGCAACTAATATGTCGGAACCGGCCGGATCGGATGACTATATCATATAGCTGTCATAGGAACGATCGGTCTAAAAATAAGTCTTTGTGAGAAAAACTTTTTTGATTTCCATCGTAGCGTCACCAATCGTAGTATATATTAGTTTTATATGTTTCCCCACAATTCGGAAAAAATTGATCAAAATCGGATGACTATAGCATGTAGCTGCCATATAAACGGTCGGTCAAAAAAATACTTCTAGTGAGAAAAACTTTTTTGTTTTCCATCGTAGCGTCTCCAATCTTAATATATATTAGTTTTATATGCTTTGACACAATTCGGAAAAAATTGATCAGAATCGGATGACTATAGCATATAGCTGCCATATAAACGGTCGGTCAAAAAAATACTTCTAGTGAGAAAAACTTTTTTGTTTTCTATCGTAGCGTCTCCAATCTTGGTATATATTAGTTTAATATTCTTTCACATAATTTGGAAAAAATTTATCAAAATCGGAGGACTATAGCATATAGCTGCCATTGGACCGATCGGACGGAAAATGTGTTTTACTAAGAAAAGTTTTTTTTTATGGTATCAAGTTTTTATTATCAATGATTTAAAAATTGTAAATATTTGATATCTATATCCTATATATATTTTACCGGTTAAATCAGTTGGAGTAATCTTTTTCAAGTGTATTAGAACTTCGGCACAGTCAAAGTTAGCTTTGCCTTCTCGTTGACTCTTACAGTCACCAACCGCATGCCACCTAGGCGTAGATCCTTAAATATACGGTTTCGCGCCTCTAAATACCTACGGATCTTTTCTTCATATGGTAAATATCTAATACTGTTTCTAACCTGACATGCCTTAGAATCTATATTAATCCTAACCTTATCTTCTAATTCTAGCGCACTTCCTTCGCGGGATTCGTTAGTGAGCGTGCGTTCCCCGCTCTCAACGCACTCAGCCGATCGTTTTCTGCACAATCTGGGCACTTCGGAGTTGTCGAGTCTGGACGCCCACAACGGTAGCAGAAAAACTTCCGTTCTGCAATATCGCAGTCGCGTAAACCATGCTCCAAATTTCCGCAGTTCCCTCCCTTCCTGTCGAATTTCATCCACACTGACGCTGGAAGCTCTTCCTCTAAATCCGCGTTCGCTTCGCTAACCATAGCCTTCGTGCCCTTTGGATATCTTGGCAGTGTCTGGTAAGAGGATCGTCCTCGTCGACCAATCCCTCTTTCCACTTCGATGCACTCTACACGAAGTTCATCCAACGTCAATATATCCATCGCGTACACATATCTGGCAATGTTCTCATGCAGACCTCTCTTTGCCACTTTGACCAACTCCCGGTCACGCAATGGCTTGCGCAGTCGGAGAGTTGCCGCATGGTGTGTATAAAATCGTCGACACTCTCCCCTGGGAGTTGTTCCCTTTTCAGAAGTTCATGCATCCTGTCATGCTCCGTTGGGTGCCCCCGGAACCTGTCAATCAGTGCTTTTCTCAATTGGGACCAATTATCGACTCTCGATTGGCGCACATGGACCCAATAACAATCTCTGGCACGGCCAGTTAACAATACGTGGAATTCACGCAGAATCTCTATCCACGGGCATTGATATTGTCGCTGGAGAAATTCTAGGCGGAAAACAAAGTCTTCTACCGACGACTTCGCATCGTATCCGTCGAAGGAAACGTTCCACCTCTCCACTTTGGTCCACCACCTGCCCGGACCAACAATCCTGCCTAAAATCGTCTGCTTGACGATCTTCCACTCTCCAGTTTTGATAGACCGGATTACGCCAATTCCTGGCATGTGGGTCACTATTATTTGTGCTAGACCTTGACTCGCTACTGAACCTCGACTTTGGCGGAGGCTTTGGTGGAGACCTTGGTGTTCTCTGCCCATTTCTTGTCCATTCCGGATAATTGTTTTTCGGAATTGCGCCAAGATTTGTATTCCCAACCATTTGATTTTGTGGATGCATCTCCTCCACGGCCTGACGGACGGCTTTGTTTTCACATGGCGGTGCCATAGCGAGTCTGAGGAGATCATTCATCTGTTTCAACATTGCGATGAAACCATTCCTAATCTCCTCTTGCAAAACCTGGTTTATGCCAGGAGCCATCGAATGTCTCCAGGTTTGATGCCCCTGAGCAATTGCGGCGTTTATGGCTGACGCCTCTACCGTCCCAATAGACTGCTTCGGGAATTCTAAACTTGCTGCCCTCTCAGCCCGTGTCTGCAGGTCAATCAGCTTCTTCTTGGCTGCCCGACCTTGCTGCCACACCTCCGATGGTGTCCTATGTAGCCCCACAGACGGACGCGGAAATGAATCCTCTGCTTCTTCCTGAAGCGTGGATGAATTCTCATCCCCTTTCGATACACCCTTCGACCGAAGATGGTGGCCTCCTTTATCGTCCCCACTGGGCATTTTAATCTTTAACCCAACTAATAAAAAATATCCTAAATGATATAATAATAATAAAAACAATAAATACAAAAAAATCAACCAAAATAAATATATAAATAATCCAATCAGATTCTACAAAAAAAAAAATAAAAAAAAAACTACCAATTAACCACAAGAAATACCTGAATACAAATTTCCTTTCTTTTTTAAAATTCATAGAATGTTGGGGAGAGAGAAGCGGTGCATGTCGGAGTAAATTTCTACCTATCTCAACGCTTTTTGCCTGGGATCCATAGACATAGTCATAGGCATAGTCGTCAACTGTACAGGCCATTGACTCAAAATCGATGACCGACAGTTAAGGAGCTATTTCCTTTTTATTGACTCCATTCACTTTCCCTTCTGACTGCGTCTACATATCCGGTCGAGAGTGGAGTGCAGCGCGTACCGAACCATGCAGAACGGGTCACTCCCACTCAATTGAGCATTCGCCGACTCGCACATGGACATACATACCGAGGGAAAATTAGGAATCAGACGTACACGGTAAGTTGAACATGAAATTTTTGATTTTCTTTAATATTAACCTTTTCTATTATCACAGCGCATATCACAGATGTTTCCCCGTACAACGCCTGGTTGCAAATCACCTGCCTAATCGAGGCTGTGATGTCTCACCGTAGGCTCTGCACTTCAGATCTTTCTGGGTTATGCCCCGCTACTTCCTGGAGCAATCATCGAGCAATCTTCTGTGGATGAGCCTCCAATTCTACACGAAACTTTACCCTAACCGGACTCTAATCTTAACCGTCAGAGAACAACTCAGTCCAACCGTTGCATCGCAATTGCAGGCTAGTCCAGGCTACCTCCAATTCGCTCCTCGGGTAAGACTGAGAAGATAAAAGCGGCAGCTCTGCATGAAAACTCGTCGATTTGATTGTTTATTTATTTTTAAACCGTCCTTCGCCCGACGCCACATATCTACATGTATATACGTAGCGCCGCGCTCCATTTCGTTTGGGCGCCATATTGTTATAGATCTGCTTGTATTTCGAGGGGCATGCCGGCTGGCTCAGCGCATCTCACAATTTAAAACAACGAAATTTCATTACTGACAAAAAAACACCACTCAACTATACAGCGGACAAAACTACCTAACGCAAATCAATTTGGGACGTACAATTGGACAACATGGAATCCCTATAGCACGTGGTTTCGATGGACTTGCCACAGCGTTCCCTCCCATCCTGTGATGCTCTTTCCTGCTATCCTAAGGGCATCACCCAATCTGGCTGAAATGGATTTTACCTAATCCAGTCCTTTCCCGATTCCCTCTCCCTCCAACAAAAACCTTATTCAAGCATGTTCAATTTCAATTACATATATTGATTAAAATTAATAACAGGGACCATTTCGGAGCAACAAATATTTTAACCTAATTGTTAATTCTTCAAATCTATAATTTACTGCTGTCGTTTTCTTTGTCGCTATGGACTTCGCACCCGCGCTAGGATAGCGACCCTTTTTATACACTTGAAAAGTGTATATTAATTTTGCCCAGAAGTTTGTAACGCATAGAAATATTCATTTCCGACCACATAAACTATATATATTCTTGATCAGGACGACGAGCTGAGTTGATTTCCGCTTGTCCGTCCGTCCGTCTGTCTGTCCGTCTGTCTGTCCGTCTGTCCGTCTGTCTGTTTCTACGCAAACTAGTCTCTCAGTTTTAAAGCTATCGAGCTGAAATTTTGCACAGAGTCTTCTTTTTACTGCACGCAACTAATATGTCGGAACCGGCCGCATCGGATGACTATATCATATAGCTGCCATAGGAACGATCGGTCTAAGAACTAGTTCTAGTTAGAAAAACTTTTTTGTTTTCCATCGTAGCGTCACTAATCTTGGTATATGTTAGTTTTATATGCTTCCACATAATTCTGGAAAAATGTATCAAAATCGGATCACTATAGCATATAGCTGCCATAGGAACGATCGGTCGAAAAATAAGTCTTTGTGAGAAAAACTTTTTTGATTTCCATCGTAGCGTCTTCAATCGTAGTATATTTTTGTTTTATATGTTTTCGCACAATTCTGAAAAAATTTATCAAAATCGGATGACTATAGCATATAGCTGCCATATAAACGGTCGGTCAAAAACTACTTCTAGTGAGAAAAACTTTTTTGTTTTCTATCGTAGCTTCTCCAATCTTGGTATATATCAGTTTTATATTTTTTTTACATAAGTTCGAAAAATTTATCAAAATCGGATGACTATAGCATATAGCTGCCATAGAACCGATCGGTCGGAAAATGTGTTTTACTAAGAAAAGTTTTTTTTTATGGTATCAAATTTTATTATTAAATATTAAAAAAGTTTAAAATATTTGATATCTATATTCTATATATTTTTTATCGGTTAAATCAGTTGGAGTAATCTTTTTTAAGTGTATTTAAACTTCGGCACAGTCGAAGTTAGCTTTGCCTTCTCGTTTTTTTGTCTCGGGTAAATAGTGATTTTTGGGGTGAGTATGTATCCAATCCTCTTGTTAATTTCTTTGTTTAAACCAAAATTATTTTAAAGATTTCTGGGTGCAAAATTCCTACCTATCCTTTATGGAGCTCCAACTAGAATGGGTAAAGGATCAAGGATTTTCGTATAAGTAGTAGGAAAAAGGTGATTCTGGCACATTTTGGGGGTGGGGGAGAGTGACAGGTTGAAGTGGCTGAGTGACAGGTTGAAGTGGCTGAGTGACAGGTGGATGACCCTCGTCAAATATTTTTGACAGGTGACCCTCGTCAAATGTGTGTGTGTGGGTCAGGCATCAGGTGTGGGGGGTAATTACTGGGTAATCCTCACCAAAGAGCGTGGGAAAATAGTTAGAGGTATTGTTTGTGTTGACTGTTGCACGTGTTGCACCTCAGGTGTGGGTCAGGAGTTGGGTGTGAGGGTAATTGAATTTGTTTGCCAACAAATCTCGGGGCATTGCATGTGGCTGAGGGTCGGGGGGTTAGGAGTGATGTTTTCTAGATCAGACAGGTGTGGGGGTAATTACAAAGTGATCCTCATCAAATGTGTGTGTGTGTGTGGGCCGCCAACAAATCTTGGGCATCGCGGTCGGGGGGCCGACAAAGTGTAAAGGAAACGTGTTTGTGGTAATAATATCGTGGAAAAATCTCAGTCAAGTGCGTGACCCTCGTCAAAGAAAGTGATGAGCATTTATTCTGGGAACGGTCGACAAAAATCCTCTAACTGAACCCTCCCCGGGGGTGTCGGCCGGGCAATGGGCACTGTATGTACCTTAGAGAAGAATGGGTAGTATCTAGTGTCAATTGCACGTTCTACACCTTAGGTCATGCAGTACCTAGCTAAGGTTCTGGTACAGTATTCTCCGATGGAAACATCGAAGATACTGAGACCGGACCATGGTTAGAGGTGCCTGGCGGAAGGCATAAAACGCTATGGGTTGGACCCCTGAAACAATTGTTCAAGATGGAAGTCCACAAGGATCAGACAGGGGCTGGGATGTCAGCCCAAACGTCGGTGGGAAGCGTGACTGCTACCACCGGCGGGCACGGTGGGGAGAAATCCCCTCTACGTGTCGCCAGCGGTCACACAAAAAACTCTGTCGAGGTTGGAGCAGGCCAAGACAGTGCAAAACCTTCTGCCACGGATTCGACAACCAAAGTGTGGCGCGGTACCGCAGTAGAAATAGACTCGGACTGCGAATCACACGGAGGTTCTATAACGACAGAGGCCGAAGAAAAGCTGCTGTTCTCCCCAACTCAGGAAGGTGCCAGTACCTCGCGTAAGGTAGGACCCAAACGAACCAAGGAGGGCATGCGAGCAAAGGCCCAATACAAGGCAGCTCTTAAAATAAAAGCGCGGCTCGGCAACAGCGACAGCTTATCCCCAGAGGACAAAAGCAAGTTGACATGGGCCGAGCAAAAGATTGAAGAAGGTCGCAAGCACTTTGCGGAGAAGAAGTCCATACAGGCTAACTCCGACAAATTTGCAAACAAGGTGGAGGAGAGTCTGGCCATCAAATGTCAGCGATCAGCTGAGCTGGCCAAGGCGGCGAAGGTCGAAGAAAGCCTGACGACTAAACGTCAGCGCTCGACCGAGCAGGTCAGGGTAGCTTCGGCAGAAGCTCCGGCCAGCAAAAGGCTGCGTTCACGACCGCATGACCAGACTCACCCCCACCCCAAGAAACAATTAGAGGAGTCTGCAAGCAACGTGGCAAAACGGCACCTGACCGTAGCCCTCGTGGACAAGAGCGACCCCAACGGCAAAATGACGCCCGAACAGTGGAAGAAGGTCGAAGGAGAGCTGTTCGAGGCAATCTATAAGAGGATGGACGACGCCGTAGCCCAACCCGCTGTTGCTTTCGACGGGGCAGGTTGGCTATTCGGAGTCAAAATCCTCAAGTGCAAGGACGATCTCACCCTCAAGTGGGTCACGAGTACGGTGGCTGATATGGGGAACCTGTGGGAGAACGCCCAGCTGGAGGTTGTCGACAGGACTTGTATCCCGTCCGTCCCAAAGGCGAAGGTGCTCTTCCCACGGGTTGTACCACCGGAGCGAGCATTAAAACTCCTCCAATATCAGAACCCAGATGTGCCAACCGGAGACTGGAAGACACTCCATATTGCTAAGCCCGAAAAGAACGGGCAGCAGATGGTCATCCAGATCAACAAGGAGGCGGACGACATTTTGTACCCAAGATTCGGGACGATGGCATGGGGAGTGGGGAACGTGCACCTACGCCTCAAAAAACGCCACCCCGAGGATAAAAACGAGCACACGCTAGAGGCTGGAGAAATGGAAAAAGACTTAGGCATTGACGCAATGGTCGAGAAAGCCACCAGCCTCGAAATAAAAGATGCAGTAAGGGGAAGGATGGTGACCCGACGATGGAAGTCGACCCATCCAGACCAACGGAGGCTGTGGACGGACAAGCTGTTAAAGGTCCTCCAAATAAATCTGCATAAAAGTAAACTTGCGTCGGCGGAGCTGCTTCTAACCCTCGAAGAAGAGTCCGCCGACGTAGCTTTAGTTCAGGAGCCTTGGATTGCGGCGGGTAACAAGGTTTCGGGACTAAAGTCACAAAATTATGACGTTTTTTACCCCACCGCGATAAGTAGAGCAAGGACAGCCATTCTGGTTAGAAAAGGTATCTATGCTTATCTTATGACTAATTACAGCACAGACGACCTCACTGCGGTGGCCGTAGAAGGTGGCAAGGATGAGCCTATTCTGATGGCATCCTGCTATATGGCACACGAGCGAGAGGCACCACCAGCCGAACTCGAAAAACTAACGGCGGTGGCGAGCTCGAAGAAGCAAACTCTCGTGACAGGTACGGACGCAAACGCACACCATACAGTCTGGGGCAGCCCAGATATCAACGACAGGGGTGAGTCTCTTCTAAACTTTATTTTACAAGTAGATCTAAACATAGAAAACGTTGTAGAAGAACCCACATTCGTGGGACCAACATCTACCAATGTCCTAGACCTAACACTGACCTTAGGGAATAACACGCGGGTATCTGAATGGAGGGTCCTAGAAAAACCCTCCTTCTCAGACCACAAGTACATTCGATTTAAGGTACAGTTCGAATACAACCTAACGCGCAGTGTGTATAGGAACCCTCGGAACACTGACTGGAGAAAGTTCCTTACAACAGCTCAACGGAAAATAACCACGCCAATGGACATCTGCTCGGTGGATGACATTGAGAAGTCCGTAAGGACACTCACGTCCCACCTAACAGAAGCGTTCAAAGCCTCATGCAGACCTACAGTCAGCAAACGGAGAACCAAACCCCCTTGGTGGACTCCTGCACTGAAGGAGCAGAGGAAAGACGTCCAAGAATGTTTCAAGCTCGCCAGGCAGGCGGATGAAACGATCATCTGAGCGAAACAAAACTCGTGGAGAACCTTCTGCTCCAACATCGAGAAGGTCTCAGAAACAGCAAGACTCAGGAAACTGCTTTCAAAGCAGCCACCTATGCAGAGTCAACTAAAAACCAATGAAGGAAAATGGACGGAGAGTAGCCAGGAAGCCACATGTGCCCTTCTCGACGCACACTTCCCCGGCTGCACAATGGCAACGGAGCCAGATTCGATCCACAACACGCATGCACAAAAAACAAACATCCCATCCAACATAGTCACCCCAGAGAAAATCCAATGGGCGAGAAAGCACTTCACCAACACGAGTTTGCACTCGGTGCATTTCTCGACATATCAGGTGCGTTCAACAACGTCACAACTGATGCGATAATGCGAAGCTTAAGAGCCACAGCAACACACAAGGCATTGGACTACTGGATACACAACCTGCTGAGCTGCCGAAAAGTCCAAGCTGAGTGGGGTACCGCGACCATAACTAAGGAGGCACACGGAGGCACGCCTCAGGGCGGAGTACTCTCACCCCTCCTATGGAACCTCGTGGTCAACGAACTATTAATTAAATTTCGCAGGAAAGCACCCAAGATAACCGCATATGCAGACGACATAAGCATAATTATCACGGGAAAATGTCCATCGACCCTCAGCTCAATCATGGACTCCACACTCAAAGAAATACTACAGTGGGCCACGGAAGCCGGACTTAGTATCAATGCGGAGAAGACGGACCTCATTCTCTTCACTAAGAGATACAAGGTTCCGCGATGGACTCCACCGAAGATTAATGGGACGACACTCACACCAAAGAAGAACGTCAAATATATTGGAGTAGTAATTGACAGCAAACTGTCCTGGAGACTCAATGTAGAGGAAAGGGTGAAAAAGGCAACCGCTGCACTATATGCATCCCAGAAGATGCTGAGCAGCACATGGGGCCTCTCACCAAAACTGATGCACTGGGTCTTCATTTCAGTCGTAAGACCGATACTACTCCACGGTATACTGGTATGGTGGCAGGCCACGGAGAAATCCACGTACCTGAAACTAATGGAGAGGACCCAGCGGCAGGCCATGGTCTGCATAACGGGGGCGCTGAGGTCCACCACAACCAAAGCTCTGGAACTCATCCTAGATGTCAACCCCCTGGACATCCAAGCACGCCTGCTTGCACAAAAGACTGCACAACGTCTATGTGCGACAGGCACCATGGCACTACAAAGCTATGGGCACAGCATGATTGGCAGAGAGATCAACAGTAGCACAGACTACATGATCCCCAGTACCAGCTTCACAAGCACACCAACATCATTGGGACCAGATGACTGGCGTACAGGACTGGCCCAAGAAGCAACACACATTTTCACTGACGGCTCAAAGATGGATCTAGGAGTCGGAGCTGCAATATACTGCGAAGAGCCGGAAATGAAGCTCAGCTATAAACTGCCAAACCACTGCACCATATTTCAGGCGGAAGTCTTCGCAATAAAGAAAGCAGCAGAGATGGCAGAACTACTCGCTCCAAGCGACAAAAAGTAAATATATACGTAGATAGTCAAGCGGCAATCAAGGCCATGCATAGGCACGCCATCAACTCCAAAATTGTCCTGTCTGGTAGGGAAGCACTAGATTCTCTCAGCACCTCTAGAAGGGTGCAGATCTACTGGATCCCAAGCCACCAGGGCATTGACGGAAATGAGACGGCAGACAGCCTGGCAAAAGCCGGAGTTGCACTTAGCCAAGAAGCGATAATACACCTACCTATCTCACTTCAGACGCGACACAGCAAAATGGAAGAGATAGCTTCAAACGAGGCAGCGGAAAAGTGGAGAAACACAACCGGCTGCAGAATCTCCAAAATCATGTGTAAGACAAAAGACAAGCACCGTACGCACTATTTACTACAGCTCCAAAGAAGAGACTGCAGACTCCTAATAGGCATACTAACCGGCCACTGCCTAACAGCCTCTCATGCGAAGAAGCTAGGCATAACGACAGAGGACACATGCAGGAAATGTAGGGAGCCGGGAGCAACGGAGACTCTAGAACACCTAATCTGCAAATGTCCAGCAGTAGCAAGGCAAAGATTGCAACACCTCCATACACCCTGGATTGCCTCACTGGAAGAAGTAGCCAGGAGACCCCTAACAAATATACTGGCATTCGCCAGAACGTCAAGGATCCTTGAAGACTACTAAAAGTCGGAACCTCCATTACAAAAAACCCGGTCTCACTAAGGACTAAACAGTCTATGTGTGGTCCCCCTGCGGGGCCAGCCGGAACTACCTAACCTAACCTATTCTGGGAACAGTTGTTGTGTGAAGGATCTTGTTGCGTAAGATTAAGCCGACAAATTGCTGGCACACGCAAGGCTGAGGGCAGGTGAGTGTTAAGCGTTGTGGCACCGATTCCGTCCCAGTTGTTGGGGGTGGGGGGATTGTGTTGACTGTTGCATGTGTTGCGCCTAGTGATGGACACTTATGGGAAGGGGTTTAATTTCATTGAATTGATAAAGGTGTTGCACGCGTGTTTGTGATGCAAATGCCTCGCCGACAGTGGATGGTGCAATTGCATCTTATGTCGCATTTTCCACCCAATGTGGCAATTGTTAAATGATGACATGGATGAATGTTGCTAGAAGGGTAACAAAATCAGGCTATTAAGAAAAATGTAAAACAAATATGAAAATTGAAATAAAAAATATATTAAAACAATTCATCTTTTTAATAGCATTTATTTTTTTCAGAATTATTCCTCAATATCATATAAAGCTGCTGCTGGTTCTGCTTTTGTGCCAAGAAATCTCCGTATAAAATGTTTTTTAGCAGCCCCCTTGCATAGAATGATATTCTTACTCCTGGTAATTCGTCGCAGATGGCTTCTGATTAGATTGAATGAATTAGTGCCATCATTCCAGTAAATATTATGATGATTTCGTGTTAGCCAGCTGACTGTCTTGCGTGATTTTGCATTTAATTTAAGATAATCATATGGTGGACGTATAAGAAAACAATTGTTTGAGTTCTGATCTTTTTTAAATGCAATGGCTATTTCCTTTAAAATGAACTCATTATTGTTGCCATGAAATCCCTGAACATCAATGGACACCACCTCATCGTCTTCTTCATCCATTTTTGCTAGAAGGGGTAACAAAATCAGGCTATTAAGAAATATGTAAAACAAATATGAAAAATTGAAATAAAAAATATCTTAAAACAATTCATCTTTTTAATAGCATTTATTTTTTCAGAATTAAATCAGAATAAAAAAAAATTTCACTTTTGTCCTAGGTGTAGATAAAATTCCATAATTTTTTCAGCATTATTAAGAGCACAAACAATGTCGTTCTTTAGTGGTTTTTATTGTTGTATTTGATGCTGCTGATGCTGCTGCTGCTGTTGATGGAAAGAGCAAGAGAGTGGGATGGTGCTGCTGCTCCTACCACCGCTTCTTGTGTCTAGGGCTTTCAATTTAGGGCAACCGAAATATTCCTCAATATCATATAAAGCTGCTGCTGATGCTGCTTTTGTGCCAAGAAATCTCCGTATAAAATGTTTTTTAGCAGCCTCCTTGCATAGAATGATATTCTTACTCCTGGTAATTCATCGCAGATGGCTCCTGATTAGATTGAATGAATTAGTGCCATCATTCCAGTAAATATTATGATGATTTCGTGTTAGCCAGCTGACTGTCTTGCGTGATTTTGCATTTAATTTAAGATAATCATATGGTGGACGTATAAGAAAACAATTGTTTGAGCTCTGATCTTTTTTAAATGCAATGGCTATTTCCTTTAAAATTAACTCATTATTGTTGCCATGAAATCCCTGAACATCAATGGACACCACCTCATCGTCTTCTTCATCCATTTTTTGCATGTTTAAAATTTGCTTCGGGATGTTTTAGACCACCTGTTGAACTAACCCACTCAATGGGCTGTATTCGACTAAACGATCATGGATTAGGAGGCAATAGACTTTTGTTGCGGCCGCACTTGCTTTCAATAGTTCGTTTAAAATAATTAATAAGGGATCTTAATGCTTTGAATCCTTTTTAAAAAATTACTTTATTTTACGAATGTTTTAATTTCTTTCGTTGAAAGTTTGTTTATTTTGGGAATTGACTTCTTTGGTAAGAGAGAATTGAGCCTCTCTTTTTAATTCGTACAGGACGGAAGCTTTTTTTAATTGTTTTCTGTTTTTAATTTATATTTTAGAGTGCGAACGAGCTTCGGAAAAATTTCGAACCTATTTTTTTCTCTAGAAAGTTTACTTAAGTAGTCTTTTCTAGTTTTGAATTGTTGATTGATTTACTCCCTTTTTTTTTTTTTAGATTCTGAGTATCACCATTTGATACTGTAAGTAAACGTGTCAATTTGTAACTGTGGTATTTTTTGGGTTGAATTATTTTAGTACGAAGTTGTCTATTTTTGAGCGATCTTATCGTACGGTGTTATCCAGACGAGACCTAAATTTAGTTGAAATTCTAACATCGATTGGCCCTGATTTAACCGTTTCATTCTGATACGAAAGGTCAACAACAATAATCGGTGCCCTATACTTAAACTCTAAAGGTGTTAAAAGTGGTTGCGCTTCACGGTTATAGTAGCTCTCTTGAAATTTCGCATACATATTGTACAAATGGGCATAGCGGTCTTTAGCGAAATCAATATTCATATCATCATAGGGGTACGATTCAGAGTTCAGGTGCACTTTTAAATTTGTCAACTCATTTGTAATTAATTTACCATTCAAAGTGAATGCTATGATTGCAAAACGAGGACGCTCTCTGTTAGCAGCCAGTTTCACATTCCAGACATGATGAGTTCCTTGAACGAGTGTTGATGTAGCAGTCCCAACTGCGGAATGCAATCGGTAGAGAAACTCCACTTTTTATCAAATCAAACATTTTAATTTTTTTAGCATCATTGGGGGCTACGTGTGGTATTTTCCAACATATGTTTGTTATTGACACTTTATGCGTACCCTTTGCGGTGGCTTCAGAAAATATTTCTTCAATATCCTTGTTTAACAATAGTATGAGTTCATGTTTGCAGTTTAACAGCAATTTCTTATGATCTTCGGCAAATCCCAGTAGGTATTTTAATGGTAAAGAGAAGTTAAAATGTGATCCACATTCAAAGTAGTCTTTATTGAAGTACCAGCCAGCATTCTGCAGCTTTTGACTCTCAAACTTATTCAATGATAGAAAGTTCTTGAGCATTGTCGTAATGCCGACAAATCTTGTTTTATCAATCTCACTGCCATTCACTTCATATTTCAGTTCATCAATTATTCCGGCTTTACAGTTGTTTTTGAGTTTTACCAGAACATTGTCGGTGCTTGATTCACCTGTCTGAGCATTAGTAATCTTTCGAATTGTACCTTGAATATCGATAAAGCTTTTATTCGGTAGTACATACAAGTCCTGATTCTGGATTGTAATTCGTATTTCATCGTTTGACTTGAAGGTCTGCTGATATGGTAAATATGTGTGATATTCTTTCTTTGAAATACTGTCATCCGACAGCGGTCTCTTGCGCACTCTCAATACTTCACTCATTGTTGTTTTGTTTTGCTGTTGTTTACCGCCAATTGCTCAATCTTGAAACCCAAAGTTTTTAAAAACAATTTATTTTGTAATGACAGCGATTAACGTTTACGTTGTCGTAGCTGTTGCTTTTTCTTAAATGTTGATCCTCTCCGCATAGCTTTGCAACTTAAAGTGGGTCGAGTTGGGGTGGTCCATTGCTTTTTATACCCTTGCAGAGTGTATATTAAAATTGTCACGATGTTTGTAACGCATAGAAGGAAGCATCTCCGACCACATAAAGTATATATATTCTTGATCAGCATGACGAGCTGAGTTCATTTCCGTCTGTCCGTCCGTCCGTCCGTCCGTCTGTCCGTCTGTTTCTATGCTATCTCCTCCCTCAGTTTTAAAGCTATCTTGACCAAACTTTGCAAAAAGTCTTTAAATACAAATACGCTGCACATTTGTCGGAACCGGCCGGATCGGATGACTATATCATATATATATATATATATTCTTGATCAGCATGACGAGCTGAGTTCATTTCCGTCTGTCCGTCTGTCTGTCCGTCTGTCCGTCTGTCCGTCTGTTTCTATGCTATCTCCTCCCTCAGTTTTAAAGCTATCTTGACCAAACTTTGCAAAAAGTCTTTAAATACAAATACGCTGCACATTTGTCGGAACCGGCCGGATCGGATGACTATATCATATAGCTGCCATAGGAACGATCGGTCCAAAAACTAGTTTTTGTAGGAAAAACCTTTTATTTTCCATCTTAGCTGCACCAATCGTGGTATATATTAGTTCTATACGCTTCTACACAATTCTGGTAAAATTTATCAAAATCGGATGACTATAGCATATAGCTGCCATATAAACGGTCGGTGCAAAAACTAGTTCCAGAAAGAAAAACTTTTTTGTTTTCCATCGTAGCATCACCAATCGTGGTATATATTAGTTTCATATACTTCCACACAATTCTGGAAAAATTGATCGAAATCGGATGACTATAGCATATAGCTGCCATAGGAATGATCGGTCCAAAAACTTGTTCTAATGAGAAAAACTTTTTTGTTTTCCATCGTAGCGTCACCAATCGTGGTATATATTAGTTTTATATGCTTCCACACAATTCTGGAAAAATTTATAAAAATCGGATGACTATAGCATATAGCTGCCATAGGAATGATCGGTCCAAAAACTTGTTCTAATGAGAAAAACTTTTTTGTTTTCCATCGTAGCGTCACCAATCGTGGTATATATTAGTTTTATATGCTTCCACACAATTCTGGAAAAATTTATAAAAATCGGATGACTATAGCATATAGCTGCCATATAAACGGTCGTACCAAAACTAGTTCTAGTGCGAAAAACTTTTTTGTTTTCCATCGTAGCGTCACCAATCGTGGTACATATAAGTTTTATATGCTTCCACACAATTCATGAAAAATTTATCAAAATCGGGTGACTATAGCATATAGCTGCCATATAAACGGTCGGTGCAAAAACTAGTTCCAGAAAGAAAAACTTTTTTGTTTTCCATCGTAGCATCACCAATCGTGGTATATATTAGTTTCATATACTTGCACATAATTCTGGAAAAATTTATCGAAATCGGATGACTAAAGCATATAGCTGCCATAGGAACGATCGGTCTAAAAACTAATTCTAGTGAGAAAAACTTTTTTGTTATCAATGGTAGCGCCTTTCAAAAACTGCAAGGGTATTTAAAACATCGGCGTAGCCGATGTTAGCCTTCTATTTTTATTTTCCATCTTAGCTGCACCAATCGTGGTATATATTAGTTCTATACGCTTCTACACAATTCTGGTAAAATTTATCAAAATCGGATGACTATAGCATATAGCTGCCATATAAACGGTCGGTGCAAAAACTAGTTCCAGAAAGAAAACTTTTTTGTTTTCCATCGTAGCATCACCAATCGTGGTATATATTAGTTTCATATACTTCCACACAATTCTGGAAAAATTGATCGAAATCGGATGACTATAGCATATAGCTGCCATAGGAATGATCGGTCCAAAAACTTGTTCTAATGAGAAAAACTTTTTTGTTTTCCATCGTAGCGTCACCAATCGTGGTATATATTAGTTTTATATGCTTCCACACAATTCTGGAAAAATTTATAAAAATCGGATGACTATAGCATATAGCTGCCATATAAACGGTCGTACCAAAACTAGTTCTAGTGCGAAAAACTTTTTTGTTTTCCATCGTAGCGTCACCAATCGTGGTACATATAAGTTTTATATGCTTTCACACAATTCATGAAAAATTTATCAAAATCGGGTGACTATAGCATATAGCTGCCATATAAACGGTCGGTGCAAAAACTAGTTCCAGAAAGAAAACTTTTTTGTTTTCCATCGTAGCATCACCAATCGTGGTATATATTAGTTTCATATACTTGCACATAATTCTGGAAAAATTTATCGAAATCGGATGACTATAGCATATAGCTGCCATAGGAACGATCGGTCTAAAAACTAATTCTAGTGAGAAAAACCTTTTTGTTATCAATGGTAGCGCCTTTCAAAAACTGCAAGGGTATTTAAAACATCGGCGTAGCCGATGTTAGCCTTCTATTTTTCTTATTGAAAAATATTGAGTATTTCTCAGTAGTAATTTCTACTTGCAGAGTGTTGCTGTTGCTCTTGATTGTTAGCGTATTCTCAATTGAATGTTTTTTCAATTCACTGTGAATAATATTGACGATATCGTCGAGTTCATAGGATCCGAGGGGGATTTTGATAACCTTGTCATCAATATGAAATAAGTTGTTGTTTTCATCGACATTTGGAATTGAATTGTACATGTAAAAGTCAATCAGTGCGCACTCATAATCCCCCTTCAATTCGATTGGGGGAAAAAAGTTGGCTTCTATTACAGATGTGTCCCCATTCAATGAAAATGTTCTAGCCATTGTGATCTATCGTGGTAGAGTGAGACCTGATTTTCACTACCGCCCCCTCTTATATGACCAACTCAAAGAAGAAGAAAGGCAAAGCTAACTTCGACTGTGCCGAAGTTTTAATTTGAAAACTTTCCTTCACTGTTTTAGGTAAAATATGATGATATTTTTTTCTTGTAATATTTATATAAAACTTTTCTTGTAAAAACCGACCGTCTCCTTGATTTGTTAGTCATGTTTTTAATTTTTCAATTTGTGAGCATATAAAACTAATATACCAGTTGGGGACGTAAAAACAAAAAGTTTTTCTCACTAGTGTTTGACCGACCTTTATACTATGTATAGCATCGATTTTGATCAATTTTTTCGATTTGTGGAAAATAAAAATAAACGTTGGAGCCGCTACGAGAAATCAAAAAGTTTTTCTCACAACGCTTATTTTTCGACCGATCGTTCCTATGTCAGCTTTGCTATAGTGATCCGTTTTGATACTTTTCGATTTGTGAGCATATAAAACTAAATATACCAAGATTGGGGCGCTACGATTTAAAACAAAAAGTTTTTCTAACTAGAACTAGTTCTTAGACCGATCGTTCCTATGGCAGCTATATGCTATAGTCATCCGATCCGGCCGGTTCCATATAGGCGCTAAAGAAGACTCTGTCACTTTCCCTCGATACTTTAAAACTGAACTAGTTCGGACTCCTTGTTGTCCTGATCAGAATATATATGTTTATGGGGTCGGATGAATATTTCTTCGTTACAAACTTCTGGGCATTAATATACACTTTTCAGTGTTAAAAATAGTTTAATTCGCTGCCTTTTTCTTAACTGCTGTGCCTACCTTGATAACTAGTCATCCGATTTCGATAAATTTTTCCATAATTGTGTGGAAGCATATAAAACTAATATATACCACGAATGGTGCAGCTAAAATGGAAAATAAAAAAGTTTTTCTCATTAGAACTAGTTTTTGGACCGATCGTTCCTACGGCAGCTATATGCTATAGTAGTCCGATTTCGATAAATTTTTCCAGAATTGTGTGGAATCATATAAAATTAATATATACCACGATTGGTGATGCTACGATGGAAAACAAAAAAGTTTTTCTTTCTAGAACTAGTTTTTGCACCGACCGTTTATATGGCAGCTATACGCTATAGTCATCCGATTTTGATAAATTTTTCCAGAATTGTGTGGAAGCATATAAAACTTATATATTATATATATATATACTACGAATGGTGCAGCTAAGATGGAAAATAAAAAAGTTTTTTCCATTAGAACTAGTTTTTGGACCGATCGTTCCTACGGCAGCTATATGCTATAGTCGTCCGATTTCGATAAATTTTTCCAGAATTGTGTGGAATCATATAAAATTAATATGTACCACGATTGGTGATGCTACGATGGAAAACAAAAAAGTTTTTATACCCGTTACTCGTAGAGTAAAAAGGGTATACTAAGTTCGTGCAAATGTATGTAACAGGCAGAAGGAAGCATTTCCGACCCCATAAATAAATATCTGTCACCCCAACATTTTCGGCAAATTTCCATGAATGAGTCATAGCTCATGTCGCTGTTAACGTGATCTTTATACACATGCCGCATATTTAAATTATCCTGTTTGAACATTATAATAACGTTTGCATTGTCACGCACAAGATGTTTTGGTATGCGAGTATACGTTTGACACAAATAGAATGAGTCGATATTCTTGTGTCGCCCCATACAAAAATATGCTCGAATATTATCTTGTTTTTCGCAGGCAACATCATCAAAAATCATAATGGAATTATTCTTAGCCTCATTGGGTGGTAAGACTGTTTCATTGTCGGAAAACGTATGATAACCCATTCCCTTTATTGGTTTGACCAACCCCTTTAAATACTCATACTTTGGCTATATAAACTCTTTGAGAACAAGTAAATGTTCTCAAATTTCAGCCCGTTAGGACTCTCAATTAGACTGAGCATAATGTTGGTTTTTCCACAATTTGATGGACCCACAATTATACCTCTTATTGTATTTGACCCACTTGCATCGGTGGTGCCATCAATCTCAGCCTCAATGTTTCTCACTAAAATGTTTTTCTTTTGCCTTAAAAAACGCTTACTAATCCTCAAGTAGTTCATTCAAAGAGAAATGGTCAATGATTAAACAATGCATAAAATGGGCAAACGTTTATATAATTTCACCAGTTGCAAATTAAACCGCAAACAGGGTAGTGGTCTTGTTAATAGATTAATTAATGCTCTACCTTTTGAGGCGCATATACCGGGCTATAACTATTGTGGGCCGGGTACACGGTTAAATCAGCGTTTGGAACGTGGTGATCGCGGAATAAACGCTTTAGACGAGGCTTGCAGGGAACACGATATCTCATATTCCCACGATAAAGACTTGGCAGCACGACATAGAGCCGATTTAATACTAGCAAACAGGGCTTGGGAGCGTGTTTCAGCGCGAGATAGCAGTTTTGGGGAGAGATCCGCAGCATATCTTGTCACCAACCTAATGAAAGCTAAACGAAAATTCGGCATGGGAGTGACTAAGAACGAGAAGGCAAAGCTAACTTCGACTGTGCCGAAGTTTAAATACACTTGAAAAACTTTACTCCAACTGATTTAACCGATAAAAAATATATATAATATAGATATCAAATATTTTAAACTTTTTAATATTTAATAATAAAAATTTGATACCATAAAAAAAACTTTTCTTAGTAAAACACATTTTCCGACCGATCGGTTCTATGGCAGCTATATGCTATAGTCATCCGATTTTGATAAATTTTTTCGAACTTATGTAAAAAAATATAAAACTGATATATACCAAGATTGGAGAAGCTACGATAGAAAACAAAAAAGTTTTTCTCACTAGAAGTAGTTTTTTGACCGACCGTTTATATGGCAGCTATATGCTATAGTCATCCGATTTTGATAAATTTTTTCAGAATTGTGCGAAAACATATAAAACAAAAATATACTACGATTGAAGACGCTACGATGGAAATCAAAAAAGTTTTTCTCACAAAGACTTATTTTTCGACCGATCGTTCCTATGGCAGCTATATGCTATAGTGATCCGATTTTGATACATTTTTCCAGAATTATGTGGAAGCATATAAAACTAACATATACCAAGATTAGTGACGCTACGATGGAAAACAAAAAAGTTTTTCTAACTAGAACTAGTTCTTAGACCGATCGTTCCTATGGCAGCTATATGATATAGTCATCCGATGCGGCCGGTTCCGACATATTAGTTGCGTGCAGTAAAAAGAAGACTCTGTGCAAAATTTCAGCTCGATAGCTTTAAAACTGAGAGACTACTTTGCGTAGAAACAGACAGACGGACAGACGGACAGACAGACGGACGGACGGACAAGCGGAAATCAACTCAGCTCGTCGTCCTGATCAAGAATATATATAGTTTATGTGGTCGGAAATGAATATTTCTATGCGTTACAAACTTCTGGGCAAAATTAATATACACTTTTCAAGTGTATAAAAAACACAAATCAAAGCGTGCAAAGAAACGTCGCTGCCACCGCCGCCGCCGCAGCAGCACTAGAAGCACCACTTTGACAAGTGTAATAAAAAAAGCGACCAAAGAATTGAAGAAGAAAAAACCACTAGACCTTATGAATTCGATAAAGATTGCTCGAAAAGTGATAAGCAAATCAATTGGTGGCGCTCGCAAGAAAAAGAGTATGAAAATTCCTCAAGTAATTCCAGTGCCAAAGGTTGGTGGTTTTTTGCCTCTCATCCTGATATTGACTGCACTCAGCGCCCTCGGTAGCCTGGCGTCTGGAAGTGCTGCAATTGCCAAGTCCATAAATAATGCAAAGGTTGCTAAACAACAACTTGATGAGGGGGCGAGACATAATAAGAAAATGAAATCTATAGCATTGGGTGAGGGGCTGTATCTTCACCCATATAGGAAAGGTTATGGTTTATCCAGGGGGCATGGTTTACATCTTAAACCATATGGGCGTGGAATGAGCAGAGCAGCAGCTAGTAAAAGGAAGCAAAAAAACTAATAAGCAAGCTACCCAAAATGCCGTTATCAAACGTTGATATAGTAAAGTTTGGAAGTAAACATATACCACATTTCAGGGGTGTGTACATGCGGGATGCGCTACCGAAATGCCCGCTCACAAGCGAAAGTGGAGTAATTAACTTGGGTAATTCATCTTCAAACGGCACGCACTGGGTAGCTTACCATAAGAAGGGTAAAATTGTGCATTACTTTGATAGTTTTGGGAATTTACAACCACCACAAGAGGTGGTGAAATATTTGGGGCGTGGCGAAGATATAAGATACAACTATGATCGTTTTCAAAACTTTAATACATTCAACTGTGGTCACTTGTGTCTAGAGTTTTTAATGTCTTTTTCAGTACTAAAAGTGTAGTATTGAAGTTATAGACGAGTTTAGTATCCTCAAGAGTGTCGGTTGAATCAGTTGCATTTACTGCAACTGCAAACAACAACAACTGCAAACAACAACAACAGCAACAGCTACAACACAACAACAGCTATAGCAACAGCTACAACAACTGCAAACAACAACAACTGCAAACAACATGCTGGTTAAACAAATTGAAGTTTTTCTGGAGCAGTTTGAAGGCATGATATTCGATGAGCATGTAGTAGAAATTAACTATGTATTTAAAAATGGGAATGGAGGAATTTGAAGGGGTGGAGCAAAAAACTACACGGTTCGGACGCCACTACAAGACCTGCCCATGGAGCGCTGAGGAAGCCCTCGAAGGGCCGGATACATGTTCGTGTCACTCGCTACCTCGATTAAAGGAGCAAGCTCTGAAGATCATGTGCCGCTACTACAAACTAAGAAGCAGATTGTATAGTCCAGCAAAAATGACTACAATAAATTAATAGATTGGATGAGGGATGGGCATGTTAAGCTCACCCAGAAACACAGAACCTGTTCTTTTCTATTTTTTGACTTGACCAATGGTGAAAGGTCACGCATGCGTGATAGGTTCAGCTACCTGGGGTGGTTGTGAAATGTTTCATCGAAACACAGAACCTGTTTTTAGACTCAACCAATGGCGTTGCAGGTTGCAAAAGTGTGTATGCGTGGTCACAAAAGCGTTTTTTTTTTTTAATGGCTGGAAACCCTTTAAAAGCAGGTGTAAAATTCAGAGTCGTCAGTTTAAACAAAATATTCCCCTTGTTAGGTAATAGTTCCAGCTTTTCCAAACGAACTCAATACTCCAAGCATCATCATCATCATCATGGTTGCACATCATATACGCAAACGACTTGAGGCTGCATGGAGTTCCCTTTGTTGAAGAGGAAAACATTCGAGCCTACTTCAACTCGCTTTGTTTTGGGCTTAATGTCTCTCCAACACCCAAAATAAGAGATATTTTCCGCACACGTCGATTGCAGCAAAGCAATGTTGATCCGACAATTATAATTAAGTTGGAAAATGCTCGAGAAAAGAACACTCTACTAAGAGCAATAGGAATGTACCGGCGCGAACAAAAACAACCACTGAACTTGTCAATGTTAGGCTTTGATTCGGGAGCTCCGATTTACATCAACGAGCAGCTTTCGAAAGAGCATTACAACATCTTTAAAGAGGCAATGCGGCTGAAAAAGCACAAGCAGCTATCGGCAGTATTCACCCGTCGTGGATTTGTGCACGTGCGATGCACCAACAGCGAGAATGTGCATTGTATTGAGAGCAATGTTGAGCTTTTAAAGCTCATCCCATCTACATCTTCTGCCGCTGCTTCAGCCGGTCTTGAAGCTCAAAACAATGACAGTGGGTTTCGCAATTAAAATTAGAAACAACAATATTTTCTTTAGATTTAAAATTAGAATTAATGTTGCATGTTTTCCGTTTTATATTAGGGTTTTTATTGTAGAGATTACGCTTTCAATTTCAATAACTAACTCTGCAGGATGAAATGAGTAGATCCATAGCCAATAGTATGGTCAGAGTTTTGAAGAAACAGGCAAACGGTCTAACAATAGCTCACATAAACGCACAAAGTCTCGTACACAAAATAGACGAGTTTAGATATATTTTTGTAGGGTCCAACGTAGATGTTATATGTGTGTCCGAAACGTGGTTCATGTCTGATATATGTGATTTGTCCGTTATGTGTGATGGTTATATGTTGGGGGAGTTGCAATTTTTGTTAACAAAAGACTGAATAGTAAGCTAGTGTGTAAACATCCAAGTACAAGTGCAATTGAATATCTATTTTTAGTAATAAACAATAAAAACTTAGAAACGAAGACACTTGTCGGATGTATTTACAGACCTAATCGCAACACTGACTACACACAATTGATAGAGGTAATTACAGATCTTTCCACGGACTATTCAGAAACTATTTTGACAGGCGACTTTAACAGTAATCTTCTAAGCGAGACGCATCTCTCTGACAGTTTTGAGTCAATCGGTTTGAACGTTGTCAATAAAACAATGCCAACACACTTTTCCAGTACCTGTGACACCCTCTTGGATGCATTTTTCGTGAACGATGCTTATAAAATTTTAATATATGACCAGGTCTCAGTACCGACATTCTCCAGACACGATTTAATTTTTCTGACATATGATATAGTAGTTAGTTATAATGACATTTCGATACAGTTTAGGGATTATAAGAAGATAGACTATAGGGAACTAGAGATAGAATTTAATGCTTGTGACTGGACGACTATATACAACTCGCCTGACGTTGACTGCCAATTGCACGTTCTCAACACCAATATAAACACGATGTTTAACAAATGCTTTCGATTAAGAACAAAAGTTATTAAACCGATGCAGCAGCCGTGGTTTAACTACAACATAAAGCGGAATATTAAATTGCGTGACATTGCGTATCTTAGGTGGAAGAGGTACAAAACTAATAACCTACTGACCGATTTTAAAAAGAAGAGGGACAATGTGACGAAAATGATCAAACATGCAAAGAGAATTTATTTCAATTCCAAATTTAGTAATATTACCATGAACAGGCAAACCTGGAGAGAAGTTAAGGGATTAGGGATCGGAAAAACTAAATCACACCAAACCGAAATTTTGAATGTAAATGAGCTAAATGAAAAGTTCGTGCGAATAGATGTACCTGAAGCTACGTGCAATAATTATCTAAATGTTTTACCGTTCTGTGATAATAGTTTTAGTTTTGCTTGTGTGACTTCTTGTGATGTTGTTGAATGTATTTTAAAAGTGAAGTCAAACGCAGAAGGTCTAGATCATGTCAGTCCCAAATTTGTGAAAATCCTACTCCCATTGCTACTTGACCATATTACTTATATAATGAACACTGCTTTAACAACTTCTACGTTTCCACATTTATGGAAATATGCGAAAATCTTACCGATCCCGAAAAACAATAATGAGTTTAGACCAGTGTCCATTTTACCATATATGTCCAAAGTGTTTGAGAACCTAATGGCTACACAGATGCAGCGCTTTCTCAATAAATACAAGCTACTTAACCAAAAACAGTCGGGGTACAGAAAGAATCGAGGATGCATAACAGCAATTACTAATATAGTTGAGGATATTCGCAAACAACTGGATGATAGCTGTGTAACCTTCTTGACGCTACTAGATCACAGTAAGGCATTCGATACTGTCAATCACAGAATTCTCTGTACAAAACTAAAAAACTTATACAACTTCTCAGATACCGCAGTTTGTCTCCTGAAGTCATACCTAAATAATAGAATGCAAGCAGTGGTCTCTGGCTCCAGTATTTCAAACTTCACCTCACTCTCTCGCGGCGTCCCGCAGGGGTCGGTTCTGGGGCCTTTATTGTTTTCGGTATATGTCAATGATCTTCCTAATGTCCTGTCCGATTGTGAAGTCCATATGTATGCTGACGACGTTCAAATTTATGTTAGTCGACCGTTTATAAATATTAATGAATGTGTGTGTGTGACCAGTAATGTGTTAACTAAAATTGAAAAATGGGCCAACGAAAACGGATTAGGCCTGAACCCAGCTAAAACCAAATGTATAGTTATATACAAGAAGTCACTTGACACAAGCCAGTTGCCAAAAATTTTTATCAATAACACTCCAATTAAGTATGTGGAACATGCAGTCAATTTAGGAATAACTTTTAATAATAATTTAACATGGTCTAATCACATCTCCAAAGCAACCGGTAAAACATACGGAATGCTGCGACAGCTTGCAATGTCTAAGTCCATATTACCAGTTAATCTTAAAATGACAATAGCAAAGCAAATTCTGGTACCCACACTTTTTTACGGAGTAGAAATTTTTGGCCACTGCGACTCTAGAGATTTCCAAAAGCTCAAAGTGACTGTTAACTCTATAGCTAGATATGTATTTAATGTTAGACGACTCTACCAAATTTCACATCTAACTCGTAAAATTTTTGACCTTTGCCTTAAGTCGTGGATTAACCTTAGAACTCTCATATTCATGCACAAGATAATTGTAACTAAAGAGCCATCCTACCTCCATAGTTTTCTAAGACCTGCGGCATCGCAGCGTACAAATAATTACAAATGCCCGAGATGGAAGTTGCTATGCTCTGAGAGACAGTTCTGGATAAATGCTATTCGGCTATGGAACGATCTACCACATGAACTAAAAACGAGAAGGCAAAGCTAACTTCGACTGTGCCGAAGTTTTAATACACTTGAAAAACTTTACTCCAACTGATTTAACTGGAAGAATAAATATAGGATATAGGTTTCAAACATTTAACATTTTTAAATCATTGATAATAAAAATTTGATACCATAAAAAAAACTTTTCTTAGTAAAACACATTTTCCGACCGATCGGTCCTATGGCAGCTATATGCTATAGTCATCCGATTTTGATAAATTTTTTCAAAATTATGTCAAAGCATATAGAACTAATATATACCAATATTGGGGACGCTACGATAAAAAACAAAAAAAGTTTTCTCACTAGAAGTAGTTGTTTGACCGACCGTTTATATGGCTATATGCTATATGCTTTAGTCATCCGACTTTGATAAATTTTTTCAGAATTGTGTGGAAACATATAAAACAAATATATACTACGATTGGAGACGCTATGATGAAAATCAAAAAAGTTTTTCTCACAACGACTTATCTTTCGAACGATCGTTCCTATGGCAGCTATATGCTATAGTGATCCGATTTTGATACATTTTTCCACAATTGTGTGGAAACATATAAAACAAATATATACTACGATTGGAGACGCTACGACGACTTATTTTTCGACCGATCGTTCCTATGGCAACTATATGCTATAGTGATCCGATTTTGATACATTTTTCCAGAATTATATGGAAGCATATAAAACTAACATACACCAAGATTAGTGACGCTACGATGGAAAACAAAAAAGTTGTTCTAACTAGAACTAGTTCTTAGACCGATCGTTCCTATGGCAGCTATATGATATAGTCATCCGATCCGACCGGTTCCGACATATTAGTTGCGTGCAGTAAAAAGAAGACTCTGTGCAAAATTTCAGCTCGATAGCTTTAAAACTGAGAGACTAGTTCGCGTAGAAACAAACAGACGGACAGACAGACGGACAGACAGACAGACGGACAGACAGACAGACGGACGGACGGACAAGCGGAAATGAACTCAGCTCGTCGTCCTGATCAAGAATATATATAGTTTATGGGGTCGGAAATGAATATTTCTATGCGTTACAAACTTCTGGGCAAAATTAATATACACTTTTCAAGTGTATAATTATTGGAAGCGTAACTCAGTTTGAGGGTAAAGTTAGGGAAATTATGCAAAACAGAGAAAATTAATAATAGGTTACAAAAAAAAAAAAAAAAAAAAATGCTGTAATTAAAATTAATCCAACTGTGTTGTTACATAATTAAGTTCATTGTCTGTCATTGTTTATATTTAATTATTATTATTTTAAGTTAGGAAACCAAAAATGTATTAAGGATGACATCGTAGTGACTGGCGCATTAATTTATAAGTTTCAATGTACTTGTCGCGCTGGGCTATAATACCAATAAAACGAGAAGGCAAAGCTAACTTCGACTGTGCCGAAGTTTTAATACACTTGAAAAACTTTACTCCAACTGATTTAACTGGAAAAATATATATAGGATATAGATATCAGATATTTAAAATTTTTAAATCATTGATAATAAAAATTTGATACCATAAAAAAACATTTCTTAGTAAAACACATTTTCCGACCGATCGTTTTCTATAGCTATAGTCATCCGATTTTATAATTTTTTTTATTATGTGGCATATAAAACTAATATATCCAGATTGGGGACGCTACGATAAAAACCAAAAGTTTTCTCACTATAAGTAGTTTTTTGACCGCCGTTATATGGCAGCTATAGCTATAGTCATCCGATTTTGATAAATTTTTCAAAATTGTTGTGCTACGATTGGAACGCTACATGGAAATCAAAAAGTTTTTCTCACAAAGACTTATTTTTCGACCGATCGTTCATATGGCAGCTATATGCTATAGTGATCCGGTTTTGATTCATTTTTCCAGAATTATGTGAAAGCATATAAAACTAACATATACCAAGATTAGTGACGCTACGATGGAAAACAAAAAAGTTGTTCTAACTAGAACTTGTTCTTAGACCGATCGTTCCTATGGCAGCTATATGATATAGTTATCCGATCCGGCCGGTTCCGACATATTACTTGCGTGCAGTAAAAAGAAGACTCTGTGCAAAATTTCAGCTCGATAGCTTTAAAACTGAGAGACTAGTTCGCGTAGAAACAGACGGACAGACGGACAGACAGACGGACGGACGGACAAGCGGAAATGAACTCAGCTCGTCGTCCTGATCAAGAATATATATAGTTTATGGGGTCGGAAATGAATATTTCTATGCGTTACAAACTTCTGGGCAAAATTAATATACACTTTTCAAGTGTATAAAAAATAGAAGGCTAACATCGGCTACGCCGATGTTTTAAATACCCTTGCAGTTTTTGAAAGTCACTACCATTGATAACAAAAAAGTTTTTCTCACTACAACTAGTTTTTTGACCGACCGTTTATATGGCAGCTATATGCTATAGTCATCCGATTTTGATAAATGTTTCCAGAATTGTGTGAAGGGGTATAAAACTAATATATACCAAGTTTGGTGACGATTCAATAGAAAACAAAAAAGTTTTTCTCACTAGAACTAGTTTTTTTACTGACCGTTTATATGGCAGCTATATGCTATAGTTATCCGATTTTGATAAATTTTTTTCAGAATTGTGTAAAGGGGTATAAAACTAATTTATACCAAGTTTGGCGACGATTCAATAGAAAACAAAAAAGTTTTTCCCACTAGAACTAGTTTTTTTACTGACCGTTTATATGGCAGCTATATGCTATAGTCATCCGATTTTGATATATTTTTCCAGAATTGTGTGAAGGGGTATAAAACTAATATATACCAAGTTTGGTGACGATTCAATAGAAAACAAAAAAGTTTTTCTCACTAGAACTAGTTTATGGACCGATCGTTCCTATGGCAGCTATATGATATAGTCATCCGATCCGGCCGATTCCGACAAATGTGCAGCCTATGTGTATTTAAAGACTTTTTGCAAAGTTTGGTCAAGATAGCTCTAAAACTGAGGGAGGAGATAGCATAGAAACAGACGGACGGACAGACGGACAGACGGACATGGCTATATAGACTTAGCTCGTCATGCTGATCAAGAATATATATAGTTTATGGGGTCGGAGATGCTTCCTTCTATGCGTTACAAACATCGTGACAATTTTAATATACCCTCTGCAAGGGTATAATAAATATATTTGGAAATGTTGAGCTGACGTCGTCATCATCGTCGTCTCACAACTATGATGCAGCCAATGAAATCGTCAACATTATCGAGGAATTTAATAAATGTCAGCAGAAGCAGAAGCAGATACTCTCCAAAACGAGGATGCCTGCTAATGTGGGATTCCCCATCCTCAAGGCCGAGCGGAAGAAGACTCGAGTTGGTGATTCGGTAGCGCTGGAGCTGGCCGAGCATATTATACCTCCCCGAGAGGTATAACTCTCATCCTTTAGAGAGTCAGAGGGTTAAATGGCGGGCGGTATCTGGTCATCAAAAAATCCGAAGATGACAACTTATATTTAGAGAGCATTTAAAAATTTTTTTTTCAATAAAAAATTGCACAAATTACAATTATAAAAAATCTCATTTTCAATTTCTGGTGGTTGGGTGGGTGGAAATACTCTTTTCAGCTTTTATATAAATACAAGCTGTTGTATTACTTTTATCAACACTTTATTACAGATAACAACAACATCAACACAGTCAACGGCAACAACAACAACAAAAGGTTTCCAGCTATACATAAAAAACAAGTAAGAAAGTCGGTCAAGCCCGACTGTAATATACTCTGTACCTGTTTGTACGAAACTAATAACTTTAAAGTGTGAGGTTTTTTCAAAATCTGAGGGTGGCAACTCTTTCAACCATCGTTCATCTGGTTGAAAAACGATGTATGGGGGCTAGTACCTAGTACAAACCCGTAAAATTATAAAATTTGTATATAATTTCCTATTAACAAAAACGTATCTATATTAGTCACGCGGGAATCACGCGTGATTTCTGACCGCAGGCCATCTCAATTATATCGCTCCACTCATAGCAAGGTCCAATTGGGAAATTACCAGTTAGCTATTGCCTTCTCGCTCTCTCTTTCTCGTAAGTTCTACCAATGGCAACGGTGTTGTTGTTGGCGTTGGTTTTTATTTTCTTTTACATATAGCTCTAATATCGTTCATCTGATCGAAAAATGATGTATGGCGGGTCGATTCAAAATAAGTAGTAGAATATATGTCTAGAATGTTCGAACTATCTATCTTGAAAATTGTGGGAGTTATTTCGTTTTTTTAAATTTGCGGGGGAGGCAGGGGGCGTGGCAAAAATCAAAACTAAACTTGATCTGCCTGCAAGTATAAGAAATATATGTTCCATACACTTCAAACCTCTATCTCTTACCATCTCTGAGATCTCTTCGTTCATACGGACAGACGGACAGACGGACATGGCTATATCGACTCGGCTGTTGATGCTGATCAAGAATATATATACTTTATGGGGTCGGAGATGCTTCCTTCTGGCTGTTACATACATTTGCACAAACCCAATATACTCTGTGTACCTTCGGTACAGAGTATAAAAAAAATTGTTTAAGAACGAAACAACAAAATACTCGCGGTAACAGTGCCGTTCTGTTTTGCTGTTGTAGGAGTAACAGCTGTTCTTCTTCTGCTGTTTTGCTGTTGGATTAGGTGGAAGAGTAGTTTTTATTGTTGCTATTGTGGTTTTTGTTGCTGCTGCCGCTTTTGTCGTTATTGCAGCTCTCGTGGTTTACCCAGCTCGCGTTGTACAGAAAAAAAACACAACGAGAAGGCAAAGCTAACTTCGACTGTGCCGAAGTTTTAATACACTTGAAAAACTTTACTTCAAGTGATTTAACTGGAAAAATATATATAGGATATAGATATCAGATATTTAAAATTTTTAAATCATTGATAATAAAAATTTGATACCATAAAAAAAAAAAGGCTAACATCGGCTACGCCGATGTTTTAAATACCCTTGCAGTTTTTGAAAGTCGCTACAATTGATAACAAACGAGAAGGCAAAGCTAACTTCGACTGTGCCGAAGTTTTAATACACTTGAAAAACTTTACTCCAACTGATTTAACTGGGAAAATATATATAGGATATAGATATCAGATATTTTAAATTTTTAAATCATTGATAATAAAAATTTGATACCATAAAAAAAAACTTTTCTTAGTAAAACACATTTTTCGACCGATCGGTCCTATGGCAGCTATATGCTATAGCCCTCCGATTTTAATAAAATCTTCCAGAATGGTGTGAACGCATATAAAACTAATATATACCAAGATTGGTGACGCTACGATGGGAAATAAAAAAGTTTTTCCCACTAGAACTTGTTTTTTGACCGACCCTTTATATGGCAGCTATATGCTATATTCATCCGATTTTGATAAATTTTTTCACAAATATGTAAAATCATCTAAAACTAATATATACCAAGATTGGTGACGCTTCGATGGAAAAAAAAAAGTTTTTCCCACTAGAACTTGTTTTTTGAGCAACCGTTTATATGGCAGCTATATGCTATATTCATCCGATTTTGATAAATTTTTCCACAAATATGTAAAATCACCTAAAACTAATATATACCAAGATTGGTGACGCTACAACGAAAAATTAAAAAGTTTTTCTCACTAAGATTTATTTTTCGACCGATCGTTCCTATGGCAGCTATAAGATATAGTTATCCGATCCGGCCGGTTCCGACATATTAGTTGCGTGCAGTAAAAAGAAGACTCTGTGCAAAATTTCAGCTCGATAGCTTTAAAACTGAGGGACTAGTTCGCGTAGAAACAGACGGACAGACGGACAGACGGACGGACGGACAGACGGAATTGAACTCGGCTCGTCGTCCTGATCAAGAATATATATAGTTTATGGGGTCGGAAATGAATATTTCTATGCGTTACAAACTTCTGGGCAAAATTAATATACACTTTTCAAGTGTATAAAAAGTTTTTCTCCCTACAACTAGTTTTTTGACCGACCGTTTATATGGCAGCTATATGCTATAGTCATCCGATTTTGATCAATTTTTCCAGAATTGTGTGAAGGGGTATAAAACTAATATATACCAAGTTTGGTGACGATTCAATTGATAACAAAAAAGTTTTTCTCACTAGAACTAGTTTTTTTACTGACCGTTTATATGGCAGCTATATGCTATAGTCATCCGATTTAGATAAATTTTTCCAGAATTGTGTGAAGGAGTATAAAACTAATATATATTAAGTTTGGTGACGATTCAATAGAAAACAAAAAAGTTTTTCTCACTAGAACTAGTTTTTTTACTGACCGTTTATATGGCAGCTATATGCTATAGTCATCCGATTTTGATCAATTTTTCCAGAATTGTGTGAAGAGGTATAAAACTAATATATACCAAGTTTGGTGACGATTCAATAGAAAACAAAAAAGTTTTTCTCAATAGAACTAGTTTTTTTACTGACCGTTTATATGGCAGCTATATGCTATAGTCATCCGATTTTGATAAATTTTTCCAGAATTGTGTGAAGGGGTATAAAACTAATATATACCAAGTTTGGTGACGATTCAATAGAAAACAAAAAAGTTTTTCTCACTAGAACTAGTTTATGGACCGATCGTTCCTATGGCAGCTATATGATATAGTCATCCGATCCGGCCGATTCCGACAAATGTGCAGCCTATGTGTATTTAAAGACTTTTTGCAAAGTTTGGTCAAGATAGCTCTAAAACTGAGGGAGGAGATAGCATAGAAACAGACGGACGGACAGACGGACAGACGGACATGGCTATATAGACTCAGCTCGTCATGCTGATCAAGAATATATATAGTTTATGGGGTCGGAGATGCTTCCTTCTATGCGTTACAAACATCGTGACAATTTTAATATACCCTCTGCAAGGGTATAAAAACTTTTCTTAGTAAAACACATTTTTCGACCGATCGGTCCAATGGTAGCTATATGCTATAGTCATCCGATTTTGATAATTTTTTTTTCAAAATTATGTGAAAGCATATAAAACTAATATATACCAAGATTGGGGACGCTACGATAAAAAACAAAAAAGTTTTTCTCACTAGAAGTAGTTTTTTGACCGACCGTTTATATGGCAGCTATATGCTATAGTCATCCGATTTTGATACATTTTTCAGAATTGTGTGGAAACATATAAAACAAACACATACTACGATTGGAGACGCTACGATGGAAATCAAAAAAGTTTTTCTCACAAAGTCTTATTTTTCGACCGATCGTTCCTATGGCAGCTATATGCTATAGTGATCCGGTTTTGATTCATTTTTCCAGAATTATGTGGAAGCACATAAAACTAACATTTACCAAGATAAGTGACGCTACGATGGAAAACAAAAAAGTTTTTCTAACTAGAACTAGTTCTTAGACCGATCGTTCCTATGGCAGCTATATGATATAGTTATCCGATCCGGCCGGTTCCGACATATTACTTGCGTGCAGTAAAAAGAAGACTCTGTGCAAAATTTCAGCTCGATAGCTTTAAAACTGAGAGACTAGTTCGCGTAGAAACAGAGAGACGGACGGACAAGCGGAAATGAACTCAGCTCGTCGTCCTGATCAAGAATATATATAGTTTATGGGGTCGGAAATGAATATTTCTACACAGAGGGAAAAAACCGAGAGCATTGGACTCAAGATGAGCACAATCGTTACCAAAAACAGTGTAAGAACGGGAAATCTCATATGTAGTAGAATGTTCTCACTTCAAGAACATTTTTTTGAGAACGCAAAAACTTGAATTGAGTTGTTTTTGTTCCGTTTTCAAGAACACTTTTTACTTTTAATGAGAACAAACAATACTCATTTTAAGTAATTTCGTTCTCACACAGAAAAAAAAAACTGTGCCATTCGGGCTCAACTCAACGCCAAACGGGCTCAATAATGACGGGATAGTCGCCCGATAAAAGTTCATAAAATTTTTTTTCTTATAAATTTGCATATATATTAATATAATTATTGTATATTTGGATTCACTTAAGATTTCTTTAATTTGAAGAAACATATATAAATAAATTAATAAGAACTTACTTTAACTTGCCTTGTCTGGGAATCGAACTCGGGACCTCGGGTCTGCGTCTCAGCGCACTCGACCGCGCCGCGCTTGCCAGACTAGGCACCCAATGACATACAAGAGCGTTTGCTCCAGACGACAAAAGAGAGAAGCCAAGAGAGCGAATTTGCTGTTGCTCTCAGCTTGTTCGCTCTCTCTGTTTTTCAACCCCCGTATAGTTGCGAAACACCATAACCCAAAGCCAATGTGGCACGCGCTCACGGAATTGAAAGTCAAAAAGGCAATTATACTCCGACTGAGTTGAATTTTGCTCATTTCAAGAACATTCTGAATATTTGTTCTCAAAAATTTTGAGAAAAATCTGTTATTGTTTTGAGTTGCCGGCAACTTATATTCTGAACAGGTTTTTTCCCTCTGTGTATGCGTTACAAACTTCTGGGCAAAATTAATATACACTTTTCAAGTGTATAAAAATGCATCAATACGAATGGAAGTGATACCCATTATACCAACCCAAATTAAAATGTGAAAATCACAAAAAAAATATAGAAGGCTAACATCGGCCGATGTTTTAAATACCCTTGCAGTTTTTGAAAGGCGCTACCATTGATAACCAAAAAGTTTTTCTCACTAGAATTAGTTTTTAGACCGATCGTTCCTATGACAGCTATATGCTATAGTCATCCGATTTCGATAAATTTTTCCAGAATTGTGTGGAAGTATATAAAGCTAATATATACCTCGATTGGTGATGCTACGATGGAAAACAAAAAAGTTTTTCTCACTAGAACTAGTTTTTGGACCGATTGTTTATATGGCAGCTATATGCTATAGTCATCCGATTTCGATCAATTTTTCCAGAATTGTGTGGAATCATATAAAACTTATATATACCACGATTGGTGACGCTACGATGGAAAACAAAAAAGTTTTTCTCACTAGAACTAGTTTTTTGAGCGACCGTTTATATGGCAGCTATATGCTATAGTCATCCGATTTTGATAAATTTTTCCAGAATTGTGTGAAAGCATATAAAACTTATACATACCACGATTGGTGCCGCTACGATGGAAAACAAAAAAGTTTTTCTCATTAGAACTAGTTTTTGGACCGATGGTTCCTATGGCAGCTATATGATATAGTCATCCGATCCGGCCGATTCCGACAAATGTGCAGCGTATTTGTATTTAAAGACTTTTGGCAAAGTTTGGTCAAGATAGCTTCAAAACTGAGGGAGGAGATAGCATAGAAACAGACGGACAGACGGACAGACGGACGGACGGACGGACGGACGGACGGACAGACGGACAAACGGAAATGAACTCAGCTCGTCATGCTGATCAAGAATATATATACTTTATGTGGTCGGAAATGCTTCCTTCTATGCGTTACAAACATTGTGACAATTTTAATATACCCTCTGCAAGGGTATAAAAAATCCATGAATAACTCATCAAACATCAATACCAGCGCAACAGCAGTAGCACAAGCAGCAGCAGCAGTGTACACATTAGAGCTTCTACCTGAAATATAAAGAGAGGGAGATTATTAGTAAAAGTTATTGTATATACTTACATGCAACAGTCCGGCATCCATTGGTGATTTGAACTCGGGTCCGCGCTCTGACCAACTACAAATCTGGTATTGACATTTTAACCAATTGCACCATTGATGGGTTGAGATGACAAGCACATAATAGCATATAAAATCTATATAAATCTTTTACCTATAAAAAAAAAATAAAAATGAGTGCCAGCAGCAGCAACAAATTTAACAAACGAGGATTGGTGAATGAATTACACGCCCCTTCACGCAAAAACTTTAAACGTCGCAGAGTAGTCACAAAGGGAATCAACGATTTGTGGCAGGCCGATTTAGTTGAGATGGGGGCATACTCATCATTGAACAAGGGCTCCCGATACTTACTAACAGTAATTGACACATTTTCCAAGTTTGCCTGGGGTGCGGCCCTAAAGTCTAAAACTGGCAAAGACGTTACCCTAGCTATGGAGAAAATTTTCAAATCTGGTCGGGGTACCCCAAGAAACATGCAAACCGACGATGGAACCGAATTCTATAATAGTAATTTTAAGGCTTTAATGCAACGCTATAAAATCAATCACAGCACCCTAAAGGCGTCTATTGTCGAAAGATTCAATAGAACCTTAAAAGAGCTAATGTGGCGTGAGTTCAGTTTTAATGGTACACACAAATGGCTTGATGAATATCAAAATTTAATTGATGTTTACAACAATCGGGAGCATAGAACTATAAAAATGCCGCCCAATGAAGTTAATGCATCTAATGAGCAACACATTTTGACAACTGCATATAATCACCTAAAGATGTTCACTGGAAGCAAATTAAAGGTGGGCGATCACGTGCGCATTAGTAAATATAAGCATGTATTCGAAAAGGGGTATACACCTAATTGGACAACTGAAATTTTTAGAATAAGGCAAGTGAGGAACACATTCCCAACATCATTTATGCTGGACGATTTAATTGGCGAGCCCATTAAGGGGTGCTTCTATACAGAGGAATTGAAAAAGAGTCAATTTCCCGATACATATCTCGTTGAAAAGGTGCTAAAAAAGAGGGGTAACAGAGCGCTTGTCCGCTGGTTAGGCTTCCCCAAAAGTGCCGACAGCTGGGTAAATAAAAATGAGATTTTGTAAATGAAAAATAATAACACAAAATGATTTTGACATAAAGATGTCGCAATACTTTCATACGCACACACACACACGCTTATTTGCTTCTGATAAGGCTAGTTCTGTTTGTTTGTTTGTTTTTTTTTTATTTTACTATTTAGTAATGGGTGTGGGGGTCCCAATGTTATTGGAGCTCGTGTGCGTATAGTTCAGAATAATTTTGTTGTTGTTCTTAAAGTCAAGCGTTTGGGAGTGGGGGTAGACATTTGTTTACATTACCAAGGGCATATTCATAAATATTTTACACACTTTAAGTGGTTTAAGTGGGGTGAGTAGAAATGTTGATCATTCATTGCCATCTCAAATTTGTATTTTTGTTTTTTAGCCCTGACATTGTTTCTTCATTAAGGGCGTAGTATTTTTCACTCATTTTTATTTGGCATATAATTTGATTGTTGTGTTCTGGTGTGGTGTGGTGACGTGCACAAATCAAAAACTGTATATAAATCGAGCATATTTAGTGTGCGTCAGTCCAGTCCACTCTGGTCAAACGCTTTGAGAACAACGGCAAAAATAAAACGAGAGCGTAAGTTAAAGTCGGCCCTGCTCGACTTCGATATACCGTTACTCAGGATATAAACATGTCCTAATTGTGGAAGAAATGAGTTTCTTTCCAATTTGCGGGGGAGGCAACTCTACTATAGCTCATCTGATCAGGAAATGATGTATGGCTGATCGATAGGTAATAATTATTAAAATATATGTCTAGAGGGTTCAAGCAATCTATTTTCAAAATTGTGGGTGATATGAGGTATTTTTTAAATTGCGGGGGCGTGAACTTTTCTATCGTTCATCTGATCAGGAAACGATGTATGGCGGATCGATAGGTAGTGATGATTAAAATATATGTCTAGAGGGTTCGAATTATCTATTTTTAAAGTTGTGGGAGATATGAGGTATTTTTCAAATTGCGGGGGCGGCAACTCTACTATAGTTCATCTGATCGAAAAACGAGAAGGCAAAGCTAACTTCGACTGTGCCGAAGTTTTAATACACTTGAAAAACTTTACTCCAACTGATTTAACCTGTAAAATTTATATAGGATATAGATATCAGATATTAAAAAATTTTAAATCATTGATAATAAAAATTTGGTACCATAAAAAAACACTTTTCTTAGTAAATCACATTTTCCGACCGATTGGTCCTATGGCAGCTATATGCTATAGTCATCCGATTTTGATAAATTTTTTCAAAAATTTGTAAAATCATATAAAACTAATATCTACCAAGATTGGTGACGATACGATGGAAAACTAAAAAAGTTTCCTCACTAGAACTTGTTTTTTGACCGACCGTTCGTATGGCAGCTATATGCTATAGTCATCCGATTTTGATAAATTTTTCCTGAATTGTATGAAAGCATATAAAACTAATATCTACCACGATTGGTGGCGTTACGATGAAAAACAAAAAAGTTTTTCTTACTAGAGCTAGTTTTTTGACCAATCGTTCCTATGTCAGCTATATGATATAGTCATCCGATTTCGATAAATTTGTTCAGTATTATGTGGAAACATGTAAAACTAATATATACCAAGATTGGTGACGCTACAATGGAAAACAAAAAAGTTTTTTTCACTAACACTTATTTTCCGACCGATCGTTCCTATGGCAGCTATACGATATAGTCATCCGATCCGGCCGGTTATGACATATTAGTTGCGTGCAGCAAAAAGAAGACTCTGCGCAAAATTTCAGCTCGATAGCTTTAAAACTGAGGGACTAGTTCGCGTAGAAACAGACAGACAGACAGACGGACAGACAGACGGACAGACAGACGGACAGACGGACGGACGGACAGACGGAATTGAACTCAGCTCGTCGTCCTGATCAAGAATATATATAGTTTATGGGGTCGGAAATTAATATTTCTATGCGTTACAAACTTCTGGGCAAAATTAATATACACTTTTCAAGTGTATAATGATGTATGGCGGATCGATAGGTAATGATGATTAAGATATATGTCTAGAAGGGTGGAACAATCTATTTTTAAAATTGTGAGAGATATAAGGTATTTTTCAAATTGCGGGGGTGGCAACTCTACTATAGTTCATCTGATCGAAAAATGATGTATGGCGGATCGATAGGTAATGATGATTAAGATATATGTCTAGAAGGTTTGAACAGTCTATTTTCAAAATTGTGGGAGATATGAGGTTTTTTTCAAATTGCGGGGGTGGCAACTCTACTATCGTTCATCTGATCGAAAAATGATGTACGGCTGATCGATAGGTAATAATTATTATACCCGTTACTCGTAGATCAAAAAGGGTATACTAAGTTCGTGCAAATGTATGTAACAGGCAGAAGGAAGCATCTCCGACCCCATAAAGTATATATATTCTTGATCAGCATCAATAGCCGAGTCGATATAGACATGTCCGTCTGTCCGTCTGTCCGTCTGTCTGTCTGTCCGTCTGTCTGTCTGTCTGTATGAACACCTAGATCTCAGGAACTATAAGAGCTAGAGCTACCATTTTTTCAGTGTAGACTTGTATCTTCTGCACGCAGATCAAGTTTGTTTAAAATTTTGGCCACGCCCCCTCCCGCCCCCGCAATATGAAAAAACCTCATATCTCCCACAATTTTGAAAATTGATTGTTCGAACCTTCTAGACATATATTTTAATCATCATTACCTATCGATCCGCCATACATCATTTTTCGATCAGATGAACGATTGAAGAGTTACCGCCCCCGCAATATGAAAAATTCCTCATATCTCCCACAATTTGGGTAACCTTACCCTGAGTAACGGGTATATCGAAGTCGAGCAGGGCCGACTTCAACTTACGCTCTCGTTAAAATATATGTTTAGAAGGTTTAAACAATCTATTTTCAAAATTGTGGGAGATATGAGGTTTTTTTCAAATTGCGGGGGTGGCAACTCTACTAAAGTTCATCTGATCGAAAAATGATGTATGGCGGATCGATAGGTAATGATGATTAAAATATATGTCTAGAAGGTTTGAACAGTCTATTTTCAAAATTGTGGGAGATATGAGGTTTTTTTCAAATTGCGGGGGCGGGAGGGGGCGTGGCAAAAATTTGAAACAAACTTGATCTGCCTGCAAACAATACAAGTCTACACTGAAAATTTTGTAGCTCTAGCTCTTATAGTCTCTGAGATCTAGGTGTTCATACGGACAGACGGACAGACGGACGGACGGACAGACGGACATGTCTATATCGACTCGGCTATTGGTGCTGATCAAGAATATATATACTTTATGGGGTCGGAAATGCTTCCTTCTGCCTGTTACATACATTTGCACGAACTTAGTATACCCTTTTTACTCTACGAGTAACGGGTATAAAAATCACAATCAAAATGGTTCAAAATAAAATGGGACTTTTATTTGTGATTTTATACTCGCATCATTGGATGTATGGAGTGGCCAATCCAGTCCCTGACTCCAACTGGGGGGATTTACCCACTATCTCACTAAATGTGAGTGAGAGTTATTTATCATTCGGCTGCCAACGAATGATACGATTCTTGTGGCAATGAACTTCCGACTTTGGAAGCAGAGCTTTCTCTTGACCAACAAATTAAATGACGGTGAAGGAACAGGAGGAGAAGGAATATGGGACCAGACAACACTCCCACCGATGACAACTGCACCAGCACCAGCACCATTAACGATGACATCAGAATCACCTACGTTAATAACAACAACTTTCGCTTCGAGGGCTTTACTGGCGGCTGGTGATGATGATGATGATGATTATCAAAGTGGTTCTGGGTGTAAATGAGGGAATGCCTGACACTGGCAGTAGTGATGGATTTCCCCATACATTTGGGGGTGACGACGACCTGGATGACTATTATGAGGAAGAAGCAGAAGCGGAGGACAGTCAAAGTAATTCAACAATGGTAAATATAGGTATGAGAATAGGTGGTGGTGGTGATTCGAACTCGGTTACTAAAAATGGCAACGAGCGCTCAGATCTTTTCCAATCAACTAATAAATTAGTTATTCAGGCGTTTAGGGACAGTTTGATAAAAAAAGAAGCCGCAATTGGCGGTGTTATAGATAGTGCTAACGATTTTTATCGTTATTTCAGAATTGCTTACAATAACTATCAAATAGACATTCTGTTGCCCGTCCGACTAGTTGTCTAGCACCGCTGATGTCCAATGAAGAAACAGATCAAACACATCTAAAGGCGCATTGTCTCTTATTTATTTGTGTTTGTCAAATCCAGAACTCAAAGCGGATCGCTTTAAAAAACTGAAATTACTTAGGTTAGGATTTCATACAATTTTGGATTTCTTAACTTCTTACCCTAGTCTTCGCTTCTTGGCTGCGAACAAACAACTAAATTCAACCCCAGCCAAGAGGCTGGGCTTAACCTATTACTTTATAGGATTCAGCGCAGCTGAATGTTATTTACTTTAATAAATAGGTACCGCTAAGAATGGCAAGCTCAAAGCGAAGAGTGATATATATATAGCTTCGCTGTGGGCTGCCTAAAATAATATGTTGTTGTTGTTGTCATTGCATTTGATTTGACTAGCAGCAGATTAGAGTACTTTTGTTTGGGTATATAAGTTAACAAGTAACCCTCGCGCACTATACTACTCGAGCGACCCCCGCACCCATAGCGCTGACGCATCAAATACCAACGTTCAGTGCCCTGGCCAGCGCGGTAACCTGATCCCTTGCTTAGCTGCAAGAGCAGCGTTATCACTTATGCTGAGCCTGCATTTATCCATGTAGCTTAAGTATTTGTAGTTTGTCTTTTGTAGCTTTTGCCTTCAGCGTTTGGTTGTCTCCAAGTTTAGATTTAGTTTTGTATTGCTTTCGGTTGCCAACGCAACAATAAAGATTCATGTACTCCGGCACTTGCCGTAAATAATATTGTTTTATTGCTGAGCCACAAGGCCAGTAATTGGAAGCTGTAGCTTTCCCAACCTAATCACAGTTCCAGCTATCATCCCCTTGGGACATCTGGAACCCCCTTCTTGGATACTACCGAGAACTAGAAGGCCGCAACTAGCTGCCTTAACTGGATAGAAGTTACCATTTACCTTAAGCGAGGCTGGTCGAGTATCACTGGATTCCCTTCAGCCACGGAACTGGTATAATTGGCGCCCAACTATAAAGAATTCAAACGTAATATTACGTCCCTGAGAGAAAAATGTAAGTGAGTTGTTTAACCAACACAGAAAAAAAAAAGAAAAAAAATAGAAGGCTAACATCGGCTGCGCCGATGTTTTAAATACCCTTGCAGTTTTTGAAAAGCGCTACCATTGATAACAAAAAAGTTTTTCTCAATAGAATAAGTTTTTTGACCGATCGTTCCTATGGCAGCTATATGCTATAGTCATCCGATTTCGATACATTTTTCCAGAATTGTGTGGAAGTATATGAAACTTATATATACCACGATTGGTGATGCTACGATGGAAAACAAAAAAGTTTTTCTCACTAAAACTAGTTTTTGAACCGACCGTTTATATGGCAGCTATATGCTTTAGTCATCCGATTTTGATTAATTTTTCCAGAATTGTGTGGAATCATATAAAATTTATATATACCACGTTTGGTGACGTTACAATGGAAAACAAAAAAGTTTTTCCCACTAGAACTATTTTTTGGACCAACCGTTTATATGGCAGCTATATGCAATAGTCATCCGATTTTGATCAATTTTTCCAGAATTGTGTGGAAGCATATAAAACTAATATATACCACGATTGGTGATGCTACGATGGAAAACAAAAAAGTTTTTCTCATTAGAACTAGTTTTTGGACCGATCGTTCCTATGGCAGCTATATGATATAGTCATCCGATCCGGCCGATTCCGACAAATGTGCAGCGTATTTGTATTTAAAGAGTTTTTGCAAAGTTTGGTCAAGATAGCTTTAAAACTGAGGGAGGAGATAGCATAGAAACAGACGGACAGACGGACAGACGGACAGACGGACAGACGGACGGACGGACGGACAGACGGACAGACGGAAATGAACTCAGCTCGTCATGCTGATCAAGAATATATATACTTTATGTGGTCGGAAATGCTTCCTTCACTGCGTTACAAACATCGTGACAATTTTAATATACCCTCTGCAAGGGTATAAAAATAAGTTTTTTTTTTAAATAAATAAACAGCAAAAGTGAGTGAGAAAGTTTTTAATATACCACAAAATAATTTCTTAATTTTTGTTGCCGATTGTGCAAATCGGCCAAACCGTATAAAGTGAAGTGTCAAGCAATAGGCTATTGCGCAAAAGCTGATGAGCGGGTCACAGGCGTATAGAGAAGTAAAAATAGAATACGACAGTGACGATAGTTTCGACTTAGAACAACAGGTTGGTTTCGCGGTGCAATCCCAAGAAACAGTAGAAATGGATGTGAACCAAATACAAGCCCTAGTGGCAGGTGCCATCAATACCGCTTTGCTTGCGCAGGAGCAGAGGCTTCAAAACGAATTTCAGACACAAATGAATTTAATGCAACAACAGGTCAGTAGCCTGCGTATAGAGCCACCTCAGGTGGAGACATATCAAAGGGTTTCGGTCAGCCCTAATGTTAAATGTGACATACCGCTTGATATAATAAAATCAGTACCCGAGTTTAGCGGTTCACAAGACGAATACGTGGCATGGAGACAGTCCGCCACAGACGCATATGAGCTTTTCAGGCCATATAATGGCAGCAGTACACACTACCAAGCTGTCACTATTATAAGAAACAGAATTAGAGGTGCAGCAAGAGCATTGCTAGTATCACACAATACAGTTCTCAACTTCGACGCTATTATAGCTAGGTTGGACTGCACGTACTCTGACAAAACATCGCTACGGCTCCTTCGACAGGGGTTAGAGATGGTTAGGCAAGGCGAATTAAGCCTTATGCAGTACTATGACGAGGTCGAGCGAAAGCTAACCCTTGTCACAAATAAAATTGTCATGACTCATGAAGAAGATGCAGCTGCATTGCTTAATGAAGAGGTTAGATGTGACGCATTGCATGCGTTTGTCTCAGGACTCAAAAAGTCCCTTAAGGCAATTGTATTCCCGGCCCAGCCGAAAGATTTGCCATCCGCTCTGGCACTGGCCAGGGAGGCGGAAGCTAGTATCGAACGTAGCGTATTTGCAGCTACATATGCCAGAGCTGTTGAAGAAAAAGCCCAGGCAACTGAGTACAGTAGAAATCAGAATCGGCCCAAACAAGGTAAATACAACAAGGATGACCGTACTGGGGAAAAAAACCCTCATTTTGTTAAGAGACAGAACAAACAGCAGCATAATGAGCCTACCCAAGAACAGAGTAACAAGGAAGATCACAACCAGCCCACAGAGGCTATGGAAGTGGACGCATCTTCAAAATTTAGACAGCCCACGAATTTCGTGAAAAATCACACCGGTGGCAATCAGACCCAAAAAAGGCAGAATCAGTCTGAGCGTATGACAGGCCAAAGACGCCAGCGAGTGAACAATGTTGTTCAGAACACCACTGACAACGAAGAGCAGGACTATAGGGTCGCAGCGACAGCAGCAGTAGCTGACTTAGACGATGACAATGACTCTGTAGACGACAATGATTTGCTCAATTTTTTAGAGAGCGTTCCCAAATGCCGTTCATCGAACGCCGGTTGGCTGGGAGAACATTAAAAATCTTAATAGATACTGGGGCGGCAAAGAATTACGTAAAGCCCGTAAAGGAGCTAAGAAGCGTAATTCCTGTCGAAAAGCCCTTCACTGTGAGCTCAATACATGGCTCCAGTAAAATTCAAAACAAATGTACAATGAAAATTTTTGGACAAAGTTCCTCTTTCTTTTTTGCTGGATACGCTCGGTACGTTTGATGCAATCATTGGCTTCGACTTGCTAACGCAGGCAGGAGTGACGTTAAACCTACACAGCAGCGTTATTACCTATAATAATATGTCGGAAAAGTTACAATTTCACGAGTGCGATAGCGTAAACTTCACACACGTTGATGACATAGTGGTACCATTCTCCGTAAAGGCGGAATTTAAAAAGATGATACTGAAAAGAATTAAGGCGTTTTCGACCTCTAACGAGGCGTTACCCTTCAACACTACAATACGCACAATAGATAACGATCCGGTATATTCCAAGCTATACCCACACCCGATGGGGGTAGCAGATTTCGTTAACAAAGAAATCAAACAGCTTTTGAAAGATGGAATTATCAGACCATCAAGGTCCCCATATAACAGCCCAACTTGGGTTGTTGACAAAAAAGGAACCGATACCGACGGTAACAAGAATAAACGGCTGGTAACCGACTTCAGGAAACTGAATGAGCGAACTATCGCCGATCGGTACCCAATGCCAAGCATTCCCATGATTCTAGCGAACTTGGGAAAAGCTAATTTTATCTGGCTGAACAAGACAGAGAGAAAACGTCATTCTCGGTAAACAGTGGAAAGTATGAATATTGTCGTTTACCATTTGGTATATTGATGACATATTAAGAGATCACATAGGCAAAATATGTTATGTCTATGTAGACGATGTAATCGTCTTCTCTGAGAATGAGGCTGATCATGTAAAACACATTGACATGGTACTGCAGTGCCTATGCGAGGCAAACATGAGAGTCTCACAGGAAAAAACAAAATTTTTCAAAGAAAGCGTCGAATACTTGGGTTTTGTGGTAACCAAGAACGGGGCAAAAACTGACCCAGAAAAGGTTGCGGCCATACAAAACTACATTGAACCAAAGAATCTATTCAGCCTCAGATCCTTCCTTGGCCTTGCAAGCTACTACAGAGGATTTGTTAAGGACTTCGCGTCAATAGCAAGACCATTGACTAAAATACTTAAAGGCGAAAACGGCACAGTCAGTAAGCACATGTCAAAAAAGGTTCAGATAGAATTCAACGAGACTCAGCGCAACGCGTTTGAACGCATGCGAAATATCTTGGCATCAGAAGATGTAATCCTACTATACCCGGATTTTAAACAACCCTTTGATTTGACTACCGATGCTTCCGCAAGTGGTATCGGAGCTGTATTGTCCCAGGGAGGCAAGCCGATCACAATGATATCTCGTACACTTAAACAAAGTGAGTCGCACTATGCCACAAACGAGAGGGAACTGCTAGCCATTGTGTGGGCTTTAGGCAAGCTCCACAACTATTTGTATGGTACCAAAGAAATCAATATCTTTACTGACCATCAGCCCCTTACCTTTGCAGTTTCAGACAGAAATACGAATGCCAAAATCAAAAGGTGGAAGGCATTCATTGATGAACACAACGCGAAAGTGTTCTACAAGCCAGGCAAAGAGAATCATGTAGCAGATGCTTTATCGCGGCAGAACATAAACGCCCTACAAAACGAGCCTCAGTCCGATGCTGCTACAATTCATAGTGAACTTTCACTGACCTACACGGTCGACACCACTGAAAAGCCTGTAAATTGTTTCAGGAATCAAATAATCTTGGAAGAGGCAAAGTTCCCACTCAAGCGATTATTCATACTATTTGGCGATAAATCCCGCCATATGTTCCACTTTACGGACAAAGACACACTTTTCGAAACAATAAAGCCGGTTATCAACCCAAATGTGGTCAACGCAATTCATTGCGACTTTCCAACTTTGGCCAGCATTCAACATGCCTTGGTGTTGAATTTTCCTGCAACCAAATTTTGGCACTGCAAAAACTTCGTGGCAGACATCTCAGACAAAAATGAGCAGGTGGAAATAGTCACCGCAGAGCATAACCGTGCACACAGAGCTGCCCAAGAAAATATTAAACAAATCCTCCGTGATTATTATTTTCCGAAAATGACCAAGCTAATAAATGAAGTGGTCGCAAATTGCAAAGTGTGCACCAAAGCAAAATACGACAGACACCCCAAGAAACAAGAACTAGGGGTGACACCAATTCCATCTTATGTTGGTGAAATGCTGCATATTGATATTTTTTCCACTGCAAAAAAATTATTTCTAACTTGCATCGACAAGTTTTCCAAATTCGCGGTTGTACAACCATTGGCGTCTCGAGCAATAGTGGATGTGAAAAATCCTATCATCCAGTTAATAAATCTATTTCCAGACACTAAGACAATATACTGCGATAACGAAGCATCTTTCAACTCTGAAACGATCACATCGTTACTTAAAAACCAGTATGGCATAGATGTTGTAAATGCACCTCCAATGCATAGTACTTCAAACGGACAAGTCGAACGCTTTCACAGTACGCTGGGAGAACTCTCAAGGTGCATAACTCTCGACAAAAAAGTTGACGACACAGTAGAATCGATCATGAGGGCAACAGTGGAATACAATAAATCAGTACACTCGGTCACTGACCAAAGGCCCATTGATGTAATACATGTGGCATCCGATGAAGTCAAACAAGCGATAAAAATTAAAATTGCGAAAGCGCAGCAAACCAACCTCGACAGATGCAACCCAGACAGACAAAACAGAGTATTTGAAGTAGGAGAAAAAGTTTTTTTAAAAAACAATAGAAGGCTAGGCAACAAATTAACCCCGCTATGCTCAGAAGAAACTATACAAGCAGACATGGGAACGTCAGTTCTTATTAAGGGGAGGGTGGTCCATAAAGACAACCTTAGATAAAAGTCGCCTAAGCAAGAATACAAAATATTGATAGTTTTACATTTCTTTTTCTTACAGGCTTGTACGAACGTTTCTGTTTCTATTGGCCGTAGCTAATGCTCGGATCACCGACTATTCCCACTCCAGTTATATCCCAGTAATTGAGGGAAAGGCATTGGTATGGGAATAAAGGGATTATATTAGGCATATAAGTAACTTGACAGAGTTCTCAAATATAGTAGGCGAAACAGAAAAACTGTCCGAAGCATTTCCGAAATCGCACATGCGACAACTACTAGAGGTCGATACGAACCATATTAAAAGTCTTCTGTCTGTGTTAAAGATCCATCATAGAATGGCCAGAAGTTTAGACTTTTTAGGAACCGCACTAAAAGTCGTTGCTGGGACCCCAGATGCCTCAGATTTTGAAAAAGTTAGATGGTCCGAATCTCAGCTCATTGAGGCAAACAATAGGCAAATAGTTATTAACTCCGAGACCCAGAGAAAATTAAATCAGCTGACTGAAACAGTCAATAAAATAATTAAATCAAAGCAAAGCGAATTAGTTGACACTCCACACTTGTATGAAACTTTACTAGCCCGAAATAGAATGATAATAACGGAAATTGAGAACTTAATGCTCACAATCACTCTTGCTAAATCAGGGATAATAAATCCTACTATTTTTGATCATAACGATTTGAGATCTGTGTTAGTTGAGCATCCCACAGAAGTCCCTATAGTTAGTTTAATGGAGGCAGCTAAAATTAAAATCTTTCAATCTGAAGATATTGTTCATATATTAATTGAATACCCTAGAGTTAAGTACATATGCAGAAAGGTCACCATTTTTCCTGTACCACATGACCATACCATACTGCAGCTGCAAGATGATACCTTAGCAGAATGTGACAAGGAAGTTCTAGCAGTCACCGATTGCATCACGACCACTGGAGATTCCTTCTGCAAGATAGCACCCCATGACACGTGCGCGCGAGCCCTTCATGCGGGAGACACGGCCAACTGTCAAACTCAGCCCAGTCACCTAGAACCTTTGACACTTGTGGATGAAGGAGTAATAATCATCAACGATAGTCCAGCTCGCGCCAGCACCGATGGTGGCCCAGAGATCGAAACCAATGGCACGCATCTCGTTACATTTGAGCGTTTTGCTATCATCAATAGCACGAAATTCCTGAATCAGCGAGAGGCCCTGAACAAAATTCCAGGCATAGCTGTCTCACCTTTGTTGAACATCGTTAACCACGACCCTGTGTTAAGCATGCCTCTTCTCCACCGAATGAACAACCGCAATCTTAATGTCATCCAGGATCTGAAAGACGAAGTAAAGGCAGCTGGGTCGCCAAAGGCATGGTTCGCAGCCGGAGTAGGATTTGTCCTCATCTTCAACGGTTCCATCTTCCTCTGCCAGTATTTGAGGAAGAGACGAGCTTCAAGGAAGATACAGAAGATCGTCGATAAATTCAACATGACCGAGGACGGTCATAATTCTGAGGGGGGAGTAGTTAACAAGTAACCCTCGCGCACTATACTACTCGAGCGACCCCCGCACCCATAGCGCTGACGCATCAAATTCCAACGTTCAGTGCCCTGGCCAGCGCGGTAACCTGATCCCTTGCTTAGCTGCAAGAGCAGCGTTATCACTTATGCTGAGCCTGCATTTATCCATGTAGCTTAAGTATTTGTAGTTTGTCTTTTGTAGCTTTTGCCTTCAGCGTTTGGTTGTCTCCAAGTTTAGATTTAGTTTTGTATTGCTTTCGGTTGCCAACGCAACAATAAAGATTCATGTACTCCGGCACTTGCCGTAAATAATATTGTTTTATTGCTGAGCCACAAGGCCAGTAATTGGAAGCTGTAGCTTTCCCAACCTAATCACAGTTCCAGCTATCATCCCCTTGGGACATCTGGAACCCCCTTCTTGGATACTACCGAGAACTAGAAGGCCGCAACTAGCTGCCTTAACTGGATAGAAGTTACCATCTACCTTAAGCGAGGCTGGTCGAGTATCACTGGATTCCCTTCAGCCACGGAACTGGTATAATTTATATGTTTATAGCTGCTGCTGGGCTTAAATTATTGGCAGACCTAAATTTCGGCAACATTCCCCTCCCAGTAAGCGGACGCAGTCCGCAGGACGTAGGAGCTTGCTTATTAATTGCCGACATCAAGGACTGCTAACTTGACTGCTGGCCTGGATAAGACGCCATCCGATGTCTGGACCTTAGCACGCCTTACTTGTCCATCTTCTGCGGTAGTTACCTCGATGACGCGGCCCTTTGTCCACGTGTTCCGGCGTTGATTTTCGTCGACGATCAGTACGATATCCTCGACTGCGATAGGCTTAACTTTTTGATGCCATTTGGTTCTCCTGGTTAGTAGTAAGGATTTGGGGGAACGGGCATCAATTAACATTTCTGGTTTGAGTTGAGCCACCCAAAAATGCAAAAATGTTTGATGACCACTTTAAATATGATTAAAATATATGTGTGAGAACTCACTCATACAAGTCCCAATAGATAGGGACCAGGTAATGGGAGAAAAAGGTTCGTTTCGGGCGCACAAGTGTGAAAAGTAAACACACGCAGATAAGAAGCGCATGTGCAAAGGAAAATTTTAAGTATGACTTAGTGAGCGTTTAAAGCTAATTAATTTTTATAAAAATTGAAATATACATTTCTTATATATACCATTAAATAGGTCTTGAAAATACCTTTCGAATGAACCCCCACTTGCTTTTTTTTTTTTTTAGTAGGGGAATTTTTTCATATTTGAAATTTCGGGTGTTTGAGGGTAGTAGTAGGGATATGGGGGATCGGGAATTTTTGGTCTGAACTCACCACACCATTTTCACCACACTTAGCCGGGACACATTTGTCAAAAATTTCCCACTTATCCGGAAACTATTTCCCACAATTTCCTTGAAATGGTCATATGCAGCACTTAGCCGGGACACATTTGACGAAAATTTCCCACTTACCCGGAAACTATTTCCCACAATTTCCTTGAAATGGTCATATGCAGCACCCCCACTGCTGTACTCCGTACTACCTTTGCCCACCGCGCTTTAGCAGACCCCGTTTACCTGCTAGTCCCTGGCCTACAAATATTCAAACTGCTGAACTCCTGACTATCTCAGCCCACCACTAGGCAAAGGTGCCTGCACTTATGCAGGTAGGCGATGGGTTTCTACAGTTGTGGGCGTTCCCTATATGTGCGCCTATTCCTTTTTGGTTTACCACGATAAGTGTTATCTTTTCACCACGATAAGTGTTATCTGTTGGTTTCCCATACTTGTGGGCGTTTCCTTCATTTACTCATGTTCCTCATTTCTCCACCACAGAATATGTGCGCCTGGTCTAGCAATGATTTCTCAACTTTTACCCTGTTTGCGTCGTAAACTGTATTTTCTATAAATAAGCAAACCTTCTAAACTGTAAAAGTAAGGACCATAAGGGCTGGAGGGTGATAGTGAAAATTTGTAATTGAAAAGAATGATGTCTCGTTTTACTATTGATTTATTTTATATGCTTATATAAAAATGTTTGGAAGACTCTAATTTTGTTTATGCTGATCGCGTTTCTTGGCACATGCGCTTTCCAAGTGTGTATCTGATCCACAGTAATTGCAATAGATAAGTGGGGTGTATCCGCTCTTGCGCGGATCAGCTCCAAAAAGACGTTTAAAGTTATCCATTATTAAAATGCAATCAAAGTATGCACCTGCTCAGGTGGTATTCTGTAGTGGACTGAGAGTACAGTAGCATTTTCCGATCCCCCATATCCCTACTACTACCCTCAAACACCCGAAATTTCAAATATGAAAAAATTCCCCTACTAAAAAAAAAAAAAAAGCAAGTGGGGGTTCATTCGAAAGGTATTTTAAGACCTATTTAATGGTATACATAAGAAATGTATATTTCAATTTGTAATAAAATTAATTAGCTTTAAACGCTCACTAAGTCATGCTTAAAATTTTCCTTTGCACATGCGCTTCTTATCTGCATGTGTTTACTTTTCACACTTGTGCGCCCGAAACGAACCTTTTTCTCCCATTACCTGGTCCCTATCTGTTGCGACTTGTATGAGTGATCTCACACATATATTTTAATCATATTTAAAGTGGTCATCAAACATTTTTGCATTTTTGGGTGGCTCAACTCAAACCAGAAATGTTAATTGATGCCCGTTCCCCCAAATCCTTACTACTTGCAGCTGATAGCTGTTAGCTGTAATCTAACATGATATCAACATGATATCATCTCAGTATAGATCTTTAATCCTATAATCTTTTAACCTAACCTAAACAAACAATCAGATAGTCTCCTTTCATACCGATACATTTAACGGTCTTCCTGCATAAGGAACATATCTTTTCAATCGACGCCAGGTATTCCCGCAACCTTTTATAAACGATTGCGTTGCAGTTCATCGCTTAGTTAACTCCAAACGGTGTTTCAAGACGCTACGGTGAAAATTCCTATAAATCGTTAATACTTTTGAACGGTGTTTTAAACTCTATCCGTATTACTTTGTAAAGCATTTAAACTTTAAAACGGTGTTTAAACGGTGTGATAAAAAAAAAAATTGACTAATATGGCTAGTGCATCCAAAATTGTGTGTGATTTATGCAATCGCGTTTTCAATGGACTGGAGGCTTTTACAGCGCATTACAACGATTGTACGGGACCAATCATTGTAAATGCTTATGACCGAATCAGAGCTGACTCAGGAAGATCAACCATGCGTCAGGGACGACGCAATAACGATGAACACCCCAATGTTAGCCATTCTAAGCGAATAAGGATGGACACGCCTCAAGACGCAGTTAACCGCATGTGGAATCCGTCATCTAATCAGCCACCAAGAAAAGATGAAAATCCAGAAGTTCAATGCGAAGTATGCGGAATCAAATACATGCAATCCAGGCACAACAAACATTTAAGGGCTGACATCCACAAAGAAGCAGAGATTGCTGCATTGGAGAGAAATGGGAATATTATTTTAATATCTCCCCCACACAGATGCCGGTGAAGTCTTACCGCATATTAGGCAATTGCCAGGACTCAATTGACCTACGGGAATTTTACGAGATGAGTAAGAACGATATTCTGCAAATTATTCGTTTGAGTCGAAGCGAATATAGAGCCATAAAGCTGAATTTTAAAGTTAATGGTACGTACGTCAAGCAAGTAGATGACGGAGTCACAGTCGAATCACTAAAGCATTTTATAACGGCTTTCAAGCCACTTTATGAGGAAGATTCTATTGAAGAACTTCTTGAAATCGTTCTTGAACAATTAATCTTACTCAGCTCTGAGTTTCAAGAAAAGGATAGCGGATGGGCCATAAAATGCTTTAACCATTTCGAAATAACATGCTTTAAACTGGAGCATGTTCCTGCTAGCGGTTATGTTCCTATGCCTGAAAAGCTTATGAAACGCAATGCAGTCATTAACGTAAAAAATAATGACAAATATTGCTTTAAATGGTGTATCTAGCTTCAATTGCATATTACTTTCATGAAAATGCAATGCAATCCGAGACACAAAGAAAAATATTAACAAAAACAAATTACTATCGGATATTTGATATATCTCAAGATGTTATTGTATATAGAGGAAGAACCCTGAACTTTACCGGAATACAATTTCCAATCACCAAAAAAGGGATTGAAATTTTTGAAAAAAGTAATCCTGAATATAGTATCAATGTCTATGAAATTGACGGTTCCCCCAAAAATGAATATGTTGTTGGTCCTACAATAAGATCTAAAGAACAACGGGTACACCATGTTAGCTTGTTAGGAATCAATAACGACTCAAAAGATCTCCTACACTATGCCTACATAACAAGCATGACAACATTATGCAAGTCACAATATTCAAACGCTCATCAACATGTGTTTTGTCATAATTGCCTTCAATGCTATGCTTCAGACAATAAAACTCATGATTTCAAAGAATGTGGAAAAGTAGCCGCTGTCTATCCCAAGCCTAACACCAAAACGTCGTTCAAAAATCACCATAAAAAATTATCACCACCTGTAACGATATATGCAGATATAGAGGCAGTCTTGAAAATTATTCGTATGCGGTGAATTCATCTAATAATTCATCAACCACCAAGGCACAAAGGCACACGGCATGCGCAGTTTCATTTTATGTTGTGCATAAACATAACACTCATTTAAATGAGAAATGGACATATGAAGGTAAATTCAATTAAATAACTAGCAAAACATAAAAGTACTAAAACATTTATGTATTTTGTTCTTATAGGAACTGATTGTATGACTAAATTTTGTGAAGCGCTCAAGAGAACAACAACCCGCCTTTATAAACAATACTGCTGCGCCTGTGATGATTCAATCCCCAATTATGAAGACCGAGAATCGTATTTTGATCGTTTCACCGGAAAGTATGTTGGACCTATTCATAAGAAGTGTAAGCAAACGTATAAGATAAAATTCCCCACATTTCCTGTTGTGTTTCACAATTTATCACGCTATGACATACACTTGTTTATAACAGAGCTAGGCGATAACTTAAGCATAATACCGTGTATAATACCATTTATATAATATTCAATATATAGATTCAAATAGGTTTCTCAATGCAAGCTTAGAAAAACGAGAGCGTAAGTTGAAGTCGGCCCTGCTCGACTTCGATATACCCGTTACTCAGGGTAAGGTTTATTTAAGAATATTTTATTAGATCACAACATGCCCAAATTGTGGAGGATATGAGTTTTTTTTTCAAATTGCGGGGGTGTCAACTCTACTATAGCTCATCTGATCAGGAAATAATGTATGGCGGATCGATAGGTAATGATGATTAAAATATATGTCTAGAAGGTTCGAACAATCTATTTTCAAAATTGTGGGAGATATGAGGTATTTTTCAAATTGCGTGGGCGGGAGCTTTTCTATCGTTCATCTGATCAAGAAATGATGTATGGCAGATCGGTAGGTAATAACTATTAAAATATATGTCTAAAAGGTTTGAACAGTCTATCTTCAAAATTGTGGGAGATATGAGGTTTTTTTCAAATTGCGGGGGCGGGTGGGGGCGTGGCAAAATTTTGAAACAAACTTGATCTGCGTGCAGACAATACAAGTCTACTTTGAAAATTTGGTAACTCTAGCTCTTATAGTCTCTGAGATCTAGGTGTTCATACAGACAGACGGACAGACGGACGGACGGACGGACGGACGGACGGACGGACAGACGGACATGTCTATATCGACTCGGCTATTGATGCTGATCAAGAATATATATACTTTATGGGGTCGGAAATGCTTCCTTCTGCCTGTTACATACATTTGCACGAACTTAGTATACCCTTTTTACTCTACGAGTAACGGGTATAATTAGCTAGTTACATGGATCCTGAAAATTTTAAAATATTAAAGAAGAATTTCAGTGGACAGCAATTTGAGCAGATGCGTCGAAAGGGAGTGTTTCCATATGACTATTTAGATAGTTTTGAAAAGTTGTTGGAGAATAAACTTCCTTCAAAAGACAAATTTTATAATTCTCTTAGTGATGAGGAATGTAGTAACGAAGATTATGAGTTTGCCCAAGAAGTTTGGCGTTCCTTTGGTTGTCAAAAAATAAGCGATTACCTTAAACTTTATTTGGAAAGCGATGTATTAATACTAGCTGACGTTTTTGAGAATTTTAGATCTATTTGCTTAAATATATATAAGTTGGATCCGATTAATTATGTTACTGCTCCTTCAATATCATGGGATGCCATGCTTAAATTTACCAAAGTTGAGCTTGAGCTTATAAGTGACCCCGATATATACAATTTTTTAAAAAGAGCAATTCGCGGAGGTCTTACTCAATGCACTCTACGACAATCAACCGCAAACAATAAATATATTGAAAATTTTAATTCAAAAAAACTTATAAATTTTTTGCTCTATATTGATGCAAATAATTTATATGGTTGGGCAATGAGCCAGCTTCTACCACTCTGTAGTTTTAAATTTTTAACCAAAAAAGCAATTAAGGAGTTAGATATACGAACCTTATCTACAGAAGGTGATATAGGTTATATGTTAGAGGTTGATCTTGAATATCCAGATGAAATTCATGATAAACATAATTGTTTACCCTTCTGCCCAGAAAATAAATTACCTCCAGGTGGAAAACAATCCAAGTTAATAGCTGATTTAAGTAACAAAGAGAAATATGTTATGCACTTGAAGCAGTTACAATTATGTTTAGAGCATGGATTGATCATTAAAAAAGTGCATCGAGTGCTAATATTTGAACAGCAATGTTGGCTAAAGCCCTATATTGATTTGAACACAACTTATAGAAAAATAGCAAAAAAAGGAATTCGAAAAAAATTTCTTTAAATTAATGAACAATGCTGTTTATGGTAAGACAATGGAAAATGTTGAAAAAAGAAGAAATATTGACTTAGTTAAAACCTATCGCAGCCATCAAAATAAAGCTGGTCTTCGGCAACTAGTAGCAAGAAATACTTTCCATAGCTTAGAAATGTTTCAAAATGGACTTGTTGCCGTAGAGCAAACGAAATCGCTTATTTGCTATGACAAACCAATATATATTGGGGTCGCTGTTTTGGAATTATCAAAATGGTTGATGTATGAATATTATTACAATTTTCTCGTTGTGCAATGTCCATCATTAAAAATAATTTATATGGATACAGATTCCTTTGTTACATCTTCACAAGAAGATGTTTATGAACTAATAAAAGAAAATCCCGACCGTTTTGATACTTTCAATTATCAGCCAGGGAACATGTTTAATATACAACAGGCCAATAATAAGGAATTGGGTTTAATGAAAGATGAGAATGCTGGTCAAATAATGACTTCATTTGCGGGTCTTAAGGCTAAGGCATACTCATATTTAGTTAGATCTGATTGCAATAATTATAAAGAAGTAAAGAAAGTAAAAGGCGTGAAAGGTTCTGTAGTTAAAAAGCTTACACATTCCAATTATATTGAATGTCTTAGACATAAAAAAACATTTTACGGTGAGCAAAGGGTAATAAGAAGTAGAGCACACGTTTTATATACAGAAATTGTAAATAAAATAAGCTTAAATTATAAAGATGATAAGAGATACATCATGGATGATAAGATTTCAACTTTAGCTTATGATCACTATAGTATTAGAGAAATAAATCATAATATAAGTGAAGTAGAAAATAATGAGAACCATAATGAAATTATAATTATAGATTAAACCTCAATAATTGAACAAATTGTATATTTAAGTTATTAAAAATAATTTATTATAATTTTTAAGTAAATTCTTGTATAAAATTGTTTATTTGTTAAGTTATCTTAATAAATTTTTTGTACTTATCCATGAATTGTGTGAATCATTAAATCCTAACCACTTTACAAATACTTTGTTCTTTTTTTTCTTTTTATAATTTTCTCAACTAGAAATGCATTTTTATCTCTTACTTTTTGGAGTTCTTGTTCATAAAAGGAACCTTTAATTGTTTCTCTTTTATAATCATCCAGTACATATGTTACTGGACTTGTTAGTTTGATTTTTACTATTCTAAAAATTTCAGTTGTCCAATTGGGTTCATAACCCTTCACAAATATACCCTTATATTTACTTAATCTAACATAATCTCCCACCGAATACTTGTGCTTGGGGAATATTTTGGGAATATTGTATACAGTTCGCAGGATAAATTTCTCATTTCGTTTACATACATCCACAGGTCTCATTATACACTTGAAAAGTGTATATTAATTTTGCCCAGAAGTTTGTAACGCATAGAAATATTCATTTCCGACCCCATAAACTATATATATTCTTGATCAGGACGACGAGCTGAGTTCATTTCCGTCTGTCCGTCCGTCCGTCTGTCCGTCCGTCCATCTGTCCGTCTGTCTGTTTCTACGCGAACTAGTCCCTCAGTTTTAAAGCTATCGAGCTGAAATTTTGCACAGAGTCTTTTTTTTACTGCACGCAACTAATATGTCGGAACCGGCCGGATCGGATGACTATATCATATAGCTGCCATAGGAACGATCGGTCCAAAAACTAGTTTTAGTGAGAAAAACTTTTTTGTTTTCTATCGTAGCGTCACCTATCCTATTATTTATTACTTTTATATATTTTCACTCAATTCTGGAAAAATTTATAAAAATCGGATGACTATAGCATATAGCTGCCATATAAACGGTCGTTCAAAAAACTAGTTCTAGTGAGAAAAATAGAAGGCTAACATCGGCTACGCCGATGTTTTAAATACCCTTGCAGTTTTTGAAAGTCGCTACCATTGATAGCAAATAAGTTTTTCTCACTACAACTAGTTTTTTGACCGACCGTTTATATGGCAGCTATATGCTATAGTCATCCGATTTTGATAAATTTTTCCAGAATTGTGTGAAGGGGTATAAAACTTATATATACCAAGAATGGTGACGCTTCGATGGAAAACAAAAAAGTTTTTCTCACTAGAACTAGTTTATGGACCGATCGTTCCTATGGCAGCTATATGATATAGTCATCCGATCCGGCCGATTCCGACAAATGTGCAGCCTATGTGTATTTAAAGACTTTTTGCAAAGTTTGGTCAAGATAGCTTCAAAACTGAGGGAGGAGATAGCATAGAAACAGACGGACGGACAGACGGACATGGCTATATAGACTCAGCTCGTCATGCTGATCAAGAATATATATAGTTTATGGGGTCGGAGATGCTTCCTTCTATGCGTTACAAACATCGTGACAATTTTAATATACCCTCTGCAAGGGTATAAAAATAGAAGGCTAACATCGGCTACGCCGATGTTTTGAATACCCTTGCAGTTTTTGAAAGACGCTACCACTGATAACAAAAAAGTTTTTCTCACTAGAACTAGTTTTATGACCGACCGTTTATATGGCAGCTATATGCTATAGTCATCCGATTTTGATCAATTTTTTTCAGAATTATGTGAAAGCATATAAAACTAATATATTCCACGATTGGTGACGCTACGATGGAAAACAAAAAAGTTTTTCTCACTAGAACTAGTTTTATGACCGACCGTTTATATGGCAGCTATATGCTATAGTCATCCGATTTCGATAAATTTTTCCAGAACTGTGTAAAAGCATATAAAACTAATATATCCCACGATTGGTGATGCTACGATGGAAAACAAAAAAGTTTTTCCCACTAGAACTAGTTTTATGACCGACCGTTTATATGGCAGCCATATGATATAGTCATCCGATTTCGATAAATTTTTCCACAATTATGTAAAAGCATATAAAACTAATATATTCCACGATTGGTGACGCTACGATGGAAAACAAAAAAGTTTTTCTCACTAGAACAAGTTTTCGGACCGATCGTTCCTATGGCAGCTATATGATATAGTCATCCGATCCGGCCGATTCCGACAAATGTGCAGCCTATGTGTATTTAAAGACTTTTTGCAAAGTTTGGTCAAGATAGCTTTAAAACTGAGGGAGGAGATAGCATAGAAACAGACGGACGGACAGACGGACAGACGGACCGACGGACAGACGGACAGACGGACATGGCTATATAGACTCAGCTTGTCATGCTGATCAAGAATATATATAGTTTATGGGGTCGGAGATGCTTCCTTCTATGCGTTACAAACATCGTGACAATTTTAATATACCCTCTGCAAGGGTATAAAAACTTCTTTGTTTTCCATTGTAGCATCACCAATCGTGGTATTTATTAGTTTTAAATGCTTTAACATAATTCTGAAAAAATTTATCAAAATCGGATGACTATAGCATATAGCTGCCATATAAAGGGTCGGTCAAAAAACTACTTCTAGTGAGAAAAACTTTTTTGTTTTCTATCGTAGCGTCCCGAATCTTGGTATATATAAGTTTTATCAGCTTTCACATAATTTTGAAAAAATTTATCAAGATCGGATGACTATAGCATATAGCTGCCATACGACCGATCGGTCGGAAAATGTGTTTTACTAAGAAAAGTTTTTTTTTATGGTATGAAATTTTTATTATCAACAATTTAAAATTTTTAAATATCTGATATCTATATCCTATATATATTTGACCGGTTAAATCGGTTGGAGTAAAGTTTTTCAAGTGTATTAAAACTTCGGCACAGTCGAAGTTAGCTTTGCCTTCTCGTTTTAATTGTCCGATGATATGTTTTGTTATATGTTGCCAATAATTCAGGCAACTTAGGCACCCATTTATAATTGCCTTGCATACTAAACATCTTCCACATAAGATTTTTTAAAGTTCTATTAAAACGCTCACATATTGATGCTTTTAAATGTGTATACGTATGATAGTGGTTTATGTTGTTTTCTCTCATTAGTTTCTAAAAGGTTTTATTGAAAAACTCTGTTCCTTGATCAGAGTGGATGTTTTTGGGTTTGCGCTTTGCTGTTGTAAAAACAGCATTGATTGCCGTTACAATGTCCGTAGCAGATTTTGATTTAACTGCTACTCCAAAAGCATACTTTGAGAAAGTATCTATAACAATGAGGAGGTATCGATGTCCGCTATTTAATTTGTAAAATGGAATCATTTCAACTAAATCAATTTGCCATGTGTCATGTATCTCTTTTTGAACAAATCTACGTCTAGTAAAATTTTTTCGAACAGGCTTGTGTATTTCCGAAACAACTTGCTGCTTATTCATTTTATTAAAAGTGTTTTACGAGTATAAATTTTCTTTATTAATTCATGTATTAGTATATACAACTGTTAGCTAAGACCGCAAAGCTAGTACTGTTTCTTATAATCTTCAACATCGCGTTTTATTTCCTTACACATCTTCTTTGATATTTCGAAACACAATCGGGTTAAATCTATTTGAATGTCTTTATCATAGTTCGCATCTAAATCACTTAATTGAATATCATATTTTTGTAAATTTACAGAAGTAGGTATAATAACATTATGGTATATATGTAAAAGTTGTTTTTTTAATATTGTATTCCAACATAAAAACGTTGAAAAAAATATGCCTAATCTTAAAAATGATCTCCAAGACTCACTATTAAACTCAATTTTATTACCATACCGATTAAGTATTAAATAAAACTGATTATCTGATTTTCTATATTTAAAATAACACTTCATTGTTGAAAATAATGGATTGTCAAGAATTGTATCAGGCATTAAAAAATCATATTGTTCAAGTTTTAATTGAATAAACTCCTTATATGTTAATAATTTAATGAACTCATCTCTTTCTAATCCAATAAAGTTGCGTTTGTTTTGCTGCATCCAGACCATCGGCGTAAATTGTGGGGTAGTTGAAAATCCACACGTCAACTTTAAATTATGCACCACATAATACTCGAAGCCTAAGATTATTTCATGGTCCTGTTGTTTCCTTATCGTTTTTCTTGTTACGCGAACAGATTCCATCTTGGTTGAAAGTTTCTTGTAAACTGAATAAAAAACGAGAAGGCAAAGCTAACTTCGACTGTGCCGAAGTTTTAATACACTTGAAAACGTTTACTCCAACTGATTTAACCGGTAAAATATATAAAGGATATAGATATCAAATATTAAACATTTTTAAATCATTGATAATACAAATTTGATACTAAAAAAATAGAAGGCTTACATCGGCTACGCCGATGTTTTAAATACCCTTGCAGTTTTCAAAAGGCGCTGCCATTGATAACAAAAAAGTTTTTCTCAATAGAATTTGTTTTTAGACCGATCGATCCTATGGCAGCTATATGCTATAGTCATCCGATTTTGATAAATTTTTCCAGAATTTTGTGGAAGTATATAAAACTAATATATACCACGGTTTGTGACGCTACGATGGAAAAAAAAAAAAGTTTTTCTCACTAGAACTAGTTTTTGGACCGACCGTTTGTATGGCAGCTATATGCTATAGTCATCCGATTTTGATAAATTTTTCCAGAATTGTGTGGAATCGTATAAAACTAATATATACTACGATTGGTGACGCTACCTTGGAAAACAAAAAAGTTTTTCCCACTAGAACTAGTTTTTTGACCGACCGTTTATATGGCAGCTATATGCTATAGTCATCCGATTTTGATACATTTTTCCAGAATTGTGTGGAAGCATTTAAAACTTATATATGCCACGATTGGTGACGCTACGATGGAAAACAAAAAAGTTTTTCTTACTAGAACTAGTTTTTGGACCGATCATTCCTATGGCAGCTATATGATATAGTCATCCGATCCGGCCGATTCCGACAAATGTGCAGCGTATTTGTATTTAAAGACTTTTTGCAAAGTTTGGTCAAGATAGCTTTAAAACTGAGGGAGGAGATAGCATAGAAACAGACGGACAGACGGACGGACGGACGGACGGACGGACGGACGGACGGACGGACGGACAGACGGACAGACGGAAATGAACTCAGCTCGTCATGCTGATCAAGAATATATATACTTTATGTGGTCGGAAATGCTTCCTTCTATGCGTTACAAACATCGTGACAATTTTAATATACCCTCTGCAAGGGTATAAAAAAGCTTTTCTTTGTAAACCACATTTTCCGACCGATCGGTCGTACAGCAGCTATATGCTATAGTCATCTGATTTTGATAAATTTTTTCCAAATTGTGTGAAAGCATATTAAACTAATATATACCAAGATTACGGACGCTACGATAGAAAACTAAAAAGTTTTTCTCACTTGAACTAGTTTTTTGACCGACCCTTTATATGGCAGCTTTATGATATAGTCATCCGATTTTAATAAATTTTTCCAGAACTATGTGGAAGCATATAAAACTAACATATGCCAAGATTAGTGCCGCTACAATGGAAAACAAAATAGTTTTTCTAACTGGAACTAGTTCTTGGACCGATTGTTCCGATGGCAGCTATATGATAGAGTCATCCGATCCGGCCGGTTCCGACATATTAGTTGCGTGCAGTAAAAAGAAGACTCAGTGCAAAATTTCAGCTCGATAGCTTTAAAACTGAGGGACTAGTTCGCGTAGAAACAGACAGACAGACAGACAGACGGACAGACAGACGGACGGACGGACAAGCGGAAATGAACTCAGCTCGTCGTCCTGATCAAGAATATATATAGTTTATGGGGTCGGAAATGAATATTTCTATGCGTTACAAACTTCTGGGCAAAATTAATATACACTTTTCAAGTGTATAACGAGAAGGCAAAGCTAACTTCGACTGTGCCGAAGTTCTAATACACTTGAAACGAGAAGGCAAAGCTAACTTCGACTGTGCCGAAGTTTTAATACACTTGAAAAACTTTACTCCCACTGATTTAACCTGTAAAATATATATAGGGTATAGATATCAGATATTTAAAATTTTTAAATCATTGATAATAAAAATTTGATTCCATAAAAAACGAGAAGGCAAAGCTAACTTCGACTGTGCCGAAGTTTTAATACACTTGAAAACGTTTACTCCAAATGATTTAACCGGTAAAATATATAAAGGATATAGATATCAAATATTTAAAAAATTTTAAATCATTGATAAGAAAGATTTGTTACCATAAAAAAAATTTTCTTAGTAAACCACATTTTCCGACCGATCGTTCCTATGGCAGCTATATGCTATAGTCATCCGATTTTGATAAATTTTCTCCAAATTGCGTAAAAGCATATAAAACTAATATATACCAAGATTAAGGACGTTACGATAGAAAACAAAAAAGTTTTCCTCACTAGAACTAGTTTTTAGACCGACCGTTTATATGGCAGCTATATGCTATAGTCTTCCGATTTTGATAAATTTTTCCAGAATTACGCGGAAGCATATAAAACTAATACAAACCAAGATTGGTGAAGCTACGATGGAAAACAAAAAAGTTTTTCTAACTAGAACTAGTTCTTAGACCGATCATTCCTATGGCAGCTATATGATATAGTCATCCGATTTTGATAAATTTTTCCAGAATTATGTGGATACATATAAAACTAACATATATCAAGATAAGTGACGCTACGATGGAAAACAAAAAAGTTTTTCTCACTAAAACATATTTTCCGACCGATCGTTCCTATGGCAGCTATATGATATAGTCATCCGATCCGGCCGTTTCCGACATATTAGTTGCGTGCAGTAAAAAGAAGACTATGTGCAAAATTTCAGCTCGATAGCTTTAAAACTGAGAGACTAGTTCGCGTAGAAACAGACAGACGGACAGACGGACAGACGGACGGACGGACAGACGGAAATGAACTCGGCTTGTCGTCCTGATCAAGAATATATATAGTTTATGGGGTCGGAAATGAATATTTCTATGCGTTACAAACTTCTGGGCAAAATTAATATACACTTTTCAAGTGTATAAAAACTTTTCTTAGTAAAACACATTTTCCGACCGATCGGTCCTATGGCAGCTATATGCTATAGTCATCCGATTTTGATAATTTTTTTCAAAATTATGTGAAAGCATATAAAACTAACATATACCAAGATTGGGGACGCTACGATAGAAAACAAAAAAGTTTTTCTCACTAGAAGTAGTTTTTTGACCATCCGTTTCTATGGCAGCTATATGCTATAGTCATCCGATCCGGCCGGTTCCGACATATTAGTTGCGTGCAGCAAAAAGAAGACTCTGTGCAAAATTTCAGCTCGATAGCTTTAAAACTGAGAGACTAGTTCGCGTAGAAACAGACAGACGGACAGACGGACGGACGGACAGACGGAATTGAACTCGGCTCGTCGTCCTGATCAAGAATATATATAGTTTATGTGGTCGGAAATGAATATTTCTATGCGTTACAAACTTCTGGGCAAAATTAATATACACTTTTCAAGTGTATAACGAGGGAGTTGCGCTATATAAAGAGAAATTTGACCAAGACGGGTTCAGTTCATAATTTTTTCTCGAAGAAAAATGAGTAAAATTAATCGAAATACAAGCGTGCTTGTGGATTTCCAATACCTCATTGGAAATAATAAACAAATGTTTATTAAAGAGTTGGTATACATGCAAGCAGGATCCGTCATACCTAACTTTTTATACCCTTGCAGAGGGTATATTAAAATTGTCACGATGTTTGTAACGCATAGAAGGAAGCATTTCCGACCACATAAAGTATATATATTCTTGATCAGCATGACGAGCTGAGTTCATTTCCGCCTGTCCGTCTGTCCGTCCTTCCGTCCGTCCGTCTGTCCGTCTGTCCGTCTGTTTCTATGATATCTCCTCCCTCAGTTTTAAAGCTATCTTGACCAAACTTTGCAAAAAGTCTTTAAATACAAATACGCTGCACATTTGTCGGAATCGGCCGGATCGGATGACTATATCATATAGCTGCCATAGGAACGATCGGTCAAAAACTAGTTCTAGTGGGAAAAAGTTTTTTGTTTTCCATCGTAGCGTCACCAATCGTGGTATATATTAGTTTTATATGGTTTCACACAATTCTGAAAAAAATTATCAAAATCGGATGACTATAGCATATAGCTGCCATATAAACGGTCGGTCAAAAAACTAGTTCTAGTGGGAAAAACTTTTTTGTTTTCCAAGGTAGCATCACCAATCGTGGTATATATTAGTTTCATATGCTTTCACCCAATTCGTGAAAAATTTATCGAAATCGGATGACTATAGCATATAGCTGCCATAGGAACGATCGGGTTAAAAACTAGTTCTAATAAGAAAAAATTTGTTGTTATCAATGGTTGCGCCTTTCAAAAACTGCAAGGGTATTTAAAACATCGGCGTAGCCGATGTTAGACTCTATTTTTTTACTTCAAACCCCCATACAGTAAAAATGAATTGGATGAAGAAACTCGAAGGACACAGTTAATTACCCGACAAAACATAACCGGCTTGGATTGGTCTCATGGTGACATATCGTATTTAAGTCTTGGCGAAATACTTGAACCACTCAATAGTTTCTCAACAGTTATTGTACGAGGTGAAGCTAAGAGACTGTTTCTGACGAAATATTTGAAAACAAACATTATTGATGTTGACATTGGAAGAAGTTTGGCTTGTTACCCTAATTATTTTACAAATTGTAGAATACATAAAAAAATATCTTTTCGATGCACACTTAATAATATATTTAAACTTTTTATTATATTAGAAAAATCAGATTTCGAACTGTATCATAATTGTGAATAAAATGTATCATCAATTTATACATCCTTTTACAATGCTTATAAGCGGACCATCAGGATCGGGAAAAACTACTTTTATAGAAAATCTTTTAAATAAAAAACATGATTTGATGAATGTTTTCATTGATCGAATAATTTGGTGTTACGGAGAGGAGCATGCCAAGCCTAGTTTTAAAGACATTGAATATTATAAAGGAGTTCCAGTCATAATTGAAAATGATACCAACGAACCAGTTCTTGTAATCTTGGATGACCTCATGATGGGAGCGTTTAATAAAAATGTATGCGAACTTTTTACAAAGGGATCCCATCATAGAAATTTATCTGTTATAGTTGTAACCCAAAACATATTTCATAAATCATCTCATACAAGAGATATTTCCTTGAACACAAAGTACATAGTAGTATTCAAGAATCCTCGTGATAAACTACAATTTAAATGTCTAGCAAGACAAATTTATCCAGAAAATCCTAATGAACTTTTTCGAATATATAAGGAAGTAACTGATGAGCCACATGGTTATTTACTTATTGATCTCACCCAGCAAATAAACGATCATCTAAGATTCCGAACGGATATTTTCAATCCTAACATAACGATTTGCTACTGTGAAGAAAATGGTTTACAAAAAGAGCCTAAAGCGATTGAAAGCGAACAAACATTTGTTATATGTGCTCAAAAGAGCAAACAATAAATTACGTAAGGCTATTTTTTGTAATAGTGATAGTGAATTAGTAAAAACCTTAATTGAGATTGTACTTAATACTCTTCAAGGAAATCATAAGTTAACTAAAAACCAACTTGGTTCCTTAAAAAGTATAAAAATGCATTACGATATATTTCTTGTCCAAAGCGTACCATAAATTCAAAGAGAAAAGTTCTAATACAACAAGGCGGATTCCTTCCAATTTTAATTTCGTCATTACTTTCTGGCATTTTCGGTAAATTATTGGAAGATGCTTAAAAATAAACATAATTTAAGTAAAGTAATACTGATGCATCCCAATACATATCATAAACTCATAAATAATGATAGAGGAGAAGACCTAATAAATATGAAATTTCTATCAATAATAAATAACAAAAGAATAAGTGATTATCATAAGTGGGTAAAAATACGAGAAGAATTAAATTATCAACAACATAAAAAAAGAAACAAAGCGTTGCGCTCACCAAACACTCATAAGAATGAATTTAAAACACCTATGCAGAAAAGTATAAGTACTCAAACTGATTACAACAAGGATTTCTTAGATTCAATTCCAAGTACTTCGAAAACAATCAAACTAAATTATAAAGAATTGTTTCCCCCTGAAATAAAAAAATGAATTTGTCAATATTTTAAGTGAAGACGACGATAATGATCAACCGGAACAAGCAGTTAAAACCCGTAAGCATACTAAGCGAAAGTTATCAAATACTTCTTTCTCAGATAGTTCCGTAACCAAGAAAAGAATTATTCCTAAACTTACAGACAACCAACGAAAACTAAGAGTTAAACTAAAGAAACTTAAAGAAGCTCCCGATCATATACAAAACTATAAATACACTTCTGGATGTGAGAGGTTAACTAGATCTATTCGAACAGGAAAACCAGTACAGATTGGAAAAAATAAAATTAACTGGATTCCGTGTAATTAATCATCGCTTATATAATCTACAATGAGTAACTTAAATGAGTTTTTCATTACATTGCTCAGCGATAACTCATTAAGAGTTTTTCCTGATAACGTAAAGTGTGCATTTACTAACATCATTAACATTCCTGAAAATATTACCGAAGACTGGGAAGTGGGCGTCACTGATATTTACTTAAATAATTTACTCAATAATGTGTCTGGAATACTTTTTATTTACACCGACATAATAAAACCTCGCTGTGTTGGAAATATAAGATCACGATGCCTTCGAGTTTTATATTACAGTGGAAAAGAAACAATGTTTCAGTTTAGAAACGTTGAATACTATCCAATTGAAGTATGTACTCCTAAAGATATATCAATTTTAATAACTGATTCAGCAGGAAATAAAGTACCATTTGAATCATCAAGTGTGTCCATTTTTGTCACACTTCACTTTAAAAAGAAAAGATGTGAAAATCTATAAATAATGCTGGACTACAAACTTTTCATCCATAATTAAAATTACCATCATGGAGAAACTTTATCATGAATATTATCTTAATCAGTGTGGTGGTGGCATCAGTCATATAGGATCTCTTTACGTGACACCCGGAGTTATTCAGCAGGGACGCGGAATTGGAAACTTTTTTAGTGGTCTTTTTAAATATATAAAACCTCTTTTCTTATCTGGCTTAAATGCTCTTAAGAGTCAAGCTCTTGATACCGGTAAATCCGTTCTCAACGATTTGGGACGAAAACCTTTGAGAAATATCATTCAAGAGCAAAGCAAAATTGCATTACAAAATCTCTCAAATAAAGCAATAAATAAGATGACACAATTTCAAAATGGATCTGGAAAAAGAAATAAAAGGAAGGGTACAAAGCGGAAACATAGTCATTGTAAATCTAAGCAAGGAAGCCGACATACACAATCCCGAAATAAGAAGAAGAAAAAGAAACCGTTAAAAAGGTTAACTTCCCGTATAAAAGACATTTTTACTAATTCAAAATGAATAGACACATCGAATGCATGAAAAGCGAACTTGATTTGTTTGCGCCTCATCCTACACAAAGTAGCATTCTGCGAACCGAAGAAGTAACATATAATCCGATTGCATCTCTAGATTCAACAAGTTCAATTGAATTTGTTTGTTTGGGAAATGGCGAAACATACAGAGATCTATCTAGTGTTTATTTAAGACTAGTGGTTCAACTAAAGGATCATGAGAATAAGGACATCACAACTAATTCTGTCGGTATTGTTAATAATATATTGCATTCAATATTCAGAAGTTCATCGGTTTATTTAAACAACATTTTGGTATCTCAAAGTGATAATAATCATCATTATCGCTCATATTTGCAAACAATTCTGAACTACGGTAGCGACGCCACTACGAGTCACTTATCTACTCAAGGTTATTACCCGAGTTATGTTAGACAAAATATTTCAACAGATGGATATCAAACAATTCGACAAATATTTCAAAAAATCAATAAAGTGGAGCTTTTTGGTAAAGTTTATGGAGACATTTTTAATCAACCTAAACTGTTGATAAATAATGTTGATTTAAGGATTACTTTTAATATTGAAAAATCAGCATTATATTTGTTGGAAGTGGATACAGAGTCAAATTTAACGAGAGCGTAAGTTAAAGTCGGCCCTGCTCGACTTCGATATACCCGTTACTCAGGATATCAACATGTCCAAATTGTGGGAGATATGAGTTTTTTTCCAATTTGCGGGGGAGGCAACTCTACTATAGCTCATCTGATCAGGAAATGATGTATGGCTGATCGATAGGTAATAATTATTAAAATATATGTCTAGAGGGTTCAAACAATCTATTTTCAAAATTGTGGGAGATATGAGGTATTTTTTAAATTGCGGGGGCGTGAACTTTTCTATCGTTCATCTGATCAGGAAACGATGTATGGCGGATCGATAGGTAGTTATGATTAAAATATATGTCTAGAGGGTTCGAATAATCTATCCTCAAAATTCTGGGAGATATGAGGTATTTCCAAATTGCGTGGGTGGCAACATTACTACCGTACATCTGATCGGGAATTGATGTATAGTGGATCGATAGGTAATGAGGATTAAAACATATGTCTAAAAGGTTTGAACAGTCTATTTTCAAAATTGTGGGAGATATGAGGTTTTTTTATACACTTGAAAAGTGTATATTAATTTTGCCCAGAAGTTTGTAACGCATAGAAATATTAATTTCCGACCCCATAAACTATATATATTCTTGATCAGGACGACGAGCTGAGTTCATTTCCGTCTGTCCGTCCGTCCGTCTGTCCGTCTGTCCGTCTGTCCGTCTGTTTCTACGCGAACTAGTCTCTCAGTTTTAAAGCTATCGAGCTGAAATTTTGCACAGAGTCTTCTTTTTACTGCACGCAACTAATATGTCGGAACCGGCCGGATAGGATGACTATATCATATAGCTGCCATAGGAACGATCGGTCTAAGAACTAGTTCTAGTTAGAAAAACTTTTTTATTTTCCATCGTAGAGTCACTAATATTGGTATATCTTAGTTTTATATGCTTTCACATAATTCTGGAAAAATGTATCAAAATCGGATCACTATAGCATATAGCTGCCATAGGAACGATCTGTCGAAAAATAAGTCATTGTGAGAAAAACTTTTTTGATTTCAATCGTAGCGTATCCAATCGTAGTATATATTTGTTTTATATGTTTCCACACAATTTTGAAAAATTTTATCAAAATCGGATGACTGTAGCGTATAGCTGCCATATAAACGGAGGGTCAAAAAACTACTTCTAGTGAGAAAAACTTCTTTGTTTTCCATTGTAGCATCACCAATCGTGGCATTTATTAGTTTTATATGTTTTCACATAATTTTGAAAAATTTGATCAAAATCGGATGACTATAGCATATAGCTGCCATAGGACCGATCGGTCGGAAAATGTGTTTTACTAAGAAAATTTTTTTTTTATGGTATCAAATTTTGATTTAAAAATTTTAAATATCTGATATCTATATCCTATATATATTTTTCCAGTTAAATCAGTTGGAGTAAAGTTTTTCAAGTGTATCAAAACTTCGGCACAGTCGAAGTTAGCTTTGCCTTCTCGTTTTAAATTGCGGGGGTGGCAACTTTTCTATCGTTCATCTGATCAGGAGATGATGTATGGCTGATCGATAGGTATTAATTATTAAAATATATGTCTAGAAGGTTCAAACAATCTATTTTCAAAATTGTGGAAGATATAAGGTATTTTACAAATTGCGGGGGCGGCAACTCTACTATTGTTGATCTGATCGAAAAATGATGTATGGCGGATCGATAGGTAATGATGATTAAGATATATGTCTTGAAGGTTTGAACAGTCTATTTTCAAAATTGTGGGAGATATAAGGTTTTTTTCAAATTGCGGGGGCGTGAGGGGGCGTGGCAAAAATTTGAAACAAACTTGATCTGCCTGCAGACAATACAAGTCTACACTGAAAATTTGGTAGCTCTAGCTTTTATAGTCTCTGAGATCTAGGTGTTCATACGGACGGACGGACAGACGGACAGACGGACGGACGGACAGACGGACAGATCTATATCGACTCGGCTATTGATGCTGATCAAGAATATATATACTTTATGGGGTCGGAAATGCTTCCTTCTGCCTGTTACATACATTTGCACGAACTTAGTATACCCTTTTTACTCTACGAGTAACGGGTATAAAAATATTGGAGGCTCAGCTCTTTATGAATCATATAACAGTTAATCCGAGTATTTTACTTGCGCATCATCAAGTTCTTCAACATAAAAATGCTATATATCCGTACAACAAAGTCGAAGTAAAATCATTTACCCTCTATCCAGGAAACAATACACTATCCATCGATATTGCAGTAATAGGACAACTTCCTAATTTTATTGCATTTTGCATGGTTAAGAACAGAGCATATTCTGGAAATCGTCGACTAGATCCGTTTAAATTTGAGCATTTTAAAATTCAGCGATTTAATCTGCTTGTTAATGGTGTACAAATACCCTCCCAAGCACTTGAATTTGATTATACTGATCCTGCAAATATTCAAAGTGCCCGAGCCTATAACATGCTCTTTAGATCCAATGGAATAAATCATTATGACAGAGGACTACAAATTTCAAAGGAAATGTTCGATGACAGCTGTTTTATATTAGCATTTGATTTAACTGCTGATCATTCAAATACAACGGTATGCTCAAACTTGATTTCTCAAGGAACAATTCGTATTGAGGGACGTTTTGCCGAAGCACTTAGTGAAGCTGTTACATGTCTTGTGTATTGTGAATACGACTCAATGATTGATATTGATAAACACCGAAATATTCGAAACCTCCTATAAAATGAATACATTACAAATTGATGACTTCCTTAAAAAGAATAAATATACAACAAAAATTTACAAAGGAGTTTTCCCCTCCGATAAATTACCAAAGCAAATTTCAACATTTCCAGCCTTAATTATCGCAAACACAGAAGGGTCACCTCAAGCTGGTGCGCATTGGATCGCTTTTTACTTTAACAGTAATCGAAGTGCCGAGTTTTTCGACTCATATGGTCAATATCCTCAACAGAAAGATTTTTTACAATTTTTGAAAAAGAACTCTAAAAATTATACCTATAACAAACAACAAATACAAGGATATTTTTCTAATACTTGTGGGCATTATTGTCTGCTATTTGGACTCTATAAATGCAGGAGAAAAAATTTAAAAATATTTCTGAAAAATTTTAAGAAAAATGATTTTATTTATAATGATAAGCTAATTTTAAAAATGTTTTCCCATAACTTCAAAAAAATAAAAAAATAAAATATTTTTTGGTATTAAATGTTTGTTTTATTTATTTATTTGCTAGATAAACCCTCTTTCTTAATTAATAATATTTCGTCATTATCCTCAAGGCCTCTTCAGTCAGCTTCGGCAGCATATGACAAGTGCATGTGTCAGGACCCTCAGTTGCTTCGTCATCACTCCATGGACATAGCTTGTAGTGAAAACCATATCGAGAATATATCAATTCCTTCTCCTCCAGATCCTCCAAAGTGGTTTTCAAGGTCTTCAGCCGTTCCAAATGCTCCTCGAAGATTAAACCTTCAAATTGGAACAGGAACAGTTCAATTTGTTTTGAATGCATTTTTGACTGCTTGACCGACGAATGATGACTCTTGGAAAATACTCTGCTACTTATACTGATTTTTTAATGAATGTAAACTCCGCTGCACTATATCTGTCCTGCTCTTTTCCCTTATATATTACATGCGTAATGCCATTCTCCTTCAACTTTTTATATGGCGTCTTTGAGGAGAACTTATTTACAAAGCATTTAGGTAGAAATATCCATAATGGAGTATTATCCTTATCTTTGAGATAAAGAGCAATTTTATCCCCATATGCGGTTTTCTTTAATTTACAATCAGTAATTGTGTACTCAGCTCCAATATGAAGGCACTCCATTTTGGTATATCGAATGGGTACTTTTGGCTCATTCAGGATCTCCAAGAATTCCTATGTTTGTAGTTACACTATTGTAAATATGTTATCTTTATAAAAGTATAAGCATACAAACCATTGTAAATATTTGATATTATTTATCGCTAACTGATGACTGATTAAATTTTATTTGTACCTTTCCTTATATTCAAAATTGAGCAAGACAGACAATATCTATAGTATATGGTCGATAAGCTTCTTATATACAATAATACTATTCTGAACCAATCAACGGTCTTCATTCAGAACTGATAAGGATTACAAAATCATAGTAAAATTATTGTTGTATATTAGCTGACTCACTCTTTCTCATCATAAAACCTATTTAATTTCATCACCTTTTTTTTCTCCATATACATTAAGAGATAAGGTACATGGTGCAAGTATATGATTTACATACATAAAACTCAACCATTTATAAGGTGCAAGATATCAGTTATTATTTAGTTGATCATCAGTAATAAAATGGATAGGTTTTCCTGCGAGTTATGCGATCATAAGAAAAGTTTCCGAACGAAACCTGGATTTAAGAAACATATACTAAAAAAACATAATTTTTCTTTTGAAAAGGCTAAATCATCATTACCTTTAAATAAAGTGAAGTTTGAATAAAATACTCAAAAATATATTTTTATTTAAATTGCTTTTTATTTAATAGTATTAGAATAATAAAAAGTTATAAATTATTTTTAATAGCAAAAGATTCATAAGCTAATTCAGTTTCGCTGTCAGCATGTATAAGTGGGTGGTACTCAGCAGTCTCAAGCTTCAATTGTTCTTCCGCTATAAACAAAATGTGATGATCATCGGGCATATCTAAAGAAGATGTTTTTTTTTTCCGTCGTCATCGTTTAGATGATCAAAACCTCCAATGGCTGGTTCAAGCTCCTCACCAGCAACCACATGCTCTGAATTGGTTGATTCAGATTTCCGCAGATCCATTGGGTCGTCCACCATTCGCGAAGACTTCTCAACAATTTTAGCGCCAAGATCCTCACCAGCAACCACATGCTCTGAATTAGTTGATGTAGATATCCGCAGATCCATGGGTTCGTCCACCATTCGCAAAGACTCAATTTCAGCGTAAATATCCTCTCTGTTAGGAATGTCTTCATATTCTTCAGAGGTCATAGCAGCAACATCCATGATAAGGCTCTCGCCTACTTCTTCCCTTATCGCTTCCTCTGTTTGGTTACCAAATATTTATGACAGATTCGGTTTTTCTGTAGTTTTCTGCGTTGAAGTTCCGGTCGGATTGAATAAAAACAGAACTTCTTCATCCGATTCGTAAAATACAATTGATTCGTCTGACATATTGGAAATGTTAATAAATAAGCGTCTTGAAACACCGTTCAAAAGAATTAACGATTTATAGGAATTTTCACCGTAGCGTCTTGAAACACCGTTTGGAGTTAACTAAGCGATGAACTGCAACGCAATCGTTTATAAAAGGTTGCGGGAATACCTGGAGTCGATTGAAAAGATATGTTCCTTATGCAGGAAGACCGTTAAATGTATCGGTATGAAAGGAGACTATCTGATTGTTTGTTTAGGTTAGGTTAAAAGATTATAGGATTAAAGATCTATACTGAGATGATATCATGTTGATATCATGTTAGATTACAGCTAACAGCTATCAGCTGCAAGTAGTAAGGATTTGGGGGAACGGGCATCAATTAACATTTCTGGTTTGAGTTGAGCCACCCAAAAATGCAAAAATGTTTGATGACCACTTTAAATATGATTAAAATATATGTGTGAGAACTCACTCATACAAGTCCCAACAGATAGGGACCAGGTAATGGGAGAAAAAGGTTCGTTTCGGGCGCACAAGTGTGAAAAGTAAACACATGCAGATAAGAAGCGCATGTGCAAAAGGAAAATTTTAAGCATGACTTAGTGAGCGTTTAAAGCTAATTAATTTTAATACAAATTGAAATATACATTTCTTATGTATACCATTAAATAGGTCTTGAAAATACCTTTCGAATGAACCCCCACTTGCTTTTTTTTTTTTTTTTTTTAGTAGGGGAATTTTTTCATATTTGAAATTTCGGGTGTTTGAGGGTAGTAGTAGGGATATGGGGGATCGGAAAATGCTACTGTACTCTCAGTCCACTACAGAATACCACCTGAGCAGGTGCATACTTTGATTGCATTTAAATAATGGATAACTTTAAACGTCTTTTTGGAGCTGATCCGCGCAAGAGCGGATACACCCCACTTATCTATTGCGATTACTGTGGATCAGTTACACAAAGCGCATGTGCCAAGAAACGCGATCAGCATAAACAAAATTAGAGTCTTCCAAACATTTTTATATAAGCATATAAAATAAATCAATAGTAAAACGAGACATCATTCTTTTCAATTACAAATTTTCACTATCACCCTCCAGCCCTTATGGTCCTTACTTTTACAGTTTAGAAGGTTTGCTTATTTATAGAAAATACAGTTTACGACGCAAACAGGGTAAAAGTAGAGAAATCATTGCTAGACCAGGCGCACATATTCTGTGGTGAAGAAATGAGGAACAGGCGTAAATGAAGGAAACGCCCACAAGTATGGGAAACCAACAGATAACACTTATCGTGGTGAAAAGATAACACTTATCGTGGTAAACCAAAAAGAAATAGGCGCACATATAGGGAATGCCCACAACTGTCGAAAACCATCGCCTACCTGCATGAGTGCAGGCACCTTTGCCTAGTGGTGGGCTGAGATAGTCAGGAGTTCAGCAGTTTGAATATTTGTAGGCCAGGGACTAGCAGGTAAACGGGGTCTGCTTAAGCGTGGTGGGCAAAGGTAGTACGGAGTACAGCAGTTGGGGTGCTGCATATGACCATTTCAGGGAAATTGTGGGAAATAGTTTCCGGGTAAGTGGGAAATTTTTGACAAATGTGTCCCGGCTAAGTGTGGTGAAAATGGTGTGGTGAGTTCAGACCAAAAATTCCCGATCCCCCATATCCCTACTACTCTGGTTATATTTGGCAGCATCTCTTTGACCAATCGTCTCCAGAACTGGTTGGCAAACATCTCACTTTGGCGCAGAGTCCATTTGTAGTCGATTTGTTCTGGCTCACAGAACGGCTTTTCGCCATTTGACGACCCAAGCAGCAGATGATTTGGGGTAATAGCTTCTTGGTCCTCGTGGTCGAGAGACACAAATGTCAACGGCCTTGAGTTGACCGTCATCTCCACCTCCATCATGGCCGTGAGTAGGCTCTCGTCGGTGAATTTTTGGTTTGGGGCTATACGATATAGTACAGCTTTTATGGAACGCACTAAGCGCTCGCAGGCGCCACCCATGTGAGGGGCTGATGGCGGGTTAAAATACCAGGTGGTTCCCCGCTGCGCCAGTTGTTGTTGCATCTCCGAGTCGTCCAGCTGTAGTTTTTCTCGTAGAAAGGCATCTGACCCACGGAAATTCGTTCCGTTGTCACTAAATATTTGTAATGGGGCCCCTCGACGCGCTATGTGACTACGCAGACCCATTAGGCACGAGTTTGTGCTTAGGCTGTGGACGATCTCGATGCTTATTGCTCGCATTGTGAGGCAGGTTATGATCATGCCCCAGCGCTTGAGTGCCTTCCTGCCGTCGATGACTGTAAGCGGGCCAAAATAGTCTACGCCCACGTGCGAAAATGCTGCCTTGAATGCGCCCAACCTGGCTCGTGGTAGTGGCGCCATCAGTGGTGGCACAGGCTGAGCATTTTGTAGCTTACAATGCTGACAGTTGCGGCGTGTTTCTTTAAGAAGAGGTCTTAGTTTTGGAATTGAATATTTTTGCCTCACCTCGTTTATTGTTGTTTCGTGGTTGATGTGGAAATATTTTTCGTGATAGTAGCGCACTATCAACATTGTCACCCAATGCTTCGGTGGTAACGCGACTCGGTCCACTGGGATGCTCGTGTAGCGCCTTGCGCGGTCGCGTACACACATCACGCCATAGTCGTCTATGTAGAGTTGGAGTCTCCACAGCGGGCTGCTGCGGCAGACTGGTTGTCCTTTAGTGGTGGCAGCATACTTGTCCGCATAATTCTCCAGCTGCATGGTCCGATATAAGAACCGCTGGGCATTGGTGATATGGCTCACCCGCAGACATGAATCTCCACCGGTATGGCGAATCTTGTTGATAAGTTTCTCTTTGTAGACGAGCCAATATGCGACTGCTCGTGACAGCCGGTTCCAGTCGGAGTAGTACTCGTAGTTAAGCAGCGCCGTTTTCACACGCATGTATAGAAAACGTGGACGCAGCTCCTCCGTGACTTCGTCTTTGTTGATTGTTGTTGCCGGCCATTTAGAAGGCGGCAATTTCAGGAAATCGGGTCCGTCGAACCATTGCTTGTAAGCATCAGGCCCGCGTTGGCGTTTTGTGGCGACGTCAGCCACATTTAATTTGCTCGGCACCCATTTCCAGTTGTTTAGGTCCGTGAGCTCAGAGATTTCGGCAACCCTGAACATCACATATTGCTGATATCATCTTGGATCTCCAGCGAGCCATGCCAGAACGGTTTTGGAGTCCGTCCATACATGGCACTCCTGGATGTCGACCTCATGTTGCGTCTTGATGGATCTCAATAGTCGGGCTCCAGTGACTGCAGCCTGTAACTCCAGGCGGGGTATGGACAGTGGCCGCAGTGGTGCTACTTTTGACTTGGCTGAAACGAGACGAAGAAAAACCTTACCCTCATGCTCGATCCGAAAATATGCGACCGCAGCATAAGCATCTTCTCCAGCATCCACAAAAACGTGTAGTTGAATTCGGCAATCTTCGGCTTTCAAGCCCTGGAAGTAGCATCTCGGAATTTTGACTTCAGCTATCAGGGGGAGGAACGATAACCACATCTGCCACATGTCTCGTAACTCCGGCGTCAGATCCTCATCACAGTAAATTTTTATACGCCAGACGTTTTGGAGCAGGATCTTGAGGTACATCATGATGCATGACACGAAACCCATGGGGTCGAACACAGACATCAGGACTTGTAGGACTTCTCTTTTGGTCGGAGTTATGTTGTCCGATATTATGTTGCGCTTTATACGCACAAACTTGAGTGCATATGTGAATGCATCTTGGTTTGGGTTCCATTGCATACCCAATATTTTTTCGTGGGAGTGTATCTCCTCGTTGTTATAGAAATTCTTCTCATCTTGATTATTGGTGGTCCCGTTTAGAGCAGACAAGACCATTGTTGAGTTTGAACACCACTTATGCATGTGAAAGCCGCCACGAGCATGAACTTCTCGGACTTCCTCCGCTAGAATGATAGCTTGCTCTGGCGTGTGGCAAGAATCTATATAGTCGTCCACGTAGTGGTGCTGTGTGATGGCTTTCATGGCGGCGGGATACTTGCTGCCATATTTGGTGGCGTTCAGATCACGCACATAGTGCGCTATACAGGGCGAGCACGTAGCTCCGAATGTAAGGACGTTCAATTGGTAGACCTCTACTGCAGCAGTTGCTGAATTTTGCTACAAGAAACGTTGTGCTCGGGCGTCCTCTTCTCGTACTGCGATGCGGTGGAACATTTCGGCTATGTCTCCACATATACCGACAGCTCGCATCCGAAAGTTGTACATTATTTTTAGAAGTGGTACAAGTAGATCTGGTCCTTTCATCAGGTAGTCACTGAGGGAAACGCCTGATGATTTAGCTGCAGCGTCCCACACCAATCGTACCCTGTCTGGCTTGTGTGGGTTTTGTACAGTAAATATAGGAAGGTACCATACCTCTTTGGGGCTGTTGACGATTGTGTTGGCATCCAGCTTTTCGACGTAGCCTTTATCGATGAGATTTTTTATTTGATTATTTAATTCGATGGCGAGCTGAGGGTCGCTGGCCATCTTCCTTTGGAGACATGTTAGTCTTCTTGTTGCCGTTGCCAGGCTATTTGGGAATTGGCGATAATCATCCTTCCATAGTAGACCTGTCGGCTTCATATTTTGTTGTATTTTCCAGAATCCGCAATGTTCGCTGCTCTTCTGGTGATTTTATCAGCTCCTGGGCTACGTTGTCCTCAGAAAGCATATATTTTTTGACCATATCGTGTAGGTCTTGGTCGCACTGACACTTGTGAAGGTGGAGCCTACCTTCTGTCCTGCGCGAACCACCGTATACGGTCCATCCCAATCTCGTCTTTGCAGCTATTGGTTGCTGCCACTTTCCCTCACGTACTTTAAGTGAGGATATGAGATTGGGATTATTGACTCCTATTATCATTTGGGGGACTGCCTTCACGTAGCTTGGTAATGGCAGACCTTTTAGATGCGGATATTTTAATTTTATTTGATCCGCAACCATTGTCTCAGCAGACATGCCCAGGCTTTTAACTGTATGAACATCGTTAAGTTTGAATATTTTGGTGCCTGGACCTTGCTTTGAGATTTTTAGATTTAGCCGCCTAGATAGGGGCTCTTGGCGTTTTACTTCTCCGGTCCAGCTTATGCATAGGGGGATGGCGATGCCTTCTTCACCCAGCTCATTGGCTAAGTACTCCTCCAGGAGTGTTAGGGTCGACCATAAATGCGTATACGTCGATCGACTGCGACTTCCCATACAGAGTAACTGGAACGATCCGGAAGAAACTTCTGCTACGTTAGATGCTGACTTACGATGGTTGTGGAGTGCGCTTGTTGTTGGTGCCTCGATGCCCTTATGGAGGAGGCTGTTGTGATTTTCGTGGCACCCACTAACGACACAGGATATTTTACTCCAGCACGATCCCTTATGCTTTTTGAGGCACTGTATACACAGGCGGTTGGTTTTTACTGCTTCCCACCTGGCCGCCACAGACATACTTTTAAATTTTTCGCAAGCTGTGGCGTTATGTGCATCTTCACATATTGCGCATGGAGCGCGTTGCTGATCATCGGCCTTGGCTGCTGCATGTGTGTTAAGTGCAGCCTTTCGTGCTGTTTTCTTGTCGGCTGTAGGAGCTATATTCGGCGTTGATACGCGGCATGCGGCGTCCGCTAGCTCAAACAACCAATTTGCTAAGTCCTGTAGATTTGGGCAGGCAATAGACTTGGAGTGCATTGCCCAGTTCAGCATCATATCTGGTCCCATCTTCTCGATGAGTTCCTGCAGTAGCGTTGGGTTGTTAAGGTGTGCATTTAGCTTGGCTGCTCTCATAGTGGCACACATATTTTTGACCGCAAATGCAAACTCGATAAGTGGTTCGAGCTTGCCCCTTGCCCGAAGTACATTTTCAATGTGCGTACTATGTCCGGCAGCAGGTCTGGAAACAAAAGGCTGTCACGCACGGCTTCTAATGCCTTTCCTCTAAGGCACTTCTGCAAACGGATGATATTTTCTTCATTGCTGTAGCCGGCGATCCTAGTGCTGGTCTCATAAGAGCTGAGAAATAGTGGCCATTGTTTGGCGTCTCCTGTGAAGACTGGTAAATCCCTCGGCAATGATTGACGAGCGGCTATTTGTTGTGAGGTTATGCCATCCACGTTGTGGGGCACATCCATGTTTTTCGTGCACGTTGTCTGCGGAGTACTGCTACCGCCAGGCTGCATCAGATGCGTATGAGCATTATGACGACATGTTCCATCCGTAATGGGGGGCCGCTGATGACCTGGTGCTGGTCCGTCTGACGACACGTGCGCGCTGAGTAAGGCATACTTACGGCGCAGGTATTCCCTTTCTATGCACATTTCCTCTTCCAGTTGCTGCAATAATAATTGTCGATCCTCCTGTGTTGCTTCATCTTCAGCCAACCCGTTTTCTGTGTTCAGCTGTTGAACCGTAACACGTGATCCGCCCTCGGAGCATGTCGATGACGGACGAGAAGTGAGGTTAAGTTCACCTCCAGCAGATGAAGTACCATTCTTTATTGGTCGAATACACGATGCACACAACCATGTGCTCGTGGAGGCGTCGTTGTCCGATCCACAGCATGTCCAATGGAAATAGTTTGAACACTTTGAGCATGTTAACATCTCGTCATTGTCCGGGGCGGCACACATTTTGCAGCTGCTGGTCGATGCCATATCTAATTGCTGCTGCTTTATTTTTCCGCCTCGGCTGACTTGTTCAAAACCTTTATCCATCTTTCTGGCTGCCACTACAGCCGGGAATTATTTAATTTTACTTTTTATTGTACAGCAACTCTGTCCCGTAGGGAATTGCTGTAGGAATTTTTATTGGTTTTATAGAAGAATTGCGAAGAAATTCTTATATAGGTTTTTTAAAGAATTGTTGCCCGTCCGACTAGTTGTCTAGCACCGCTGATGTCCAATGAAGAAACAGATCAAACACATCTAAAGGCGCGTTGTCTCTTATTTATTTGTGTTTGTCAAATCCAGAGCTCAAAGCGGATCGCTTTAAAAAACTGAAATTACTTAGGTTAGGATTTAATACAATTTTGGATTTCTTAACTTCTTACCCTAGTCTTCGCTTCTTGGCTGCGAACAAACAACTAAATTCAACCCCAGCCACTAGGCTCGGTTTAACCTATTACTTTATAGGATTCAGCGCAGCTGAATGTTATTTACTTTAATAAATAGGTACCGCTAAGAATGGCAAGCTCAAAGCGAAGAGTGATATATATATAGCTTCGCTGTGGGCTGCCTAAAATAATATGTTGTTGTTGTTGTCATTGCATTTGATTTGACTAGCAGCAGATTAGAGTACTTTTGTTTGGGTATATATGTTTATAGCTGCTGCTGGGCTTAAATTATTGGCAGACCTAAATTTCGGCAACACATTCGTTGCACTTATTCAGCCAAAGCTGAACAAAAAATAGTAAAAATAAGTTGCGAAGAGAATAATGAGGAAGTATTGTCCCCCTCATCGGTGAAAGCCAACGATGAAATTATAAACTTACACGAAATTCTTGTTAAAGACTTACCAATTTTGGGTAGGGTAGCTAGAAAGAACTTGCCAAATGAAAAAGAGGAAGAAGATGATGATGGGAAAGAAAAACTTTTATTTATAACTGGTTTAGAAGATTATACCAACCAATTAAGTAGCACTTTTATTGCCGCATTAATAAACAAAATTTTTTTGATTTTATATTCAATTGAAATTTTAAAAATAACAACATTTATTGACAAATAATCTTCCTTCTTATTTGTATCATTTATTTTAAAAAATATAATCATGTACCTTATTTTTATATACATTTAAAAGTTGAAATTATCAACATTATTGTATATTATTTTTTAACATTTTTTTCCACTCTTTTTATATACAAAATAAACTACAAAAATTACTTGATTTCAATTTGTTTCATTTTATTTTTTCTTCATCATATACTGTTGTACAACGATTAAAGCATTTCAATATCATACTGCAATGATGCCAATTCAATTTCAGCTCGCAGTATTTCTCTGTCATTGACTTCAACCTTATTTCTTAGAGAGGTGAGTAAAATATTCTGCTGGTGCGACCGGGAGATATTGGCTTCTAGGGCAACAACGTCTTGAGCATATACATAAGCATTACCTTCAAGCAATCTTATGTTCGTTTTCAACTCACTTTCTTTGACCCTGTAATGGCCCCAAGCGTATGTATGAATTGGTCTTCTTTCAACATACACTTGTCATCATTGCTGTTGAGCGTTATTTTTTTTATTTTGTTTGTAAAGATTTGGTGTCGTTTCGAGCGAAACACCAACATACTATCGCTGAATGTTTCCTGTTTAAGTAAACAGTCGCGTTAGTTTTGCAGTGTTAACTTCTCAACGACACACCTTTTCACACCCTTGGATTTTTTTATGGTACGCCGCACACCATCAAGCGTAAACGCATACATTTTTGACCGAAGACCTACAAACTCACTCATGATCTTCCCATTGGACTCATCCTTGAAGAAACCCAACCTCTTTTGATTCACTCGCTTGAAGTTGAACAAAGAGGCGGCCTGTTCCGAATAATCAGAAGTGTCAATCATCTGTTCAACATCTTCACGGATATCAGCGTAAAAATCAGGCGTTTTTATGGTATAAATAAAAGAGTCAGTATCCATGTAGTTGAGACTCAATTTATCTTGGAACTTGGGTTGCATATAACTGTAATGGAAATCGTACATTTTCCACTTGGAGAGATCCAATACAGCAAAGCCAATGTATATTGGCTTATTGAAGCAAATATGCATTCGCTTCATTTGAAAGGCAAATAAGTTTTCCGAGAACTTTACAGTGCTATGGAAATTTGCTCTTGCAACTAGTTCCCGCCCACACAAGCGATAATGCCCTGGAGTGTTTCGCGTTTGAGGATCCCACTCACTAATGAGCTTCAAATCAATCCGCTTCTCAATATTTTCCAGCGCTTTGCCGAAAATGCTATTATTCAGCAATTTGAAAAAGCCTTTTTCAAAAGCATTTTTAGCATTTGTTCGGTGCATTGTATTCATGTCAATGTAAGGCTTGAGCCATTGTTTTTGAGCAAACCGTAAAACTCTATGCACTGTGACAAGCTCTAACCCATTTTTTAGGCACTGCTGCAAATTCAAATAATGAATTGGGTAATTAACTTTATCACTGGGATCGGCAATCAGTTTTTTGGTTTTGGCAAATGCAGTGGGCTTTTTGTTGGATGGGCAAAATGGTAGATCATTGTGCTTGTCGTGAATGTTGTATGGATATTTTAGATCCACTTCAAAAATGAAACCATAACTGGAGTCAGGAGATATGTTTAAAATGACAAGGGCGTCAATCTCTTCCTGTGTTAGCCATTGAAAACTCCCATATGGCAGAGATTGGGACATTACAGTGCCATAAAGATTGTTAGCATCCAAATAAATTAGATACTCACTCTCTTTTGTTGCATCATAATCAGTCATATATTTATTATTCGCTTTGCTATGACGTTTTGGACATTGCACCAAGCCACCGCGAATTCCACACTGAATAAACCTGTACATGTCAATGTCGGTCAACAGCTCAAGTTCAATTTGTGTGCTCTTGAGCATTGCATCCCAAGATAACCCAGGAATTGTGTAATAGTGGGCTGGATCTAATTTATGTATTTGCATGCATATCCGCCTGAAGTTTTCAAAAACATCAGTCAAAAGCAAGACATCCGTTTTCAAATATAACTCAAGATAGTCTCGCATTGTTTCACAAGAAAATTGTGACCAGACTTTAAGTGCATGAGCATAATTCTCTTCCGAGCACTCAGTATCTGAAAGGCTATTGAAAAATGCCTCTCGTGGTGGTAATTGAGTGATTGACAAGCGGTCAATCGAGTCAATGTATTCATATGGGAATACACCCTTCCTTTCATTATTTGGAAAGAATTCCCTAACTGTTTTCAAATGTTCATCACTTAGATTAGACACTAGTGTGTCCAAGCTTGATGACATGAAACGAAAAGAATCTAAAAATCTTAGCTCTAATTTTTGTTGCTGCTGCTGCTGTGGGTCATCAATTTCTATTGTTTTGGAAACAGAAATGTAAACCTCCTTATTAAGAGGAATTACATTTATGTCTCCAGGAAACTCGGCCAAGTCCTTTACAAATAAATGAGAATCATAACGTGAAAAGTTATGGAAAAAAACGGGGATGAATGAGCCTATTTTATAATTCAAATTGCACTTGTTGTGTGCAGCCCCTCTGAAACGACCAGTCAAGTGACAATGATCTCTAACCCTATCTTCACCTAAATGATTACCACAAATGTGGAACCAAATTGCTTTAACGAAATTGTCAATATCTTCCGGTCGCATATCCATCGGAATAATTCTCCTCAAATACTCTGTATAAATTTCAGTAGCATTTTGAATTAAAGAGCTAATAAATTTACGCCCTGCATCTTCTCCTGTCTCTAGTACAAATCTACTTAAGCTATCATCAAATGAGCACTTAATATAATAGCAAAATGCTATTGCTATATGCTCATTAACGCTATGTGTATTTTGACTTACTCGAACATTTAAGACTCTAAGAGCGCTCTCAAAATCGGCATAGACGACGAATGGGACCTCCAGCTGACTCCTGTACCGCTCGAACTTGAGGAAAGCATTTTCCGGTCTTGGCAGTTGAGCGAACATCCCTCCACATTGCTCCTTGTGTCGTTCAGCTGCCCTCTCACTGCTTGAATAATTTAGGCAGGTGTTGCAGAACCATTTTTAATTCGTGGTTCCCAGACCAATTTGATGATTTACTAATCTGTAAAGAGAAAAAAAACATATATAAACAAGTAAGAAAGTCGTTCAAGCCCGACTGTAATATACTCTGTACCTGTTTGTACGAAACTAATAACTTTAAAGTGTGAGGTTTTTTCAAAATCTGAGGGTGGCAACTCTTTCAACCATCGTTCATCTGGTTGAAAAACGATGTATGGGGGCTAGTACCTAGTACAAACCCGTAAAATTATAAAATTTGTATATAATTTCCTATTAACAAAAACGTATCTATATTAGTCACGCGGGAATCACGCGTGATTTCTGACCGCAGGCCATCTCAATTATATCGCTCCACTCATAGCAAGGTCCAATTGGGAAATTACCAGTTAGATATTGCCTTCTCGCTCTCTCTTTCTCGTAAGTTCTAAAATGGCAACGGTGTTGTTGTTGGCGTTGGTTTTTATTTTCTTTTACATATAGCTCTAATATCGTTCATCTGATCGAAAAATGATGTATGGCGGGTCGATTCAAAATAAGTAGTAGAATATATGTCTAGAATGTTCGAACTATCTATCTTGAAAATTGTGGGAGCTATTTCGTTTTTTTAAATTTGCGGGGGAGGCAGTGGGCGTGTCAAAAATCAATACTAAACTTGATCTGCCTGCAAGTATAAGAAATATATGTTCCATACACTTCAAACCTCTATCTCTTACCATCTCTGAGATCTCTTCGTTCATACGGACAGACGGACAGACGGACAGACAGACGGACAGACGGACAGACGGACATGGCTATATCGACTCGGCTGTTGATGCTGATCAAGAATATATATACTTTATGGGGTCGGAGATGCTTCCTTCTGGCTGTTACATACATTTGCACAAACCCAATATACTCTGTGTACCTTCGGTACAGAGTATAATTAGTAATTGGAATCAGTCAACATGTGTGAGTGGTGTGTGTGTGTGTGTGTGTGTGTGTGTGTGTGTGTGTGTGTGTGTGTGTGTGTGTGTCAGTGTGTGTGTGTGTGTGTGTGTCAGTGTGTGTGTGTGTGTGTGTGTGTGTGTACTTACCCTTCAGTTCCAGAATTCACTTCTCGTCAAATTTATCACTTATTCACCATTCTGCTTTGACGCCGACGTCGGCAGAAGAGAATTCTGTAAGTGTTTTGTTGTTGCAATTTTGCCTACAGCAACCGAAAAAAAACATGTGCAGTCGCGGCCGGCAAATTTGACGTCGACGTCGGCAAAGCAAAATTCGATGTGTGTAATTGTTGTTGCATTTTTGCCTACTTGAACCCAAAAAAAAAATAATTTGCAGTTTACTGAAGCCGAATGATGAACTTTGTATACCCTTTAAAAATGTGCGAGCATTGAAACTATAAATTGTGTAAATATTTTTGAATTTTTAAATTAGAGGTTTGGACAGGTAGTTGGATTGATAGTTCTATAATAACTTTTTATTTTTATTACCCCGAAATCCACAATTTATTTATGGGTTATAAATATATTTTACAAATACTTTTGAAAGTCGGATATGCCTTGCAGTACCTTAGGGTATTAAAAACATATTGGGCGCCGAAAGAGAATGACACAAAGAAGAAAAGGATTAACGGCAATCGTTGACTGCCGATGTGTTTTGCGTTTGACGCTTGCCCCTTCCCCTCCCTCACACAATGCGTTACTTGCATAGAAAAATCTAGAAGTTTGAGCATTTGATTTTTGCCGCCGGCGCGTGAAGTTGTGTTGCTTAAAAAAATATTCATTCTGTAGCATTTTTGTGTAAAATAATAATTGATTTCAGGTAAGTGAATTTTTTGTCAGCCATCTAAGGTAAGTTTGCATATACATTTTTCTAAAATTAAATTATACTAATACTACTTTATTACAGAAGCAGTTCAGCAGAGCGATTCAACACAGAAAGCGGAGAAGTTGCAGAGCAAGGCAACGTATTGCGTACGATGCAATAGTTAAAAACATAATAAATAAATAACAGTATTAAATTATTTTATATGATTTTTAATCTTGTTATTTATTTATTTTGACATCAATTATTATTATTATTATATGTGTATTTTTAGATATTTAATTATTTTGTTTAAAATTAAATATAATTTATTGAATAAAGTGAAAATAAATGTAATATAAAAAAGTATAGCGTATTTTGAAGTTTGAATAGGGAAAAATTGGAGGTGAATTATTAATGAAAATAACCGAAAAATCTTATATGAATCATCGGTGAATTCATTGCGAAAGTCATCGGTGATTCAACTATGACTTCTTTGCAAAAGTCACCAAGGAATCATCGGTGACTTTTGCAAAGAAGTCATGAGTGAATCACCCATGACCTTATCAATGAATTCACCATTGATTCACAGATGATTCCTTCATGCGTGACCGCCTAGGACATGCCTGTGTTAAATTCACCACTTCTTTTCATAGCAATTCACCGGTGATTCATAGCTACCCATGAGTGATGCATCGGTGAATCATAAGTGAATCATTAGTGAAGCGAACTGCAGTGTACCTTGAGAGATTTCTTATGTATGTGTAGTGAGCGAGGGCGTCCTTCTCCAACAGCAGCAAATTGATGTTATTAGCTGCTACTTCGGGTGACTTGTAGAGTGGGCCAATCACCTCCCCCTTTTCATCGCTGTAGCCGAATATGGAGAAGCTTATTCACGGATTCATCGCTTGGAAATTTTTAACATCTTTTATCTTCAGCGGGAAACTCAAGCCGCTAAAGTTTAATGTCAGCCCATTGTTTACATCTATAAATGGGGCGCTGATGTCTATGTGATAAGCCGTACATCTTTGGGGGTTTCTCGTCGGCGGCATCAAGGCCGATAAAATTGCCCACTTGAAGCAATATTCATCTTCATTCTGCACATTAATCAGAGCTTTTTTCTTCGCCAATTTGGCTGGAGTTGGGATGTTAGATGATCCTCTGATTGGCGTATATTTATTAATATTCATTTCCAATCCGTTTATTTGAACAAGTGACCATCCACTGTCCCGCTCCTGGAACTCACTCATTCTCATTAAGAGATGTGCCTTATGCTCTTTAAAGAGCTCTTCCAAATCATAGACATGCAGCACTACACTCATGGGGCTTTGGAAAGACTTCATTTCCGTTTGTAGCTCCTCTTCATCCTTCAAGAGCATATACTCAGCAAATATTTCAAAATTTGCTTTGCATGAAACATGAAACTCAAGAACCTGCTCCAGATGTGGTAGCAAAACTCCTCCAGCTTCACCCAGAAACTCTTCAGGAACCATCAGCTCAGCACTCACATTTTCATACATGTAGTAGAGGATGCGTCCCTTGAATCTGCCAAAAACTTTACCCTCCCATCCAGAGGCTGCACAGCATTTTGCTTATGCCGCTCCGTCCTCACATGTTGACTCCATGCAGAACCGGCTCTCAGTTCGAGTCCGCAAGGAAAACAAAAACGATTGGACATTTTTACAAAAAATTGTTTTATCACTGCTTTTCTTTTTAATTTTGTTTTGTTTTTTGTTTGTTTATGCTCGTTATACACTTGAAAAGTGTATATTAATTTTGCCCAGAAGTTTGTAACGCATAGAAATATTCATTTCCGACCCCATAAACTATATATATTCTTGATCAGGACGACGAGCTGAGTTCATTTCGGTCTGTCCGTCCGTCTGTCTGTCCGTCCGTCTGTCCGTCTGTCTGTCCGTCTGTCTGTCCGTCTGTCTGTCTGTTTCTACGCAAACTAGTCCCTCAGTTTTAAAGCTATCGATCTAAAATTTTGCACAGAGTCTTCTTTTTACTGCACGCAACTTATATGTCGGAACCGGCCGGATCAGATGACTATATCATATAGCTGCCATAGGAACGATCGGTTCAAAAACTAGTTCTAGTGAGAAAAACTTTTTTGTTTTCTATCGTAGCGTCACCAATCGTGGTATTTATTAGTTTTATATACTTTCACACAATTCTGAAAAAATTGATCAAAATCGGATGACTATATCATATAGCTGCCATAGAAACGGTCGGTCAAAAAACTAGTTCTAGTGAGAAAAACTTTTTTGATTTTCATCATAGCGTCACTAATCTTGGTATATGTTAGTTTTATATGCTTCTACATAATTCTGGAAAAATGTATCAAAATCGGATCACTATAGCATATAGCTGCCATAGGAACGATCGGTCGAAAAATAAGTCTTTGTGAGTAAAACTTTTTTGACTTCCTTCGTAGCGTCTTCAATCGTAGTATATATTTGTTTTATATATTTCCACACAATTCTAAAAAAATTTATCAAAATCGGATGACTATAGCATATAGCTGCCCTATAAACGGACGGTCAAAAAACTACTTCTAGTGAGAAAAACTTTTTTGGTTTTTATCGTAGCGTCTCCAATCTTGGTATATATTAGTTTTATATGCTTTCACATAATTTTGAAAAAAATTATCAAAATCGGATGACTATAGCATATAGCTGCCATAGGACCGATTGGTAGGAAAATGTGTTTTACTAAGAAAATTTTTTTTTTGTGGTATCAAATTTTTATTATCAACGATTTAAAATTTTAAATATCTGATATCTATATCCTATATATATTTTTCCAGTTAAATCAGTTGGAGTAAAGTTTTTCAAGTGTATTAAAACTTCGGCACAGTCAAAGTTAGCTTTGCCTTCTCGTTTTTTTTTTTTTTTTTAAGTAAAATTCAATTAAAGCCTTGGTTAAGGACTGAGCATCAAATTTGTTATGTGCCAGTATATATAGGTAGTCTAGAATAGGTAAAAACTATCCCTCAACAAAAGGTTGGATGCCATCCACCACTTGAATCAATCAATAAATAATCTGAAGCAACAAAATGAATCACCCAACAACTATTCCCACGAACATGTTGCATCACAAACACGCGTGCAACACCTTCATCAATTCAAACAAATTAAACCCCTTCCCATAAGTGTCCATCACTAGGCGCAACAAGATCCTTTACACAACAACTGTTCCCAGAATAAATGCTCATCACTTTCTTTGACGTGGGTCACACACTTGACTGATCTAGTAAAAACATCACTCCTAACCCCCGACCCTCAGCCACATGCAATGCCCGAGATTTGTCGGCAAACAAATACAATTACCCTCACACCCAACTCCTGACCCACACCTACCACAAACACGTGTGCAACACAATCCCCCCACCCCCAACAACTGGGACGGAATCGGTGCCACAACGCTTAACACTCACCTGCCCTCAGCCTTGCGTGTGCCAGCAATTTGTCGGCTTAATCTTACGCAACAAGATGCTTCACACAACAACTGTTCCCAGAATAAATGCTCATCACTTTCTTTGACGAGGGACACGCACTTGACTGAGATTTTTCCACGATATTATTACCACAAACACGTTTCCCTCACACTTTGTCGGCCCCCCGACCGCAATGCCCGAGATTTGTCGGCGGCCCACACACACACACACACATTTGATGAGGATCACTTAGTATTTACCCCCACACCTGTCTGATCTAGAAAACATCACTCCTAACCCCCCGACCCTCAGCCACATGCAATGCCTCGAGATTTGTCGGCAAACAAATTCAATTACCCTCACACCCAACTCCTGACCCGTACCTGAGGTGCAAAACGTGCAACAGTCAACACAAACAATACCTCTAACTATTTTCCCACGCTCTTTGGTGAGGATCACCTAGTAATTACCCCCCACACCTGATGCCTGACCCACACACACACACATTTGACGAGGGTCACCTGTCAAAAATATTTGACGAGGGTCATCCACCTGTCACTCACCCACTTCAACCTGTCACTTTCCCCCACCCCCAAAATGTGCCAGAATCACCTTTTTTCTACTACTCGTATAACCCTCCCTCTATTATTATCCCTCTATTGTATTAAAGGATAAGGCTCTGTCTTGTACCCCGAGAACGACGAACACAGGACAATCACAAATTCGGATACAAATTGGAATAAATATAACATAAACAAGTAAGAAAGTCGGTCAAGCACGACTGTAATATGCTCTGTACCTGTTTGTACGAAACTAATAACTTTAAAGTGTGAGGTTTTTTCAAAATCTGAGGGTGGCAACTCTTTCAACCATCGTTCATCTGGTTGAAAAACGATGTATGGGGGCTAGTACCTAGTACAAACCCGTAAAATTATAAAATTTGTATATAATTTCCTATTAACAAAAACTTATCTATATTAGTCACGCGGGAATCACGCGTGATTTCTGACCGCAGGCCATCTCAATTATATCGCTCCACTCATAGCAAGGTCCAATTGGGAAATTACCAGTTAGCTATTGCCTTCTCGCTCTCTCTTTCTCGTAAGTTCTACCAATGGCAACGGTGTTGTTGTTGGCGTTGGTTTTTATTTTCTTTTACATATAGCTCTAATATCGTTCATCTGATCGAAAAATGATGTATGGCGGGTCGATACAAAATAAGTAGTAGAATATATGTCTAGAATGTTCGAACTATCTATCTTGAAAATTGTGGGAGTTATTTCGTTTTTTTAAATTTGCGGGGGAGGCAGGGGGCGTGGCAAAAATCAAAACTAAACTTGATCTGCCTGCAAGTATAAGAAATATATGTTCCATACACTTCAAACCTCTATCTCTTACCATCTCTGAGATCTCTTCGTTCATACGGACAGACGGACAGACAGACGGACAGACGGACATGGCTATATCGACTCGGCTGTTGATGCTGATCAAGAATATATATACTTTATGGGGTCGGAGATGCTTCCTTCTGGCTGTTACATACATTTGCACAAACCCAATATACTCTGTGTACCTTCGGTACAGAGTATAAAAATGTATAAATTAAATAGTACTATGTAAATAATGGCGGTGTAAATGGCAGTGGCTTTGGCCAACGTATGTTACTAAATTTGTGTTTTATATATATATATTTTATACAAATATTTTTGTAAATTGAGCCCAAAGTTGGTAATTCACTTCAGTGGACGGCTCTTTCCACGCAAAAAATAAATTTTAATTTGGCTTTCGCTTATTATTGCAGTCGGCCTGAGGTTTTAATAGATTGGACTGAACTCACAACTTTGATTTCCTTAAGGCTTGGATGGAGTGGCCACGGAACTGATTGTGTGTTATTATTGATGCTTAGTGGACCCAATGCGTGCGTCTCTCAAGTATTATTGCTTGCTGGAGAGGATCCGGGTCCCACGGACATCGACAACGTTGGCAAATTTAGTGCCAAACCGGAGTGCCAACCCAAAAAGAAGAGGCCGCATCCAAAGAGTGGAGTACCGAGTCCGTAAAGGTGAACCAATCCCAAAAAAAAATTAACGTGGCCGGGGATAAAAATGTTGCTCCTCCGGGCCACGCTGAAATTGGATACACAATTTTTATTACGTTTAGGAGTTGATCCACTACGATCAATTTCCACTCACTTTTTTTTTAACACTCGAACACAAATTATAGCATAAACATATATATATAAATATATTTGACCGTGCGCAATTCAGTTTGCTCTGCCAGACTGTCCCCTTGGCTACGCTTTTGGGTTCCCTTTATAGAATCGCGGCCTTGGCCTATTTCCCGTTGCCATTCCCATGTTTCAGGTCATTAACCGACTTCCCAAGTCATAGCCTAAGCCTTTAAGCTCTAGGGTGGGAGAAGGACGCATATCTAATAATTGCTCTAATGCCTCACTCATGCCTTCACGCACACTTACTTGAAAATCTATCGATATATTTCCCCCCCATCCCTAACACCGGCCATCATAAAAACTTCAATGCCAACAAGTTGTTATTTACCAATTACACTAGTTTACAAAAATAAAAAAATATAAAGACCCATTGAAGCAGTTATTTTTTTATGATGTACTTTGGAATGCTGAGCTCAAAAATTTAATTCAAAAATTTTTGTATTGTAAATGGGTGTCTTTTATTAACAAATACGTCTTCTCTTTAGCTTTCTCATTTAGAAAGTGACGCCAACATCGCCATCTTAATGGTTAGTGTGACCAATTGTCACTAGTTTTATAATACTAAAAGGTTAAGGGTAGTCTTACAATGAATTAAATATGTTCATAGAGGGTACTCTTATAAATAATATGTACAGATATGATGACAATGAAACTAGTAGGTATTCTTATAACTAATATGTACAATTATGATAACAATGTTTACAGTATGGATACGTTTTTGAGTTAGAATTATTTTCAGTTTTTTCGGTAGGTACCATTACATTTTATGACATATCTCGAGATAGAAACTTTAGATGTCGTCAAGCAAGGTTTAATCTAAAGGGTATTCAATTTTTAATTATCTAGTTGAAGTCCATTTTCCAATCGGTTTAGTAGTTTGAATGCTACAAGCAAAAATATTTCGAAAAAATAGATTTTTTCCTCAAAAACGAGCAAAATTTGTTTTCCTAAAATCTGTAAAGGGTTGAATCTGATAGAAACAAATTATTTTTTTCTTTTGTTCTTATAAATAGCACTTTTACGAAGAAAATAAGGTGTTGATAAAGAATATCTATGGATAAATAATGAAGCTGTGAGCAATTGAGCACAAGTACTAACAGTCAAATTTCAGTGTTTTATGTATTTATTAGAAAAATATTTATAATTTTCCTTCGTTTTTGACCTTGATCTTATTATACCCGTTACTCGTAGAGTAAAAAGGGTATACTAAGTTCGTGCAAAGTGCATTTCCGACCCCATAAAGTATATATATTCTTGATCAGCATCAATATCCGAGTCGATATAGACATGTCCGTCTGTCCGTCCGTCCGTCTGTCCGTATGAACACCTAGATCTCAGGGACTATAAGAGCTAGAGCTACCAAATTTTCAGTGTAGATTTGTATTGTCTGCAGGCAGATCAAGTTTGTTTCAAATTTTTCCCACGCCCCCTCCCGCCCCCGCAATTTGAAAAAAACCTCATATCTTCCACAATTTTGAAAATAGACTGTTTAAACCTTCTAGACATATATCTTAATCATCATTACCTATCGATCCGCCGTACATCATTTCTCGATCAGATGAACTATAGTAGAGTTGCCGCCCCCGCAATTTGAACGAGAGCGTAAGTTAAAGTCGGCCCTGCTCGACTTCGATATACCCGTTACTCAGGGTAAGGTTACCCAAATTGTGGGAGATATGAGGAATTTTTGAAATTGCGGGGGCGGGAACTTTTCTATCGTTCATCTGATCGAAAAATGATGTATGGCGGATCGATAGGGTAATGATGATTAAAATATATGTCTAGAAGGTTCGAACAATCTATTTTCAAAATTGTGGGAGATATGAGGTTTTTTCATATTGCGGGGGCGGGAGGGGGGCGTGGCAAAAATTTGAAACAAACTTGATCTGCGTGCAAAAGATACAAGTCTACACTGAAAAATGGTAGCTCTAGCTCTTATAGTTCCTGAGATCTAGGTGTTCATACAGACGGACAGACAGACGGACAGACAGACAGACAGACAGACAGACAGACAGACAGACAGACAGACAGACAGACGGACAGACGGACATGTCTATATCGACTCGACTGTTGATGCTGAGCAAGAATATATATACTTTATGGGGTCGGAGATGCTTCCTTCTGCCTGTTACATACAATTGCACGAACTTAGTATACCCTTTTTACTCTACGAGTAACGGGTATAAAAATACCTCATATCTCCCACAATTTTGAAAACACATTACTAAATCCTTCTAGACATTTATTTTAATCATCATTACCTATCGATCCGTCATACATCATTTCCTAATCAGATGAACGATAGAAGAGTTGCCACCCACGCAATTTGGAAAATACCTCATATCTCCCACAAATTTGATCATAGATTGTTCGAACCTTCTAGACATATATTTCAATCATCATTACCTATCGATCCGCCATATATCATTTTCTGATCAGATGAACGATAGAAAAGTTCCCGCCCCCGCAATTTTAAAAAAACCTTATATCTCCCACAATTTTGAAAAAAGATTAATCAAACTTTTTAGACATGTATTTTAATCATCATTACTTATCGATCCGCCATACATAGTTTCCCGATCAGATGAGTTATAGTAGAGTTGCCACCACCGCAATTTGGGAAAAAAACACAATTTGGGCATGTTGTGGTCTAATAAAATATTCTGAAATAAACCTTACCCTGAGTAACGGGTATATCGAAGTCGAGCAGGGCCGAATTCAACTTACGCTGTCGTTTTTTTCTGTGATTTGGCTTGTATTGGAACTCATACATTGAGCAAAAAGCGAAGTAAAAAAATTTGTTTTAATTATCATGTAAAACAGTCAAATTTGACTCTTAGTATTTTCACAAAATTGCTCACAACTTCGTTATTTATCCACAGATTTTCGTCATCGATATCTTATTTTCTTCGTAAAAGTACAAATCGTGAATGTAAAAGAAAAAATAATTTTTTGATTTTAATTTTCAACCATTTACAGTTTTTAGGAAATCAAATTTTTCACGTTTTTTAGAAAAAAATAATTTTTATCGAAATATTTTTGGTTCTAACTTTCAAACTACTAAACCGATTGAAAAATGTTCTTTAACTAGATTATTAGGAATTGTATACGCTTTTGATTAATCCCTTGGTTGACTCTATCTAAAGTTTGTAACTCGAGATATGGCTTAAAAGGTACTTGTACATGCCGAAAAACTAAAAAAAATTCTAACTCAAAAACGTATCCATATACAAATTTTTGAATTTCATTTTTGAGTTCAGCATTCCAAAATACATCATTAAACGAGAAGGCAAAGCTAACTTCGACTGTGCCGAAGTTTTAATACGATTGAAAAACTTTACTCCAACAGATTTAACCTGTAAAATATATATACGATATAGATATCAGATATTAAAAATTTTAAATCATTGATAACAATTTGATACCATAAAAAAAACTTTTCTTAGTAAAACACATTTTCCGACCGATCGGTCCTTAGCAGCTATATGCTATAGTGATCCGATTTTGATAAATTTTTTCAAAAATTTGTAAAAGCATATAAAACTAATATCTACCAAGATTGGTGACGATACGATGGAAAACAAAAAAGTTTTCCTCACTAGAACTTGTTTTTTGACCGACCGTTTCTATGGCAGCTATATGGTATAGTCATCCGATTTTGATCAATTTTTTCTGAATTGTATGGAAACATATAAAACTAATATATACCACGATTGGTGACGCTACGATGAAAAACAAAAAAGTTTTTTTCACTAAGACTTATTTTCCGACCGATCGTTCCTATGGCAGCTATACGATATAGTCATCCGATCCTGCCGGTTCCGACATATTAGTTGCGTGCAGCAAAAAGAAGACTCTGTGCAAAATTTCAGCTCGATAGCTTGAAAACTGAGGCACTAGTTCGCGTAGAAACAGACAGACAGACAGACGGACAGACGGACGGACAAACAGACGGAATTGAACTCAGCTCGTCGTCCTGATCAAGAATATATATAGTTTATGGGGTCGTAAATGAATATTTTTATGCGTTACAAACTTCTGGGCAAAATTAATATACACTTTTCAAGTGTACACTAGTGTAAAGGGACATATTCGGCTCAGGGTGGAATGACACGTTCAATTTTGCTCTAAAGCGAATCGTAATGGGTGTGAGCAAGTAAGGAGCTGGTTAAATTCGCCGCGCCATATGTTGCAGCTAGGCAGCACAGTAGGCAGAATTGTATTCGCTAGGAACAATTATTGTTGCTAGACAGCCGATTGCTGAGACAGCTGTGCTTAATTAAATTTTTGATCAGAATGGATGTCGTAAATCTGCCTTTGTGCATCTTGCAATTAAATTAATTATTTAAATAAACGAGAAGGCAAAGCTAACTTCGACTGTGCCGAAGTTTTAATACACTTGAAAAACTTTACTCCAACTGATTTAACTGGAAAAATATATATAGGATATAGATATCAGATATTTAAAATTTTTAAATCATTGATAATAAAAAATTTGATACCATAAAAAAACATTTCTTAGTAAAACACATTTTCCGACCGATCGTTCCTATTTCAGCTATATGCTATAGTCATCCGATTTTGATAATTTTTTTCGAAATTATGTGAAAGCATATAAAACTAATATATACCAAGATTGGGGACGCTACGATAAAAAACCAAAAAGTTTTTCTCACTATAAGTAGTTTTTTGACCGTCCGTTTATATGGCAGCTATATGCTATAGTCATCCGATTTTGATAAATTTTTTCAAAATTGTGTGAAAACATATAAAACAAATATATACTACGATTGGAGACGCTACGATGGAAATCAAAAAAGTTTTTCTCACAAAGACTTATTTTTCGACCGATCGTTCCTATGGCAGCTATATGCTATAGTGATCCGGTTTTGATTCATTTTTCCAGAATTATGTGAAAGCATATAAAACTAACATATACCAAGATTAGTGACGCTACGATGGAAAACAAAAAAGTTTTTCTAACTAGAACTTGTTCTTAGACCGATCGTTCCTACGGCAGCTATATGATATAGTTATCAGATCCGGCCGGTTCCGACATATTGCGTGCAGTAAAAAGAAGACTCTGTGCAAAATTTCAGCTCGATAGCTTGAAAACTGAGAGACTAGTTCGCGTAGAAACAGACGGACAGACGGACTGACGGACAAGCGAAAATGAACTCAGCTCGTCGTCCTGATCAAGAATATATATAGTTTATGGGGTCGGAAATGAATATTTCTATGCGTTACAAACTTCTGGGCAAAATTAATATACACTTTTCAAGTGTATAAAAAGTAGGTTTTTAGGTGGTTTCTGCAGAGAGAGGATGAATGTAAAGGGTGATTTTTAAGAGTTAAGTTTTTCAGGTTGGCAGCAATGGTTGGTAATGTCAAAACGTCATCTGTCAAAGTGAGAAGTTTTCAGTATACTCTTCTATTTCATCAGAGAAAGACTTACAAACGAGCAACGATTTCAAATTTTTAAAATTGATCATCAAAATACGTGATCTGTGAAAAGTGAAATGTCAATTCCTCGTCGTTCTCAGCAATTGGGCATGTGTTACTCAACCACATGGATATTTTTATACTCTGTACCGAAGGTACACAGAGTATATTGGGTTTGTGCAAATGTATGTAACAGCCAGAAGGAAGCATCTCCGACCCCATAAAGTATATATATTCTTGATCAGCATCAACAGCCGAGTCGATATAGCCATGTCCGTCTGTCCGTCTGTCTGTCCGTCTGTCCGTATGAACGAAGAGATCTCAGAGATGGTAAGAGATAGAGGTTTGAAGTGTATGGAACATATATTTCTTCTACTTGCAGGCAGATCAAGTTTAGTTTTGATTTTTGCCACGCCCCCTGCCTCCCCCGCAAATTAAAAAAACTGAATATCTTCCACAATTTTGGAGTTAGGTTGTTCGAACCTTTTAGACATATATTCTACTCATCATTTCTTATCAAGCCCCCATACATCGTTTTCCGATCAGATGAACAATAGTGGCGCTATGTGTAAAAGAAAATTTAATGCAACGACAACAACAACACCCGCAGCCACTTACGAGAAAGAGAGAGCGAGAGGGCAATAGCTTACTGGACTGCGCCGCTTTCAGTTGCCCCCTCCCTTCTTTCCAATAGATATTTGTGTAAGTAGGCAAAGACCGAGTATGGGAGGAGCGATGCAATTGAGATGGCCTGCGGTCAGAAATCACGCGAGATTCCCGCGTGACTAATATAGATATGTTTATGTTAATAGGAAATTATATACAAATTTTATAATTTTACGAGTTAAGTACTAGGGTAATTCTACCCAACATTACTTATCGAGCACGTACATTGTTTTTCAACCAGATGAACGATAGTCGAATGAGTTGCCACCCCCAGATTTTGAAAAAACCTCACACTTTAAAGTTATCAGTTACATACAAACAGGTACAGAGTATATTACAGTCGGGCTTGACCGACTTTCTTACTTGTTACGTGTCGATTTGGGTTTGAAAGCCTATTAAATTCAACTTCTGCAAGAATTAAAGCTGAATGACCTACCACAACGTCTAATTTTTGGTGAAAGGGCCTTAGAATAGCTCCATAAAAATCCGCTGTTTTATCGAAAAATTGTGTTCAGCAAAATTGGAGCGGCGGACAACATTTACATGAACTTATCTTTGAAATGTAAATGGCAAAGGCCAATTTATCGATTCCAAAAAAATGTGAGTATATGATGCAAATTGAGCGTTTTATTCGATTTAAAAAAGAAATTACGACTAAAAAATCCGTTAATTTCGCACACCTACAGAAGCTGCTAAAATTGTACTGGAATGTGTAACTCTACACAATTTCCTACGTACCGATGCCAATTTCGACCCTCATGCTATGAACTTGACTATGACAACAAATAAATAGATGCTCGGCATATCAGATCAAGAAAAAGAGGTGAGAGTGTACTAAAAGGGATTAGTGAGTATTTTTTAAAGAGCAAAATAATTTGTAATGTTTAAACATTTACATATAATAATAAACAAATATTAAATTAGAAAGTTTTATCATTTATTTGTTATAGATATTTTTACTTTATCAATATCCCCCTTTTTTATATTTGGCCAATTTAGAATTAATTCCCTCCCTTGCATCTGAACATTGGTCAAATCCAACCACAAAACTCATTCATTCCCGTCGCATATTCCACTGAGTCCGCAGAGTCACTTCTTCTCTTTGCTTTAACCGCCTTATTATTTTCGGAATAATAAAACGTCTAAAAGTTGGTTCACTTCTTCAAACAATCGTCTAAATGTAAAATATGGACTTACCACAGAAAAATCCAATTACCGGCTTACTTATCTTATTTGACTCTTCTGCAGTGGCTGCCAAGAATCGATGTTTCTTCTTTTTTGGTACTGTGGTAAGGATGCGTTCCTGACAAATGGGTTGCGTTTTACTATTTGAATCTGGCAAACAATGTTCTGTTCGCGCTAATAAACCATTTTAAATTTTGCACTTTCAAATTATTTAAATTAAGTTAGATCTTAACAATGTGTCAGTGTGACCTTACTTGCTTAAACTGCCAAACAAATTGGCTAAAAATACAAAATTTACACTAAATTTAAGCATTTTCCGTCCGTCCGTCCGTCTGTCCGTCTGTTTCTATGCTATCTCCTCCCTCAGTTTTAAAGCTATCTTGACCAAACTTTGCAAAATGTCTTTAAATACAAATACGCTGCACATTTGTCGGAACTGGCCGGATCGGATGACTATATCATATAGCTGCCATAGGAACGATCGGTCCAAAAACTAGTTTTTGTGAGAAAAACTTTTTTATTTTCCATCTTAGCTGCACCATTCGTGGTATATATTACTTCTATATATTTCCACACAATTCTGGAAAAATTTATCAAAATCGGATGACTATAGCATATAGCTGCCATATAAACGGTCGGTGGAAAAACTAGTTCTAGTTAGAAAAACTTTTTTGTTTTCCATCGTAGCATCACCAATTGTGGTATATATTACTTTCATATACTTCCACACAATTCTGGAAAAATGTATCAAAATCGGATGACTATAGCATATAGCTGCCATATAAACGGTCGGTGGAAAAACTAGTTCTAGTGAGAAAAACTTTTTTTTTTTCCATCGTAGCATCACTAATCGTGGTATATATTACTTTTATATACTTCGACACAATTCTGGAAAAATTTATTAAAATCGGATGACTATAGCATATAGCTGCCATATAAACGGTCGGTCCAAAAACTAGTTCTAGTGGGAAAAACTTTTTGGTTTTCTATCGTAGCGTCACCAATCGTCGTATATATTAGTTTCATATACTTCCACAGAATTCTGGAAAAATTGATCGAAATCTGATGACTATAGCATATAGCTGCCATAGGAACGATCGGTCTAAAAAACTAATTCTAGTGAGAAAAACTTTTTTGTTATCAATGGTAGCGCCTTTCAAAAACTGCAAGGGTATTTAAAACATCGGCGTAGCCGATGTTAGCCTTCTATTTTTTGTGATATATTTATACACTTGAAAAGTGTATATTAAGTTTGCCCAGAAGTTTGCAACGCATAGAATTACACATTTACGACCACATAAAGTATATATATTCTTGATGTCTGTCCGTATGTCTGTTTCTAAGAAAACTAGTCCCACAGATTTAAAGCTACCGAGCTGAAATTTTGCACATAGTCTTCTTTTTACAGCGCGCAAGTAATATGTCGACACCGCCAGGATCCGATGACTACTTCTTTTAGCTGCCCTAGAACGGATTAGAAACGAGAAGGCAAAGCTAACTTCGGCTGTGCCGAAGTTTTAATACACTTGAAAAACTTTACTCCAACTGATTTAACTGGAAAAATATATATAGGATATAGATATCAAATATTTAAAATTTTTAAATCATTGATAATAAAAATTTGATACCATAAAAAAAACTTTTCTTAGTAAAACACATTTTCCGACCAATCGGTCCTATGGCAGCTATATGCTATAGTCATCCGATTTTGATAATTTTTTTCAAAATTATGTGAAAGCATATAAAACTAATATATACCAAGATTGGGGACGCTACGATAAAAACAAAAAAGTTTTTCTCACTAAAAGTAGTTTTTTGACCGACAGTTTATATGGCAGCTATATGCTATAGTCATCCGATTTTGATCAATTTTTTCAGAATTTTGTGAAAGCATATAAAACAAATATATACTACGATTGGTGACGCTACGATGGAAATCAAAAAAGTTTTTCTCACAAAGACTTTTTTCGACCGATCGTTCCTATGACAGCTATATGATATAGTCATCCGATCCGGCCGGTTCCGACATATTAGTTGCGTGCAGTAAAAAGAAGATTCTGTGCAAAATTTCAGCTCGATAGCTTTAAAACTGAGTGACTAGTTTGCGTAGAAACAGACAGACAGACAGACAGACAGACAGACGGACAGACGGACAGACGGACAGACAGACGGACAGACGGACGGACGGACAAGCGGAAATGAACTCAGCTTGTCGTCCTAATCAAGAATATATATAGTTTATGGGGTCGGAAATTAATATTTCTATGCGTTACAAACTTCTGGGCAAAATTAATATACACTGTATAAAAAGAGTTTTAGTAGGAAAAACTTGTTTGTTTTGGATGTTAGCGAGTTACAATCTAGAATAGTGAGTTAGAATCTTAACTCAGCAATTATGAATAATATATGTCTTGAAACTGTTGTGCAAATTTGGTCAAGGTCGGGTAACTGCATCGTATAGCTTATTGGTCAAAAAATAGATTTTAGTAGGAAAAACTTTTTTGTTTTCCATGTAAGCGTTCGTAAACTTACCAATTATGAATACTATACACTTTTGAAAAGCTCTGCAAAATTTGTTCAAAATCGGATGACTATATTATATAGCTGTCAGAGAAACAATCCGTCGAAAAATGGTTCTTAGTGAGAAAAGTTTTTTGATTTTGATGGTAGAACTGTCAAGCGAGTTTTTCAAATGTATTATAACCAGAGACCGAAAATAACTGTTATTTAAAAAAAACGAGAGCGTAAGTTGAAATCGGCCCTGCTCGACTTCGATATACCCGTTACTCAGGGCAAGATTTATTTAAGAATATTTTATTAGATCACAACATGCCCAAATTGTGGGAGATATGAGGTATTTTTCAAATTGCGGGGGCGTGAACTTTTCTATCGTTCATCTGATGTTTTCCATCGTAGCATCACTAATCGTGGTATATATTACTTTTATATACTTCCACACAATTCTGGAAAAATTTATTAAAATCGGATGACTATAGCATATAGCTGCCATATAAACGGTCGGTCCAAAAACTAGTTCTAGTGGGAAAAACTTTTTGGTTTTCTATCGTAGCGTCACCAATCGTCGTATATATTAGTTTCATATACTTCCACAGAATTCTGGAAAAATTGATCGAAATCTGATGACTATAGCATATAGCTGCCATAGGAACGATCGGTCTAAAAACTAATTCTAGTGAGAAAAACTTTTTTGTTATCAATGGTAGCGCCTTTCAAAAACTGCAAGAGTATTTAAAACATCGGCGTAGCCGATGTTAGCCTTCAATTTTTCTCACTAGAATTAGTTTTTAGACCGATCGTTCCTATGGCAGCTATATGCTATAGTCATCCGATTTCGATAAATTTTTCCAGAATTGTGTGGCATCATAAAAAATTTAAATATATTACGATTGGTGACGCTACGATGGAAAAAAGTTTTTGTTGGAGAAAAGTTTTTCCCACTAGAACTTGCTTTTGGACCGACCGTTTATATGGCAGCTATATGCTATAGTCATCCGATTTTGATAATTTTTTCAAGAATTGTGTGGAAGCATACAAAACTTATATATACTACGATTCGTGACGCTACGATAGAAAACAAAAAAGTTTTTCCCACTAGAACTAGTTTTTCCACCGACCGTTTATATGGCAGCTATATGCTATAGTCATCCGGTTTTGATAAATTTTTCCAGAATTGTGTGGAAGTATATAAAACTAATATATACCACGATTGGTGACGCTACGATAGAAAACAAAAAAGTTTTTCCCACTAGAACTAGTTTTTGGACCGACCGTTTATATGGCAACTATATGATATAGTCATCCGATCCGGCCGATTTCGACAAATGTGCAGCGTATTTGTATTTAAAGACATTTTGCAAAGTTTGCTCAAGATAGCTTTAAAACTGAGGGAGGAGATAGCATAGAAACAGACGGACAGACGGACGGACAGACGGACGGACAGACGGACGGACAGACGGACGGACGGACAGACGGACAAACGGAAATGAACTCAGCTCGTCATGCTGTTCAAGAATATATATTTTTTATGTGGTTGGAAATGCTTCCTTCTATGCGTTACAAACATCGTGACAATTTTATATACCCTCTGCAAGGGTATAACAAATGAAGTACAAACTAAAATTTGACAATTAGTTCAACTTAAGAATGGAACAGGTCACAAATTGGACAACCAGTACTAAGTGAAATATTAAGTATTAGAATTAGGGAAAAATAACAACATTACCATAAGTAACGATAAAAACAAAAAAACAAATTGTAAACTTAGACACAGTAAAATTATTAGATTAAATAAAATGTAGATAACATTTTCAAATTAAGATCTCTTATTTAAAAAAGATATGGGCAATAGAGCGTAACTCTATGAGTACGTGAATCACAGCTTCTGCTGAGATGTATAATTCTGTTTTTAATTTAGAAACCCACTAGAAATACGAACAATAAATTATTCGTTTTTTTTTTTGCGAAAAATGTAGTATAAATAATTACTAATAAACTCTAAATGTGGAACCACTGTTCAGCTCGATCATTAAGCTAAAGCCATTAGAACTGAAGCCAAAGCTTCATGCTTAAAGCTTACAGCTAAAAGCTTATATATATAAAATCTTCCACGTAAAGCTTACATCTAAAGCTTAACTCTTAAGCTTATCGCACCAAAGCTCCAGTGCATATGCAAGAAAGGCATAGATACACTTTTAGTTATTTAAGTCTAGCATAAGATTAGCATTATGATCTACTCTAACGCATGTAATCATACCTAGCCATAAGAACCCATGTAACCAAATCATATAAATAGTGGCCTTGCTGAATAAAACCACTCAAAGACAAAGCGTCCACCCACCTTCTACACTTTATTTAGAACTCTATTTTTATACCCGTTACTCGTAGAGTAAAAAGGGTATACTAAGTTCGTGCAAATGTATGTAACAGGCAGAAGGAAGCATTTCCGACCCCATTAACTATATATATTCTTGATCAGCATCAATAGCCGAGTCGATATAGACCTGTCCGTCTGTCCGTCCGTCCGTCCGTCCGTCTGTCCGTCTGTCTGTATGAACACCTAGATCTCAGAAACTATAAGAGCTAGAGCTACCATTTTTTCAGTGTAGACTTGTATTTTCTGCACGCAGATCAAGTTTGTTTCAAATTTTTGCCACGCCCCCTCCCGCCCCCGCAATATGAAAAAAACCGAATATCTCCCACAATTTTGAAAATAGATTATTCGAACCTTCTAGACATATATTTGAATCATCATTACCTATCGATCCGCCATACATCATTTTTCGATCAAATGAACGATTAAAGAGTTGCCACCCACGCAATTTGGAAAATACCTCATATCTCCCAGAATTTTGAAAATATATTGTTAAAACCTTCTAGACATATATTTTAATCATCATTACCTATCGATCCGCCATACATCATTTCCTGATCAGATGAACGATAGTAGAGTTGCCACCCACGCAATTTGGAAAATACCTCATACCTCCCACAATTTTGAAGATAAATTATTCGAACCCTCTAGACATATTTTTTAATCAACATAACATATCGATCCGCAATACATCATTTCCCGATCAGATGAGCTATAGTAGAGTTACCACCCCCGCAATTTGGAAAAAAACTCATATCTTCCAAAATTTGGGCATGTTGTGATCTAATAAAATATTCTTAAATAAACCCTGAGTAACGGGTATATCGAAGTCGAGCATGGCCGACTTCAACTTACGCTCTCGTTTTAATGATGTATTTTGGAATGCTGAACTCAAAAATGAAATTCAAAAATTTTTATATGGAAACGTTTTTGAGTTAGACTTTTTTTTAGTTTTTCGGCAGGTACAAGTACCTTTTAAGCCATATCTCGAGTTACAAACTTTAGATAGAGTCAACCGAAGGATTAATCAAAAGCGTATACAATTCCTAATAATCTAGTTAAAGAACATTTTTCAATCGGTTTAGTAGTTTGAAAGTTAGAAGCATAAATATTTCGAAAAAAATGATTTTTTTCTAAAAAACGTGAAAAATTTGATTTCCTAAAAACTGTAAATGGTTGAAAATAAAATCAAAAAATTATATTTTTTTTACATTCACGATTAGTACTTTTACGAAGAAAATAAGGTATTGATAACGAAAATCTATGGATAAATAGCGAAGTTGTGAGAAATTTTGTGAAAATACTAAGAGTCAAATTTGACTGTTTTACATGATTATTAAAAAAAAATTTTATACTCTGTACCGAAGGTACACAGAGTATATTGGGTTTGTGCAAATGTATGTAACAGCCAGAAGGAGGCATCTCCGACCCTATAAAGTATATATATTCTCGATCAGCATCAACAGCCGAGTCGATATAGCCATGTCCGTCTGTCCGTCTGTCTGTCCGTCTGTCCGTATGAACGAAGAGATCTCAGAGATGGTAAGAGATAGAGGTTTGAGGTGTATGGAACATATATTTCTTATACTTGCAGGCAGATCAAGTTTAGTTTTAATTTTTGCCACGCCCCCTACCTCCCTCGCAAATTAAAAAAAACGAAATAATTCCAACAATTTTTAATAGTTTTAATAGTTCGAACATTCTAGACATATATTCTACTACTTATTTTGAATCGACCCGCCATACATCTTTTTTCGATCAGATGATCGTATACCTATACGTAAAAGAAAATAAAAACCAACAACAACAACACCTTAGCGATTGGTAGAACTTACGAGAAAGAGAGAGCGAGAAGGCAATAGCTAACTGGTAATTTCCCAATTGGACCTTGCTATGAGAGGAGCAATGTAATTGAGATGGCCTGCGGTCAGAAATCACGCGTGATTCCCGCGTGACTAATATAGATACGTTTTTGTTAATAGGAAATTATATACAAATTTTATAATTTTACGGATTTGTACTAGGGTAATTCTACTCATCATTACTTATCGAGCCCCCATACATCGTTTTTCAACCAGATGAACGATAGTCGAAAGAGTTGCCACCCCCAGATTTTGAAAAAACCTCACACTTTAAAGTTATTAGTTTCGTACAAACAGGTACAGAGTATATTACAGTCGGGCTTGACCGACTTTCTTACTTGTTTCACTTCGCTTTTTGCTCAATATATGAGTTCCAATAGAAGCCAAACCACAGAAAAAAATAAGATCAAGGTCAAAAACGAAGGAAAATTATAAATATTTTTCTAAGCTATCGAGCTGAAATTTTGAACAGAGTCTTCTTTTTGCTGCACGCAACTAATATGTTGGAACTGGCCGGATCGGATGACTATATCATATAGCTGCCATAGGAACGATCGGTCGAAAAACTAGTTCTAGTTAGAAAACCTTTTTTGTTTTCCATTGTAACGTCACTAATCCTGTTATATGTTAGTTTTATATGCTTCCACATAATTCTGGAAAAGTTTATCAAAATCGGATGACTATATTATATAGCTCCCATAGAAACGGTCGATAAAAAAAAACCACTTCTAGTGAGAAAAACTTTTTTGTTTTCCATCGTAGCGTCACTAATCTTGGTATATGTTAGTTTTATATGCTTCCACATAATTCTGGAAAAATTTATCAAAATCGGATGACTATATCATATAGCTGACATAGGAACGATCGGTCGAAAAACTAGTTCTAGTTAGAAAACCTTTTTTGTTTTCCATTGTAACGTCACTAATCCTGTTATATGTTAGTTTTATATGCTTCCACATAATTTTGAAAAAATTTATCAAAATCGGATGACTATATCATATAGCTGACATAGGACCGATCGGTCGAAAAATGTGTTTTACTAAGTAAAGTTTTTTTTTTATGGTATCAAATTTTTATTATCAATGATTTAAAAATTTTAAATATCTGATATCTATATCCTATACAGGTTAAATCAGTTGGAGTAAAGTTTTTCAAGTGTATTAAAACTTCGACACAGTCGAAGTTGGCTTTGCCTTCTCGTATATTATTCTATTCGATGGTCACGATGTCGTGAGTGTACAAAACTTACGATACTTTTCTGCCCATACCTAAAAACATTTTCGCGCCATTTTAATGGTTATACCCGTTACTCGTAGAGTAAAAAGAGTAAACTAAGTTCGTGCAAATGTATGTAACAGGCAGAAGGAAGCATCTCCGACCCCATAAAGTATATATATTCTTGATCAGCTTCAACAGCCAAGTTGATATAGACAATTCCGTCTGTCCGTCCGTCCGTCCGTCCGTCCGTCTGTATGAACACCTAGATCTCAGAGACTATAAGAGCTAGAGCTACAATTTTTATACAGGGTTGCCCATATTCGACGGACCCATCTGGCAACGCCATAACTTTTGACAGAGATGTCAGATCGCTTAATGACATACCGCGTTTGAAGCGTCAGTCCAAGCAGATTTTTACCATGGAACAATACACGCCACGCGAGCGCTCTGAAATAGTTGAAATTTACATTCAACAGAACAAGTCAATTGTGAAAGCTCAACGTGCTTTTAAAAAATAAAAAAATGTGAAAAGTGCGCCTTCTAAGAACACCATTAAGCGTTTATACGAAAAATTTTCGACTGGTGAGGCTCTTTCTAATCCGAAGAGGCCAAATAAAAGTCGACCAAGGCGATCGGCCGAGAATATCGCTGCCGTACGAGCCAGTGTTGAGAGGTCCCCAAGAACATCCCAAAAACGCCGTTCTCAGCAGTTGGGCATGGCTCGGTCCACTTTACAACGGATTATTCAAGTTGATTTGCATTTGTTCCCGTACAAAATTCAATTGACGCAAAGATTGTTGCCTGCGGACAAGCCTCGTCGATTGGAATGGGCCCAAAGAGTCATCGAAATGGCCGAAGATGACGAGCAATTTTGGAACAAAATTATCATGTCCGATGAAGCCCATTTCACATTGAATGGGACCGTAAATAAGCAAAATTGCCGTATTTACGCCACTGAAAATCCTCAGGAGATTCAAGAAGTGCCTCTTCATGACGAAAAAGTCACAGTTTGGTGCGGCGTTAGTGCGAAAACGGTCATTGGGCCGTTTTTCTTCCAAAATGAAAATGGCCATGCTGTTACCATCAACCAGGAGCGTTATCGCGACATGATGAACAATTTTGTGATGCCAATTATTCGTCGAATGCGTATGAGGCAGTTCTGGTTTCAACAAGACGGCGCTCCACCGCACACAAGTCGCATAACAATCGATTTTCTGAAGAAATTGTTTCCTGGCCGTTTGATGTCGAAAAGTGGTGATTTGGACTGGCCACCGCGTTCGCCCGATTTGACGCCGCCTGACTTCTTCTTGTGGGGATATTTGAAGTCAAAGGTTTACGTTAACAAGCCAAGGACCGTAGAAGAGCTCAAGGACAACATTCGTGAAGAAATAGCCGCTATTCCGGCCGAAATGTTGGCGAAAACGATGGAAAATGCTGCAAAAAGGGCACAATACGCCATCAACGCCAGAGGCGGCCATTTGAGAGATATCATATTCAAAAATTGATGTAAACAAATCTACTTGGAACAAATTAAATGATTAAGATTGCCAACCGCCAAATTTTTATTTTTTTCTTTGATTTTTTTAAAAACGAGAGCGTAAGTTAAAGTCGGCCCTGCTCGACTTTGATATACCCGTTACTCAGGATATAAACATGTCCTAATTGTGGAAGAAATGAGTTTCTTTCCAATTTGCGGGGGAGGCAACTCTACTATAGCTCATCCGATCAGGAAATGATGTATGGCTGATCGAAAGGTAATAATTATTAAAATATATGTCTAGAGGGTTCAAACAATCTATTTTCAAAATTGTGGGTGATATGAGGTATTTTTTAAATTGCGGGGGCGTGAACTTTTCTATCGTTCATCTGATCAGGAAACGATGTATGGCGGATCGATAGGTAGTGATGATTAAAATATATGTCTAGAGGGTTCGAATTATCTATTTTTAAAGTTGTGAGGTATTATGAGGTATTTTTCAAATTGCGGGGGTGGCAACTCTACTATCGTTCATCTGATCGAAAAATGATGTACGGCTGATCGATAGGTAATGATGATTAAAATATATGTCTAGAAGGTTTGAACAGTCTATTTTCAAAATTGTGGGAGATATGAGGTTTTTTTCAAATTGCGGGGGCGGGAGTGGGCGTGGCAAAAATTTGAAATGCTTCCTTCTGCCTGTTACATACATTTGCACGAATTAGTATACCCTTTTTACTCTACGAGTAACGGGTATAAAAACATGGGTCCGTCGAATATGGGCAACCCTGTACACTTGAAAAGTGTATATTAATTTTGCCCAGAAGTTTGTAACGCATAGAAATATTCATTTCCGACCACATAAACTATAGATATTCTTGATCAGGACGACGAGCTGAGTTCATTTCCGCTTGTCCGTCCGTCCGTCTGTCTGTCCGTCTGTCTGTCTGTTTCTACGCGAACTAGTCTTTCAGTTTTAAAGCTATCGAGCTGAAACTTTGCACAGAGTCTTCTTTTTACTGCACGCAACTAATATGTCGGAACCGGACGGATGGGATGACTATAACTTATAGCTGCCATAGGAACGATCGGTCGAAAAATAAGTCTTTGTGAGAAAAACTTTTTTGATTGCCATCGTAGCGTCTCGAATCGTAGTATATATTAGTTTTATATGTTTCCACACAATTTTGAAAAAATTTATCAAAATCGGATGACTATTGCAAATAGCTGCCATATAAACGGTCGGTCAAAAAACTACTTCTAGTGAGAAAAACTTTTTTGTTTTCTATCGTAGCGTCCCCAATCTTGGTATATATTAGTTTTATATGCTTTCACATCATTTTGAAAAAACTTATCAAAATCGGATGGCTATAGCATATAGCTGCCATAGAACCGATCGGTCGGAAAATGTGTTTTACTAAGAACATTTTTTTTTTATGGTATCAAATTTTTATTATCAATGATTTAAAAAATTTAAATATCTGATATCTCTATCCAATATATATTTTACCGGTTATATCAGTTGGAGTAAAGTTTTCAAGTGTATTAAAACTTCGGCACAGGCGAAGTTAGCTTTGGCTTCTCGTTATACACTTGAAAAGTGTATATTAATTTTGCCCAGAAGTTTGTAACGCATAGAAATATTCATTTTCGACCCCATAAACTATATATATTCTTGATCAGGACGACGAGCCGAGTTCATTTCCGCTTGTCCGTCCGTCCGTCTGTCCGTCTGTCTGTCCGTCTGTCCGTCTGTCTGCCTGTCTGTCTGTCTGTTTCTACGCAAACTAGTCTCTCAGTTTTAAAGCTATCGAGCTGAAATTTTGCACAGAGTCTTCTTTTTTCTGCACGCAACTAATATGTCGGAACCAGCCGGATCGGAGGACTATATCATATAGCTGCCATAGGAACGATTGGTCGGAAAATAAGTCTTAGTGAGAAAAACTTTTTTATTTTCCATTGTAGCGTCACCAATCTTGGTATATATTAGTTATAGATGATTTTACATATTTGTGAAAAAATTTATCAAAATCGGACTAATATAGCATATAGCTGCCATATAAACGGTCGGTCAAAAAACAAGTTCTAGTGGGAAAAACTTTTTTTTTTCCATCGAAGCGTCACCAATCTTGGTATATATTAGTTTTAGATGATTTTACATATTTGTGAAAAAATTTATCAAAATCGGATGAATATAGCATATAGCTGCCATATAAACGGTCGGTCAAAAAACAAGTTCTAGTGGGAAAAACTTTTTTTTTTCCATCGTAGCGTCACCAATCTTGGTATATATTAGTTTTATATGCGTTAACACAATTCTGGAAGATTTTATCAAAATCGGAGGACTATAGCATATAGCTGCCAAAGGACCGATCGGCCGAAAAATGTGTTTTACTAATAAAAGTTTTTTTTTATGGTATTTAATTTTTATTATCAATGATTTAAAATTTTAAAATATCTGATATCTATATCCTCTATATATTTTACTGGTTAAATCAGCTGGAGTAAAGTTTTTCAAGTGTATTAAAACTTCGGCACAGTCGAAGTTAGCTTTGCCTTCTCGTTTTTAGTGTAGGCTTGTTTTGTCTGCACGCAGATCAAGTTTGTTTCAAATTTTTGCCACGCCCCTTCCGCCCCCGCAATATGAAAAAAACCTCATATCTTCCACAATTTGGAAAATATATTGTTCGAACCTTCTTGACATATATTATGATCGTCATTACCTATCGATCCGCCATACATCATTTTCCGATCAGATGAGCCATAGTAGAGTTGCCGCCCCCGCAATTTGGAAAAAATCCTCATATCTCCCACAATTTGGTCATGTTGTAATCTAATAAAATATTCTTAAATAAACCCTGACTAACGGGTATATCGAAGTCGAGCAGGGCCGACTTCAACTTACGCTCTCGTTTTTTGTGTTGCGTTGAGAAAGTTAAAGTTTTGCGATTTGGTTAGACATAAGTCTTTAATTTAACTATAGTTGGTATGTATTTAATGAAAAAATGTGTGTGTGTGCTGTTCTTATATGCATCAGTGGTAAATCGATGTCCAACTTAAAATTTCATTAAGCGTATAGTTACTTACTTAAGCTAGGTACTCAGATACGAATAACATTCTCGATGCTACAATTGTTTCTTAATTCGAAGAGTGGGCTCTTAGAATGTAGGGTGACCAAACCACAGCGAAAAGGCTGTAAACAGTCACTGAATCCGAAATGGTCACTCTGGTTTTGTCAGCTGTTGTTTGTTTACAAAATAAGCAACAGAGATTGTAAAATAAATGTTTATAAAATTGAAAATGGATGGCTCTTTGTGAAATGCAGAGGTCATGGGCATTGCCATGGTTGTTTTCTTGTGTATATTTCGCGTATCGTTGAGAGGATGGAGTGACGTCAGAGCGGCTAATTGTTGTCCAAATCCCTTTAAAAAGGATTCATCTTGACTGCTTTGGGCAACGCAATGCTCCACAAAGTTCTTCAAATTGTTTTTGTTTGTCGTTTTAGTCTTCTTTGAATCCATTTTCTCAAATTGTGTGCTCAATTTTAAGAGGTACCTCTTCGAATTATCAAACATGTTTCATAATTCGACGACCCCCCTACGAGAATGTATCAGCTGTTTTTGGAAAACGATCTGGCAGCCCCATGCACATTTTAAGAGCGCATTCTAGGCGTCTGAGAAAATTCGAAGAGCGCATTCTAAGAGCCATGTATTTAGATAGGCAGCGAGAATGTTATTCGTGTATGAGAACCTAGCTTTAACAGACAATTTCGTAGGGTAGAACTTTTGATATTGGCCCGTATTGGTCTTAAATCTTTAAGTGTTTGTGAAAATGGTCCATTGTGAATCGTTCAGTGTAAAAATGATTTGCTCCTATCTGCGCCTTATTAGTTTATTACATTATATAGATAAAATGTCAGTTTTGAGAGGCACGCTCTTGGCACAATTTTGCACAAAATTAAATAATTTATGAAAAATTCTGAAATATTTTTAATAAAAAAGAATAGAAGGCTAACATCGGCTACGCCGATGTTTTAAAAAACCCTTGCAAATTTTTAAAGGCTCTACTACTCACAAGAACAAGTTTTTGGACCGATCGTTCCTATGGCAGCTATATGATATAGTCATCCGATCCAGCGTATTTGTATTTAAAGACATTTTGCAAAGTTTGGTCAAGATAGCTTTAAAACTGAGGGAGGAGATAGCAAAGAAACAGACTGACAGACGGACGGACGGACAGTCCAAAATGAACTCAGCTCGTCATGCTGATCCAGAATATATATACTTTATGTGGTCGGAAATGCTTCCTTCTATGCGTTACAAACATCGTGACAATTTTAATATACCCTCTGCAAGGGTATAACAAAAATTCCTCCAAATATAATACTTCATTATTTTGAATGCATTTAATTATTGCCTGCCTGATTGGCAGAATCGACCACTGTGCAACAGCTTTTGACATTGTTCTATTTGACACTATTGGTTCACTACCAAAAACTGAAAACGGTAACAAATATGCAGTTACAATGATATGTGATTTAACCAAATATCTTATCACAGTAGCAATACCGCACAAAAGTGCAAAAACTGTCTCAAAAGCGATCTTTGAGAAATGTATTTTGACATTTGGTCCGATGAAGACGTTCGTCACAGACAGAGTACCTAAACTCAATAATAACAGAATTGTGTAAAAACTTTAAAATTGGAAAATTAAATTCAACTGCCTATCATCATCAAACTCTTGGAACAGGGGAACGAAGCCACAGAACATTCAATGCGTATATAAGATCATACATATCAATTAAAAAATATGATTGGGATGAGTATCTTCAAAACTTTATATACTGTTTCAATATTACTCCATCCACAGTACACGTCTATTGTCCTTTTGAACTAGTCTTTGATAAACAACCAACCGATTTCCCATTTTCGACAATAATATTTAATCCAGTTTATAATTTAGAAGATTATAACAAAGAAATCAAATATAAATTATAGGCAGCTTAAAATAAGGCAAGAATTACAATACAAAAATATAAAGAAAAACAAAACGAACAATATGATCAGAAAACAAACTAAAATTGGACAATTAGTTCAACTTAAGAATGGAACAGGTCACAAATTGGACAACCAGTACTTAGTGAAATATAAAGTATTAGAATTAGCGAAAAATAACAACATTACCATAAGTAACGATAAAAACAAAAAAACAAATTGTAAACTTAGACACAGTAAAATTATTAGATTAAATAAAATGTAGATAACATTTTCAAATTAAGATCAATTATCTTAAAAAAACCTAAGGGCAGCAGAGCGTAACTATATGAGTACGTGAATCACAGCTTCTGCTGAGATGTATAATTCTGTTCTTAATTTAGAAACCCACTAGAAAAAAAGAACAATTAATTATTTTTTCTTTTTGCGAAAGACGTAGTATAAATAATTACTAATAGAAACTAAATGTGGAACCACTGTTCAGCTCGATCATTAAGCTTAAGCCATTAGAACTGAAGCCAAAGCTTCATGCTTAAAGCTTACATCTAAAAGCTTACATATATATAAAAGCTTGCACTTAAAGCTTACATCTAAAGCTTATCGCACCAAAGCTCCAGTGCATATGCATCAAAGCAAGAAAGGCATAGATGCACTTACAGTTATTTAAGTCTAGCATAAGATTAGCATTAAGATCTACTCTAGCGCATGTAATCATACCTAGCCTTAAGAACCCATGTAACCAAATCATATAAATAGTGGCCTTGCTGCCCGAATAAAACCACTCAAAGACAAACCGTCCACCCGCCTTCTACACTTTATTTAGAACTCTATTTTTTATAAGGCTGACTTCAAACTCGGTTTTTAAGGGTTTGTAAGGTTTGACATGCGATTTTTATACCCTTGCAGAGGGTATATTAAAATTGTCACGATGTTTGTAACGCATAGAAGGAAGCATTTCCGACCCCATAAGGTATATATATTCTTGATCAGCATGACGAGCTGAGTTCATTTCCGTCTGTCCGTCTGTTTCTATGCTATCTCCTCCCTCAGTTTAAAAGCTATCTTGACCAAACTTTGCAAAAAGACTTAAAATACAAATACGCTGCACATTTGTCGGAATCGGCCGGATCGGATGACTATATCACATAGCTGCCATAGGAACGATCGGTCCAAAAACTAGTTCAAGTGAGAAAAACTTTTTTGTTTTCCATCGTAGCTGCACCAATCGTAGTATATATTAGTTTTATATGATTCCACACAATTCTGGAAAAATTTATCATAATGAGAAAAACTTTTTTGTTTTTAATCGTAGCATAACCGATCGTGGTATATATTAGTTTTATTTGCTTCCACACAATTCTGGAAAAATTTATCATAGTCGGATGACTATAGCATATAGCTGCCATATAAACGGTCGGTCAAAAACTAGTTCTAGTGAGAAAAACTTTTTTGTTTTCTATCGTAGCGTCACCAATCGTGGTATATATTAGTTTTAAATACTTCCACACAATTCTGGAAAAATTTATGGAAATCGGATGACTATAGCATATAGCTGCCATAGGAACGATCGGTCTAAAAACTAATTCTAGTGAGAAAAATTGTTTTGTTATCAATGGTAGCGCATTTCAAAAACTGCAAGAGTATTTAAAACATCGGCGTTGCCGATGTTAGCCTTCTATTTTTTGATGTTGGAAAATTTACCCACAATTTTTCGATTGACTTAAAACTCGGTTTTTAAAGATGGTGTGCAAAATAATTAGACATGCGATATTCCAAAGTTCTATGTGAAATAAACAATTTTTCATCCGATTGACTTCAAACTCGGTTTGTGAACACATTAGGGAAAATAATTAGACATGTGGTTTCTCAGTGGGGAAATAATCCCTGGGCTCGGGTAATCGGCGTGTGGGGGTTCAGTTACAATAGCTATTTGTGCTCCAATCTGAATTTAATTCGTTTTGTAAGCTCTATGGTCAGAATCAATGGAAACACATGTGTTTTTACTGCGGGAAATTCATGGCTGAACGTTATATTTATACCCGTTACTCGTAGAGTAAAAAGGGTATACTAAGTTCGTGCAAATGTATGTAACAGGCAGAAGGAAACATTTCCGACCCCATAAAGTATATATATTCTTGATCAGCATCAATAGCCGAGTCGATATAGACATGTCCGTCTGTTCGTCCGTCTGTATGAACACCTCAGAGACTATTAGAGCTAGTGCTACCATTTTTTCAGTGTAGACTTGTATTGTCTGCACGCAGATCAAGTTTGTTTCAAATTTTTGTCACGACCCTCCCGACCCCGATATATATGAAAAAAGCCTCATATCTCCCACAATTTTGAAAATAGATTGTTCGAACCTTCTGGACATATATTTCAATCAGCATTACCTATCGATCCGCCATATATCATTTCCTGATCAGATGAACGATAGAAAAGTTCCCGCCCCCGCAATTTTTAAAAAACCTTCTATCTCCCACAATTTTGAAAATAGAATGTTCGAACCTACTATACATATATTTTAATCATCAATACTTTTCGATCCGCCATACATCATTTCGTGATCAGGTGAAAGATAAAAAAATTCCCGCCCCCGCAATTTTAAAAAATCCTCATATCTCCCACAATTTTGAAAATAGATAGTTCAAACCTTCTAGACATATATTTCAATCAGCATTACCTATCGATCCGCCATATATCATTTCCTGATCAGATGAACGATAGAAAAGTTCCCGCCCCCGCAATTTTTAAAAAACCTTCTATCTCCCACAATTTTGAAAATAGATTGTTCGAACCTACTAGACATATATTTTAATCATCAATACTTTTCGATCCGCCATACATCATTTCGTGATCAGGTGAAAGATAGAAAAATTCCCGCCCCCGCAATCTGAAAAAATCCTCATATCTCCCACAATTTTGAAAATAGATTGTTCAAACCTTCTAGACATATATTTTAATCATCATTACTTATCGATCCGCCATACTTAATTTCCCGAACAGATGAGTTATAGTAGAGTTGCCACCCCCGCAATTGGGAAAAAAAAACACATGTGGGCATGTTGTGATCTAATAAAATATTCTGAAATAAACCTTACCCTGAGTAACGGGTATATCGAAGTCTAGCAGGGCCGACTTCAACTTACGCTCTCTCGGTGGCAAAGCGAAGCTCGCCGGGTTATATTCTAGTCTAATATATAGAAGCTAGTAAGCGGCACTAAGCGCCATTGACATCCTATTTAAGCTAGTAAGCGTAGGACATTTTCTCTCAGCAATATTGTTGGGCGAATTTGACGAACACGGCAAATTGGACTCATACTGTGCGGAAATTATAATCAGGGACCAAACAAATCACTCCTTTTAATACAAAATCAAAAAAAAAATTATTTTTGAATTTTAATTTTTTCCCTCTTGAAGTAACAGTTATGTAAGATTTTTATTATTTGTCATAGTTTATAATTATTTTGACAGATTTTATTTATATTAATCAACAATAATGAGTTGCTTTTCGATTTTTATTTTTAAAATCATCGATGATTTATTTTGAGTTTTATTATATTTACTCAAGCACTGAAATCACTTATCCCAGATTGTTTTTCGTTTCTAATCAAAGCATATAAATTATCAGAGATTTATACAAATTAAATCAGTATTAATAATTATTAACGATTATTAATAACGAAAATAGTAAAAATCTTCGCTAAGCTGGCTCAAAACACTCCTACGGACAAAGCACAAAAGGCAATAAACCGTTGTCACTTGGACTTGAAAACAAAACACTTGAAATTCGTTTAAACTGCGGAGCAAACACGTCCGCTCGCCTCAACGATCTGAAACCGACTGAGTAGATAGGGACATTAAAGTCTATGGGGTTTACCGTGAGCACCTGCCACAATGGCTTAATCTCACGGTGCCAAGCACAGGGTTGAAAAAGGACAACCAACGTCCCTAATGGATCTTCCCCTACTGCATGGTCGTGACTCCCTCCTTGGTGAGGAGAGAGGCCTACCTAAAACCTCTTCCGATCTCTGGATCACGGCGCCTAGCTGAAACGCAGCTCCACGTCGAGTCCCTTGCGGAACTCTACCCGTATCTGGGTAGAGTTGTCTGAAAAATGACCCCACTAGCTGGTGAATCCTGTCGCTCCGCCCTTGGGAAGAACGGATTCAATAATCTATATATATAATGTACCCATACAATCCTTCCAGTCCGTTAGCTGAGTGCCATCGACCTGGAGGCCACACACATTCGTTTCCCTACCTCTACCTCTCACTATTTTATAAGCACGACCCCAGGGATCCTCCACAAGTGCGCCACCCATTACCCCCAACACTTTCACGCACAATGGGAGTGTGAGTGACCACAATCTCAATCGGATTGTGATCACTCACACCAAACCCACCCAGAACAGTCCACGAAAAATCAAACGCACTCATTGCTGCCTCATTTACAAGAGTGACATCAATGTCACTCTTTCTCATCAGCCCATCAAACGTGTACCACTCACTGGGTTCGTTTAGTACTCGAACATCCTGGGACACAGCCCACTCGGCCAGCAACTCACCCCTGGCGTAGTTCAAATATCCAAACGCTTGTCTGGATATTTTGCTGAACCACATGGGGGACGTTGCATTCGCGTCAATACCAAGGATGACTGGTACGCTACTAGCCAGTAGTAGCACCTCATCCATGTACGTGATTTACGGTTCGAGGGGTTCCCCGAACTTGCAATACACGCTAGCTACAAAAATCCTACCAAAACTGCCATTAAGGCAGACACACACACCCCAGTCAGTTGAGCTCACTAAAGTGCACTCGATATTGACATCATTCACCACTACAGCAGAGTTGGCCCTGCTGTCAGGAAATACCCGCATACGAGCGGGCAATCCCCTTACACAACCATTGGTTGCGTAGGGTTCCTGCAGCAGGGCCACTTTACTGTCACGTTCATACAACATTTCACCCAAATCACACATTGCTGCATACGACCTCTGGCAGTTCATCTGGAGTACGATGCAGGCCATTTTAATGGCGTGCATTCGCTCGGGCAACTATCGAGCTATATCCCGGGCAAGCGTCAGACATCATAAGATGCCCAGATGGCTTACCACTAAAGTCACACGTACGGCAGAACATCGCATTGCTGCAACGCGCTGCACGGTGTCCCGTCTGGCAACAACGACGACAAGCGTCAAGCGACAAGCGTTGTGGTCAAAACTCAGGCATCGATAGCACCCTACGACCGGGTCGAAACTCCGAACACTGAATCAGAACCACTTGACGTAACAACGCCCGACATCCAGCAAGGTTTGCATGGCAGAGCCAGCGCCCTCCAGGATGACGTTCATCGCTGCGTCATTGGATCCAACCCAGGGCTTGGTGACAAGCCGAACGCCATTCTTAAAGGCCTCAAAAGACATCTTGTCCTTCAAGTTCATCTCATAAAGATCACCCATGAACTCGTCAGGAGTGATCTTCGCCCATGACCACCACCTTTGGCCCTAGCTGCTCGTTCACCCTAACCTCTAGCCCTACCTCTTCAAACTTCGCGTTGTCCACAATACGCTTCCGCTCCGCTACTGACGGGGTACGAATAATCGCTCCACCGTCGCGCAGAGGTTTCACCTCATGAATGCGAGCCCCCAAGGTTGGCCCCACCTCCTTCACTACCTGTTCAACCACGTCCTTTGCGGACTTCCCAGCGGCTTTGCTGCGAACAACCAAAGACCTGGTCTCCACTGGCCGAGGTATCTCCAGAGGGGGTGTAACCACCACTGGACCAGCCCTAGGCACACCCACCGGCGGAAGCTGCGTTTGGCCTCCTTGACCATGTACCACATGGCCAAGAGCCGCTCGAGGGCCGGCCTCCAAACGCCCCATTAGGCGCTCATTTTCCGCAATAAGCGTGAAAATCAGCTCCTCATACTGGCTTGTAAAGTCCGACAGACTACAAACCAGCGAATTCTCCAGTCCGCTTCCTAAGGACAACTTTAGCACGTCTCTGCTTAGCGCCTTCATCTTAGCAATGGGACTCTCTCCCTTGCGCTTCATTGGCACCCTGCAGTCCACGACACGTGGCGCAGCCGGTGCCTCAGCAACAGGGACAGCACCCACAGCTGCCCTATGCTCAACATCCCCCGCAAGCTCCACAAAGCTGCTGGCAGAGCCAAGAGCCTCACGCACACTCATACCTGCTCCCATGTTCGCCCTAAGGTTTCCATGAGAGCCCATTCGCACCTCCCCTTCACTCATCGAATCATCGCTCATTTCGACATCAACAGCAGCTTCAGAGGCTGTCCTCCTCATCTGCCGCCCCTTTCTCGGCCTGGCCAATGGGCGCTCGTCATCCGACGACGTTCCCAGTAACGCCGCTGCCGACGCTGACGTCGACGCCCTCTGCTCAGCGCTCTTTTTCTTTGGTGGTGCCACCGCCCATCGGCGCAATAACAGTTTGTTTGTTAATGTAAACCTCCTCTGTCTGCAATTTCTGCAGCTCACCTGCTTGGTACACTTGGCGGCAGTGTCGCCACATTGACGGCATGTGACGTCCTTCGCTCTGCACTGAGACATCCTGTGGTCAAATCCAACACACTTATGACAGGAATAGGTGCGGACGAGCGACCGGCTGCGGAATGAGTACCACTTGATGTAGACCCGTCCGGTCTCCTCAAGTACGGCCAGTGCGCTCTCGTCCACCTCCAGCGTCAGATTTACTCTGTCGTCGTCGGTGATGGACCAGGGCTTAGTTTCCAAATGGACTGCCTTCTTGAAGGCTGCCATCTTCAGTTGCTCCTTAAAATGGTTCTTGCAGAGCTCCTCCATGAACTCCTCCGGCGAGATGCTGGTGTCCATATCGAACACCGTGATCCATGGCTTCGGGCATTGGTTCTGCTTCACAGCAAGACCAACTTCAGCAAACTTCTCGTTTGCGACCACCTTCTTCATCTCCATCATCATCATCATCTCGCCCACAGACGGTGTGCGGATGATGGCTCAACCACGACGTAGCTCGCGCACATCGTGGACTCGGACGCCAAGGGCAGGGGCCACCTCCTTCATCCATTTCTCAGCGACCTGCTTTCCGGTGACGTTCGGGACACTGCTGGTGACCACTGCGGACCACGTCTCAACTGGCTTGTTGATCCGTGGGGCGGCAATGGGGCCAGCAGGGACGGCAGCGATTCCAGCTGCGTAGGGGGCAGCAGAAGCCAAGGGGTAGACAGCTGGGGCTGCGGGCGTCTGAACGCCTCCAACGCGGAACTCCGCAGCAGCAGCGCTACGACGAGCTCGTCATAGCGCTTAATCGCTGCATGAACAGCGTGGGCAGCCTCAGCCTCCATGCGACCACGGGTCACGGCATCCTCGACGCTAAGCTGCACAGCATACTGCTCCGCCATTACAGCTGACGCACCTCCAGCGACGATCTCTGGCGCTTTGCAACGCGGAACCACTGGTGGTTTGGCAGCGGCCAGGGCAGGGGCGGGGACGGCAGCAGAGGCAGCGGCAGAAGCAGCAGCAGCGGCAGAGGTCGACGGGGCGGCTGGGACCACGAAAACGGAGTCGTCCGACAGGGCTTCATCCGCATCAGAATTCAAGGCCGCACGCTTTGGCTGCGCCCAATTAGTCAGCGATGACTCGGGCGACTCAGCAAGCACCCGCGTGTTCCTCCCTTTTCCCCCTTTTTTTTCTTCCTCCACGTCCACGTCGCGCACTCTTTGAGCTACCCTCGCTCATGACGCTGGTCATGCTCGATGACCGGCTCAGCTCTCCAGACGCCTGACTCATTTCTGAGCCTTCGCTAAGCGGGTCTCCGCTAAGCGAGTGCACACTCCCGGCGACCTCTACCGGCTGTTTTGCGCAACGGAAAGCACAGACCCGAACCGAAAGCTCGAGCTAGCTGACGGAAACTGGCTGGTACACCGACCACGGACACCAACCCGGTAGCCGATTCACGCACCGCGTACACGCGACGAAGCTCGCAGCGATAAAAGCACCACCCACTGCTGCCCTACGCTCAATTCCCCCCGCAAGCTCCCACGCACACTCATACCTGCTCCCATGTTCGCCCTAAGGTTTCCATGAGAGCCCATTCGCACCTCCCCTTCACTCATCGAATCATCGCTCATTTCGACATCTACGGCTGCCTCAGAGGCTGTCCTCCTCAGCTGTCGTCCCTTTCTGGGCCTGGCCAATGGGCGCTCGTCTCCCGACGACGTTCCCAACGCTACTGCCGACGCTGACGCCAACTCTTAGGTCGACGCAGCCGTCGACGCCCTCTCCTCAGCGCTCTTTTTCTTTGGTGGTGCCATCGCCGGCGCACTGTTATTGCGTTTATTAAAACCTCCTCTGTCTGCAATTTCCGCAGCTCACCTGTTTGCTACACTTGGCGGCAGTGTGGCCAGTGTCGCCACATTAACGGCATGTGACGCCCTTCGCTCGGCACTGGGACACCCAGTGGTCAAATCCAACACACCTATGACAGGCATAGGTGCGGACGAGCGACCGGCTGCGGAATGAGTACCACTTGATGTAGACCCGTCCAGTCTCCTCAAGTACGGTCAGTGCGCTCTCGTCCACCTCCAGCGTCAGATTTACTCTGTCGCCGTCGGTGATGGACCAGGGCTTGGTCTCCAGATGTACTGCCTTCTTGAAGGCTGCCATCTTCAGCTGCTCCTTGAAATGGTTCTCATAGAGCTCCTCCATAAAATCCTCTGGAGTGATTCTGGTGTCCACATCGAACACTGTTATCCTAGGCTTCGGGCATTGGTTCTGCTTAACTGCGAGACCAACTTCGGCAAAATTCGCGTTCGCGACCACCCACTTCATTTCGCCCACAGACGGTGTGCGGATGATTGCTCAACCACGACGTAGCTCGCGCACGTCGTGGACTCGGACGCCAAGTGCTGGGGCTACCACCTTCATCACCTGCTCGGCGACCTGCCTTCCGGTGACGTTCGGGTCACTGCTGGTGACCACCGCGGACCACGTCTCAACTGGCTTGTTGATCCGTGGGGCGGCAACGGGGTCAGCAGGGACGGCAGCGATTCCAGCTGCGTAGGGGGCAGCAGAAGCCACGGGGTAGACAGCTGGGGCTGCAGGCGTCTGAGCAGACACCTCCAACGCTGAGTTCCGCAACAGCAGCGCTACGACGAGCTCGTCATAACGCTTGATCGCCGCGTGGACAGCGTGAGCAGCCTCAGCCTCCATTCGGCCACGGGTAACGGCATCCTCGACGCTGAGCTGCACAGCAGACAGCTCAGCCAATACCGCAGACGCACCTCCAGCGACGATTTCCGGCGCTTTGCAGCGCGGAACCACTGGCGGTTTGGCACGCGCAGATGCAGCATCCAGGGCAGCGGCTAGGGCAGGGGCGGGGCTAGGGACGGCGGCAGGGGCAGCGGCAGTAGCAGCAGCAGCGGCAGAAGCAGCAGCAGCGGCAGCGGCAGAGGTCGACGGTGCGGCTGGAACCACGAACACGGAGTCATCCGACAGGACTTCATCCGCTTCCGAGTCCAAAGCCACACGCTTTGGCTGCGCCCAGTTCGTCAACGAAGACTCGGGCGACTCGGCAGGCACCGGCGTGCTCCTCCCTTTCCCCCCCTTCTTCCTTCCTCCTCGTCCACGACGCGCACTCGTTGAGCTCCCCTCGCTCATTACGCTGGCCATGCTCGACGAGCGGCTCAGCTCTCCTGGCGCCTGACTCATTTCTGAGCCTTCGCTAAGCGGGTCTCCGCTAAGCGAGTGCACACTCCGGAAACGAGCGACCTCTACCGGTAGTTTTTCGCAACTTTTAGCCCGGACACGAACCGAAAAGCTCGCGCTAGCTGACAAAAGCTGGCTGGTATACCGACCCCGGACACGAACCAGTTACCCGATTCACGCACCGCGTACACGCGACGAAGCTCGCTGCGCTAAATGTCAATTTACCGCAAACGCGTAAAATCACCACAAAATGTTTTATGGCCTTGTTGACAACTTTGAGCACAATGTACCGCAATAGTTTTTATTGCCTTGTTGACAACTTTGAAAACACTGATAAGAACTCGAATGACGATATGAACGGCCAATCACAACCGACTGCACTGCGACGTTGAAATTAAACTCAATTTCTTCCGCGCACACGTCCTCACTCGCCAACGATCTGAAACAGACTGTGAGTAGATAGGGACAGAACTAAACTGATCGCTCAGGTTTTGTTTTACGTGGCATCTTCCAAATGTAGGATTAAAACCACGGCACCCGAATATGCACATAAATGTGCATATAGTGCGAGGAGCCTGGATTTGTGACGCCAGACTAGCGCCCCTAGGAGACAGAAGTCCCTAGGTACCAATTTGAATGAATGCTTGTCGGGCATAACACTCCCCCTTGGTGAGGGGCGAGGTTTATCTAAAACCTCTGCTGATCTATGGGTCACAGCACCCGGTTGATACGCAACTCCACGTCGAGCCTCAACTGAGACTCTACCCGCGATTTGGGTGTCAACCACAGCCACCACGATACTCCCACAAGGGGGCCGACCTCAATGAGCAGCCTTGGAAACTGCTCAACCCGTGGTACCGATAGGCTCGGTGGGCCCTCCCCTTTTGGCCCCGACAGGCCCGGAACAGGGAGCACCAGGAGGATTTTGCCAGTTTCGGCCTAGCCCGGGACTGGCAGCCCCCACCCGCAGGGGATCCAACAAATGTCGCCGTCTCGCAAACACCGCCTCAGCAAACACCTCCAGCAGCCTCATCCTCTCCTGTGTCTCTGCCACTCCAGACACAATCCAGTCGCCATTTTCGTGCCGTATTCCAAGTCCATCGAGGTCTCGCAAATCCGCATAGAGGGGGCAAACACATAACACGTGTCGCCAGTCCTCGAGCGCTGCACCGCATGAGCATGCGGGAGTATCGCTCAGACGCCTCTCATGCAGAAATGCATTTAGCGATCCGTGGCCAGTCAGCAGGAAACCGGCGCGTAGCGTAAATCCAAAATTACGCTCGCTGAAGACGAATCTTACATTCGGGAGAAATTGGTGGGTCACTCGTCCGTGATCGGCACCATCATCCCATCTGCGCTGCCACTCGCGCAGTAAGCATTCGTCCAGCCGCGCCATCCTTTGCAACCAGTTCAGACTCGTCAGGTCGTCACCGTACAGCCAATCGCTATCCTCCAGCGGGTAGGCACGCTTCAGTTTGAACCTGAGAGCCAAGCGCGTGGCTGTCAGGTCAAACGGGGGAGCACCAGCAAGCACCTGCAGTGCCACAGTGGACACTGTTCGGCATACCGGTAAGCATCCAAGCAGGATCAGCCTCTGACATGACATGAGCCGCCTCCTGGCGACGACATGTCGTCTCGTCACATCATGCCAAACCGAGGCACCAAACAGTGCGCAAGGCACCATGAGTCCGGCATATATGGTCCGCTTGTCGCGGGGACTGGCACCCCAATCGACCCGCAGTACGCGTGCCAAAGCGCCAACGACTCCAGCCAGCCTATCACGTAAAGACGTGATGTGCGGGAGAAAACTCAACCGCTCGCCGGCTGTGATGCCAAGGTACCGGTATTTGTCAACATATGGTAGGCTTGCTCCAGCAAACCGTACCAATGGCCGCCTATTCGGTGATAATGCACCTTTCAGCAACATGACTGCCGTCTTGCTGGTAGAAACGGTTACACCGACTTCTACTCCCCATGCGCCTACGATGGACATCAACTGCGCTCCTTTCGTCTCCAGTTCAGCTCGGGAATTTCCCTCGGTGAAAAGCAGCAAGTCGTCTGCATACGCGCTAAAAACACAATGTGCTTCTAGACGCTGAAGAAGTGAGTCCATCACTAGGTTCCATATGAATGGACCACTGACGGACCCCTGTGGGCAACCTCTTGTCACCGGGACAGTGACTTCTCCATACCTGCTGACGATACTTGCGCTCCTGCCAGAGAAGAAGCTTCTCCACAAGCTGGCTTCTCGGCAGCCGGAATCGATGAGTCGACGCAGTGCAGCACTCCACTCCACGTGGTCGAAGGCACCCTTGAAGTCCACGAAGATTCCGAGCACGTATCGGGCCGGGCTGGCGGCGACACTGCTCACGACGTGCCTCCAAGCATCCTCCACACAGCGACCTGGGCGGAACCCAAATTGCCATCTGCAGCCATCCTGAAGAACCTCCTTCATCCGATTGACCATGATCGCCTCTAGCACCTTGCCGAAAACTGGCAGTAGACATATGCCACGATAAGAGGCAGGATCGCTCCTGTCCTTATCGGGCCCCTTGAGTAGTGCCACTACTCTGGGGCGCTTCCACTCAGTGGGGAAGTATCCTTGGTCTACGCAGCGGGAAAACAACGCTAACAAGTGCTGCGGGATCGCACGCCACAGAGCCTTGAAGATCGTACCTGTGATGCCGTCCATGCCAGGCGAGCGCCTGCTCTTCAACCTGGCGACACAAACATCCACCTCGAAGGCTTCGAGGGTTGGTGGTGCGTCGTCCGGGATGGCGATTTGCGCATTCGACTCCGCAACAGGGAAAAAGTTGCGGAGGAGCACACTCGCACAGTCGTGCCATGTTACGACTTGCTCGCCATCCGAACGAAGGCAACCAAACTCGGTAGTCTTCTTTCGTCCCCGGCATATTCTGTAGACGTGCCCCCATGGATCATCTCGATGGTCTCCCACGAAGCGACGCCAATTTTCCTCCTTCGCCTTCAGGATGAGCTTCTTGTACTGCCCAGAGGAACTCCTCAGTGCAGAAACAAGTTGCTCGGCCTCATCGCTATCGCGACGACGGGCATCCTGGAGCAGACGCCTCAGTCTCCTGACCTCTTGGCGCTTGGAGCTTAGTTCGGCGGTCCACCAAACTACTCTCCGTCTAGCTCTCGGCGGTCTGCGTCCCAGCACTTGGTCGCACACCTGGTGTACGAGCGAGCGCACTGCAGACACTTGGTCATCCAATGGCGTCTCCGCAAGGTCCTCAGGCAGTTCGGCTGCCAGACGAATCGCTTCCTCACCGAACGATCGCCAACGAGCATTTGAGACGTTCCAGGACGGCACAGGAGCAAAGCTCTCAACTGTGTCTGATGGGTCACGCGTCACCACAACAGTAATAATGTTGTGGTCGCTCAGGTCCCACTCGTCCACTCTCCAGTCGTATGTAGCCCACATAGACGCTGCTTCGTTGACGATCGTAACGTCGATATCGCTTTGTGCTCTGCGACTGTCGAACGTGTAGACTTCACTGGCCTCATTCAGTACACTGGCTCGGCTTCCAAGTAACCACTCAGACAGCAGCTCACCCCGTGTGTAGTTCATGTGCCCCCGAGCATGCTCGGAAAGCTTGCTGAACCACATTGGGGATACTGCGTTCGCGTCAAGGCCAAAGATGACAGGGGTGCTGCTGCCCAGCAGCAGCACTGCATCTAAGTACAGTAGGTACGGCTCCAGTGGGGTGTTGAATTGGCAGTATGCGGAGCTCAGGAAGATGGAGCCAAATCTTCCAGTGACGCTCACGCATACGCCAAAGTCTGTGATCAGCGATTCTATTGGCATACAGATGGCATCTGGGTCGTCGATGATGATGGCAGCCTTTTTCCGCTTGTCGGAATATACGCGCATCCCGGATGGGAGTCCCGTAATCCGTCCGCTTTTGTCCACATAAGGCTCCTGTACAAGTGCGATCGAGTGGCCAGAGTCGCGCATGCGAACTCCGAGCTCGATGGTACAAGCTCGACCACGACCACAATTTGCCTGGATTATGCTAAACAGTTTAATGTCTAGCAGCAACCCTTGCTAGCACTACAGCATAAACGGGGCACGTCCCCGAGAGCATATGATGCCCATCGGGTAGCCTCCTCTGTCTGCAATTTCTGCAGCTCACCTGTTTCGTGCACTTAGCGGCAGTGTGGCCAGTGTCGCCACATTGACGGCATGTGACTTCCTTCGCTCGGCACTGAGACACCCTGTGGTCAAATCCAACGCACCTATGACAGGCATAGGTGCGGACGAGCGACCGGCAGCGGAACGAAAACCACTTGATATAGACCCGTCCGGTCTCCTCAAGTACGGCCAGTGCGCTCTCGTCCACCTCCAGCGTCAGATTAACTGTATCGCCGTCGGTGATGGACCAGGGCTTCGTCTCCAGATGTACTGACTTCTTAAAGGCTGCCATCTTCAGCTGCTCCTTAAAATGATTCTCATAGAGATCCTCCATGAAATCCTCCGGCGTGATGCTTGTGTCCACATCGAACACTGTTACCCTAGGCTTCGGGCATTGGTTCTGCTTCACAGCAAGACCAACTTCTGCAAACTTCGCGTTCGCGACCACCCGCTTTATCTCGCCCACAGACGGTGTGCGGATAATGGCTCCACCACGACGTAGCTCGCGCACATCGTGGACTCGGACGCCAAGGGCAGGGGCTACCTCCTTCATCACCTTCTGAGCAACCTGCTTTCCGGTGACGTTCGGGTCACTGCTGGTGACCACCGCGGACCACGTCTCAACTGGCTTGTTGATCCGTGGGGCGGCAACGGGGCCAGCAGGGACGGCAGCGATTCCAGCTGCGTAGGGGGCAGCAGAAGCCACAGGGTAGACAGCTGGGGCTGCGGGCGTCTGAGCAGACACCTCCAACGCGGAGTTCCGCAGCAGCAGCGCTACGACGAGCTCGTCGTAACGCTTGATCGCCGCGTGAACAGCGTGAGCAGCCTCAGCCTCCATTCGACCACGGGTAACGGCATCCTCGACGCTGAGCTGCACAGCAGACAGCTCAGCCAATACCGCAGACGCACCTCCAGCGACGATTTCCGGCGCTTTGCAGCGCGGAACCACGGCGGTTTGGCACGCGCAGGCGCATCAGGGCAGCAGCTAGGGCAGGGGCGGGGCTAGGGACGTCGGCGGGCAGCGGCAGTAGGCAGCAGCAGCGGCAGCGGCAGAGGTCGACGGTGCGGCTGGAACCACAAAGACGGAGTCGTCCGACAGGACTTCGTCCGTTTCAGCGTCCAACGCCGCACGCTTTGGCTGCGCCCAGTTCGTCAGCGACGACTCGGGCGACTCGGCAGGCACCGGCGTGCTTCTCCTTTTTCCCCCCTTCTTCATTCCTCCTCGTCCACGTCGCGCACTCGTTGAACTACCCTCGCTCATGCTGGCCATGCTCGACGAGCGGATCAGCTCTCCCGGCGCCTGACTCATTTCTGGATCTTCGCTAAGCGGGTCTCCGCTAAGCGAGTGCACACTTCCGGAAATGAGCGACCTCTACCGGCTGTTTTGCGCAACTTTTAGCCAGGACAAGAACCGAAAGCTCGAGCTAGCTGACGAAAGCTGGCTGGTACACCGACCACGGACACAAACCCGATAGCCGGTTCACGCACCGCGTATACGCGACGAAGCTCGCTGCGCTAAAAGTAAATTTACCGCAAACGCGTCAAATCACCACAAAATGTTTTATGGCCTTGTTGTTTACAAGTTTGAGCGCCAATGTACTGCAATAGTTTTTTTTGTTTTGTTCACAATTTTAAAACAATTTTAAAAACCACCAATGGAAAACGATTAAACCCCCCCTTTTAAAAAAAAAAGTGTAGATAGGGTTTTTGGGTTATTTATTTTTTTTTTTTTCCCGTCACTAATTAGATGACGAGGCATTTGGCTATTATTTTTTTTTTTTTTTTTTCGCTCGTGGGGGTGGTTAAAGATACTAGCAGAGGGTTGAACCTCTACTAGCATGCACGATTCACTGCTTGATGGGATATCAACACGTTGAAGTCCCGAAGTGCCTACGTACTAAAACCTCACCCTATATATTAAGTGCGATGTTTATACCTTAAGGTGTTCCCAAGGTAGCAGGTGGTTTTTATAGAGAATCGCGGTTAGGTAATCCCACTAGAGTATCCGAGATAAGACATGAAGTGTTTAAAGTAGTATGTTCCACCAGAGATTACTCTGGCACTGATGACGCTACTGTCACCAGAGTTGATGATACCCAGATTGATCAGCTGTTTTACTGACTGGCCCCTCCAGATACCACGCCAATTTAAAGTGATACTACTTCAAGACTTCCTTCCAGCTGAAAATCTCTTCGCAATGCCATTCGTACGTCATCTCTATCGTACTTCTCGACCTTACGCTTATGCGCTTGATCAAGAGGTATATGACCATCGGTCACTTTTTGAACGTCGATCACATAAATGCGATCATGTCGGGATGCCACCATGTCAGGTTTTAGTAATCCGTGATCGCCCTGCAGACTCGGTTCGGCAATGCCAACTTAGCCTCGTCTCTCAAGTGCCACTTTGAGATACTTTACTCTGCTGTTGTGTCGTAATATAAGCCTCCCGTGCGTTCTATAGCATATTTGCAAGATTTGAATAATGGTCTCGGGAGCATCACATCCGGCACGACACTGTCGATCCAATTCGCGCCTTCCCCTCGTAGTAAGAGACTTTGAGGGTAGGGCGTTTATCCGCAGTTTGATTACGTTCACATAATCCATTCCTTTTGCAAACGCGTGGACTGACTAACCCACCCGTGTTGCTGCTTAAAGTTAGTAGCTTCACGTAGACCGCTACCATCAACAGACATATGCAATCTGTTCGCCCAGTACTCGTCAATCTTGGTCCGTGATACCAGTTTATTAACTCCATCCAGAAGTCTGGCTCGGGCCCTCCGTTTTTCGTCTTCAAGAAAGGTGCTGGCCACATCGGATTGTTCGAGGTGTGGCCACCGAATGCTTGCCAATCTATGAAGTCTTAGCATGGGTGCTGACCAACGAATGGATGGGATCCGAGTCGCCCGCTCGTCACGGGGGCATGAAAGAATGCGACTGACACGTCCATAGGCAGAGCTAACCATTTCCTTACGATAGCTCGTACTAGTCTGTTAGACTTTCTCAGTATGCCTATAGTCGCACTCCCAAGAGTTAGTTTGTGAGCGAGTGCGGGCAATAAGACAGTTCTGAGGGCAAACAATTTATGATGTGGCTTCAGTGGAGATTTCGTTAGTCTGTCCAACTTCAGACCGAGGTCCTCAGAAGGATTATAACGAGCTCACCCCTCCGCAGTGAAACGGATACCTAAATACTTCCACTCACTCGTGCGCTTCAGTGCTGGACAACTGCGCAACCCGACGCGAAAGCTCTGTGGTGTCATCACAGTACACTTCTGCTTAGGTTGCCCCTTTATGCTGACTGTGAAACACTTGTCTGCATTAAGGGTTAGCCCGACGGAGGACAAGAAGTCGACCGTGGTATCTAACAGCTTTTGAAGGCCCTTTGGAGTGGTTGCAAGTAGCACCAAATCATCTGCGAACGCTGCTGCGTTTGTCGTGGCATTGCCGACTTTGACACCAATCTCAACGGGAAGGAATCTAAGCAACCTATCCATGATCAGGTTGAATAATGGCGGTGATAGAGGGTCACCCTGCTTCACTCCTCGGGCTGGCGTGAACTCCTCTGATCTCCATCCAATCCCATTAAGAGTGGTGCTTCCGTCTTTATAAAGATTTTGTACATAGTTGGCAAAGCCCTTTGGGAGGCCATTAGCGGTTAGGGTGTTGCTTACCGCTGCATGAGACGCAGAGTTAAATGCTTTGCTAACATCGAGTGTCGCGATGTAGCAGGACGAATATGTTCGTCCGCGATCCCTCAGGGCTAAGTCAAATATCGTCGCGTTATCAGCGCACCCATCAGTAGGCAAGAATTCTCGCTGCCGTGGATTCCAATCAGCCATGGTCATTGCGGAATGCCAGGATGGCATTGAGTTGTCTCACCACAACCGAGGGGACTGATATCGGATTCACCCAGTGTTATAGGTGCCCATGCTATCTCTAGCTGATGTTCCGTATGGAACGAGGTGTTCGAACAAGAAGAAGGATTCGGCTGTGTCATTATCTATTTTCAGGAGGGTTCCATCATTTTCTGTTTTGGCATTACTGGCTTGTCAGGTCCATCAAGCAAAGTCTTAATGCAGCGACCCTTATGCTTATCCCAATTGTCTCATATTGCGAGAAGGCGCTATATTCCTTCTCGCCATAACTTGTCGGTTTTGAACGGAACAAAATTTCTCGGAAATAGTAATTCTCGATGTCATCCAAGACATCGACTCTCCATCGGTCCCTGCACCTTACAGAACCAAGGTTCTGTAGAGTCCGTATGATTTCATTGTCTGAATGTTCCTTAGATGAGCTCACAGTTCCTTCAGTTGGTGTTGCAAGAGAATCTCGTTCACTTAAACTAGGGCGGCGCTATATGGGTAAAGATTCATTAGGTATCGGTATACGAGAAGCTTGCCCTCTTAGCTGCTCTATTTTCTCCTCATAAGTTTTCCTCTGCCGGCTTCCACCCCTTAGGGGTGGAATTTTCCAAAACCCCGCCCCCGCTCACTTTCAACTCATAAGGAAACTTCTGTGAAAATTTGAGCTTTCTATCTCTTACCGTTCAGGCTCTACGTTGATTGCCAATCAGTGAATCAGTCAGTCAATCAGTCAGGACAAACTCTTTTATATGTAGAGAGATAAATTATTATATGTTTCAGAGAAAAAAGACTTCAGTGACCCCCCCCCCCCCCAAATGATTTAAGTACAAAGTTCTCGGTTTTTTTTCTGAGTGTACGCAAACTAGTCCCTCAGTTTTAAAGCTATCGAGCTGAAATTTTGCACAGAGTCTTCTTTTTGCTGCACGCAACTAATATGTCGGAACCGGCCCGATGGGATGACAATATCATATAGCTGCCATAGTAACGATCGGTCTAAGAACTAGTTCTAGATAGAAAAACTTTTTTGTTTTCCATCGTAGCGTCGTTAATCCTGGTATATGTTAGTTTTATATGCTTCCACATAATTCTGGAAAAATTGATCAAAATCGGATCACTTTAGCATATAGCTGCCATAGAAACGGTCCGCCAAAAAACTACTTCTAGTTAGAAAAACTTTTTTGTTTTCTATCGATTCGTCACCAATCTTGGTAGATGTTAGTTTTATATGATTTTACAAATTTTTGAAAAAATTTATCAAAATCGGATGACTATAGCATATAGCTGCCATAGGACCGATCGGTCGGAAAATGTGATTTACTAAGAAAAGTGTTTTTTATGGTATCAAATTTTTATTATCAATGATTTAAAATTTTTTAATATCTGATTTCTATATCCTATATATTTTTTACAGGTTAAATCAGTTGGAGCAAAGTTTTTCAAGTGTATTAAAACTTCGGCACAGTCGAAGTTAGCTTTGCCTTCTCGTTTAAAATAACTCGGAACAAAACAAAATCAACATGCTGGCCGAGAAAGTTATTGAAATGATGAAGGTGCAGGTGAAGATCCAAAGCGAAATTAATCAACTCATCAAGGAAAAAGCGAGTGTGCAAGCTATTGACAAAAAAGTAGCAGAATTTACTGCTAATAATTCATTTTTAATGAAATGCGGAGTGGTCGATCACGAATATTTTAACAATAAAGTGTTCGACAAAACTATGGGGTTAGTTAGGTCTTATAAGGAGACAAAATTTAAAGTCGAAGTAAGTAACCAAGCCATAGTTGAAGTTGCCGGGCCATCAGGGAAAACTGATAATATTGAGACGGACAACATTTGAGCAACAAGCCCAGTAGACGAAATGGTCAATCTATTGGATGTCAACGGAGACCGGCTAAGGCAATTAATAGAAGAAGCCGGTAAATGCATAGACGCAGAAAAAATAGTCATATTAAAAGGAAGGATTGAATACTTGATTGCATTGTTTGAAAATGATCATAAAATGCTGAGGGATACGTATCATCTTTTTGCATTCGAGAATGATAAAATCACGGAAATTAAGATGGATGCCAATGCGATGATAAAACTTCATGACTACAGAATGCGGAAGTTAGAAGCAGCATACATAGCAATGCCAAGGGTATCAGCTCCATCAGCTCAGCAAATAGTACCAGCTATACCAGTGGTACAAATACCTCAATTTAGAGGGGACTCTAAGGAGTGGAACATATTCTGCAGCTTGTATAAGCAGAACATACACGATAGAACAGATATCAGCGATGGTCAAAAACTGAATTATCTGAAATCGTACCTGAAGGGTGACGCAACAAAGGTAGTCAGCCACCTACTTCAGGGTGAAGCCGCAAACTACCCAATAGCATGGGACTTAATTTTTAAACGGTACGAGAATAAAAGAAAAATTTTCAATGAACAATTGGAAAATATTTTGGACCTGGATTTCCTACGTCTAAAATCTCAAAACGACATACGCACATTTTTGCACACAAAAAAAAAAAACAACGTAAATCCAACTATTTACACTTAGATTCAAATATTTTTACCAATAATATTGCACCACAGTGTGTTTTATTAAATATAAAGTGTGTCAACTTAAAACTCTCATTTAATATGCCCATAATTGATATAAAGTGTTGTACTGTTTTATTTAATGTGGTGGCATATTTAAATAAATGTTTAGGCATATTCACTTAAACTATGATTCATAGTGAAATGCTTACACTGCCATAGTTAATTTAATTATTGCCAACTTTAATATTAGTATGTTTAATATTGGTTGTTAAGTTATATCACATTACATATAAATATGTTTCATATTAAAATCAAATTATACTGCTTTGCAGTCATTTCGATTGTTCTTGACTCACACACATTCGCAGTATGTTACGCAAACATACACAAAAAAAAAATCGGTGCCATTCGGGCTCATCTCAACACCAAACGGGCTTCATATTGGGTTGATCTCGGAATGGCTTAAACTGAGCCCGAGAGATTTTTTATACACTTGAAAAGTGTATATTAATTTTGCCCAGAAGTTTGTAACGCATAGAAATATTTATTTCCGACCCCATAAACTATATATATTCTTGATCAGGACGACGAGCTGAGTACATTTCCGCTTGTCCGTCCGTCCGTCTGTCCGTCTGTCTGTCCGTCTGTCTGTTTCTACCCGAACTAGTCTCTCAGTTTTAAAGCTATCGAGCTGAAATTTTGCACAGAGTCTTCTTTTTACTGCACGCAACAAATATGTCGGAACCGGCCGGATCGGATGACTATATCATATAGCTGCCATAGGAACGATCGGTCTAAGAACTAGTTTTAGTTAGAAAAACTTTTTTGTTTTCCATCGTAGCGTCACTAATCTTGGTATATGTTAGTTTTATATGTTTCCACATAATTCTGGAAAAAATTATCAAAATCGGATCCCTATAGCATATAGCTGTCATAGGAACGATCGGTCGAAAAATAAGTCGTTGTGAGAAAAACTTTTTTGATTTCCATCGTAGCATCTACAATCGTAGTATATATTTGTTTTATATGTTTCCACACAATTCTGAAAAAATTTATCAAAATCGGATGACTATAGCACATAGCTGCCATAGAAACGGACGGTCAAAAAACTACTTCTAGTGAGAAAAACTTTTTTGTTTTCCATCGTAGCGTCTCCAATCTAAATATATATTAGTTTTTTATGCTTTGACACAATTCGGAAAAATTGATCAAAATCGGATGACTATAGCATATAGCTGCCATATAAACGGACGGTCAAAAAACTATTTCTAGTGAGAAAAACTTTTTTGTTTTTTATCGTAGCGTCCCCAATCTTGGTATATATTAGTTTTATATGCTTTCACATAATTTCGAAAAAAATTATCAAAATCGGATGACTATAGCATATAGCTGCCATAGGAACGATCGGTCGGAAAATGTGTTTTACTAAGAAAAGTTTTTTTTATGGTATCAAATTTTTATTATCAATAATTTAAAAATTTGAAATATCTGATATCTATATCCTATATATATTTTTCCAGTTAAATCAGTTGGAGTAAAGTTTTTCAAGTGTATTAAAACTTCGGCACAGTCGAAGTTAGCTTTGCCTTCTCGTTTTTATGTGTGCAGGGCACCGCTACTTAAAATTTAAGTTATTTACAGTTTGATTTGAATATGAAACGTTTTAAAGTTTAATATAAGCAAAGTTTGATTTAACTATTACCAGGCAAAGTGTCAAGCACTTCGTTTTAAGGTTGTTGAAATTGTACATTAAATTAACATCAAAATCAATTTAAATATTTTTCATATTTAAGTTAACTATATTTCATATTTACCACTGGTTTTTTTCATATCAAGTGGTAAATGTTTGATTTCAATATGATTACCTTATACTTTAAGTATGGCCAAATTTAAAATTAAATATGGAAAATATTTAATTTACATATTTTCATAGTACATTTATATTTACTACAAAAAACTTTGATTTTAAGTTGAATAAAATGTTTAAATTTAATATGAAACATATTTATTTTAATTATGCTTTTTGTAAGTATGTGCATAATAAAAACAAATATGACTCAACATACGATTTAATATGACAAACATTAAATTAAATTTGCGTACATCTTCATTTTAATAAATTTCATATTAAATCTGTAATGCTAATATGTTTTTAGTTAAAGTTAAGTCATTTATATTTGAATCTAATATGAAAAATAGCATTTTCAAAATAAATATACTAATATTTAATTATACTATGCACTTTTTTTATCAGTGTGGATACGGCAAAAGACTCAATTTTTGCCGCTAGGGAGAAAGCGAATCTTGGCGACACCGCAGATACCATTTTTGCCCACCTTCTTCTGCGGCGGTTCTCAACGGAGGCCCTTCAACTTTACGAGCAGCACATCAGAACAAACGAGAGCGTAAGTTGAAGTCGGCCCTGCTCGACTTCGATATACCCGTTACTCAGGGTAAGGTTGCCCAAATTATGGGAGATATGAGGAATTTTTCATATTGCGGGGCCGGTAACTCTTCAATCGTTCATCTGATCGAAAAATGATGTATGGCGGATCGATAGGTAATGATGATTAAAATATATGTCTAAAAAGTTCGAACAATCAATTTTCAAAATTGTGGGAGATATTAGGTTTTTTCATATTACGGGGGCGGGAGGGGGCGTGGCAAAAATTCGAAACAAACTTGATCTGCGTGCAGAAGATACAAGTCTACACTGAAACGAGAAGGCAAAGCTAACTTCGACTGTGCCGAAGTTTTAATACACTTGAAAAACTTTACTTCAACTGATTTAACCGGTAAAATATATATAGGATATAGATATCAGATATTTAAAATTATGAAATCATTGATAATAAAAATTTAATACCATAAAAAAAAACTTTTCTTAGTAAAACACATTTTCCGACCGATCGGTCCTATGGCAGCTATATGCTATAGTCATCCGATTTTGATATTTTTTTCAAAATTATGTGAAAGCATATAAAACTAATATATACCAAGATTGGGGACGCTACGATAAAAAACAAAAAGTTTTTCTCACTAAAAGTGGTTTTTTGACCGACCGTTTATATGGCAGCTATATGCTATAGTCATCCGATTTTGATCAATTTTTTCAGAATTGTGTGGAAACATATAAAACAAATATATACTACGATTGGAGCCGCTACGATGAAAATCAAAAAAGTTTTTCTCACAACGACTTATTTTTCGACCGATCGTTCCTATGGCAGCTATATGCTATAGTGATCCGATTTTGATACATTTTTCCAGAATTATGTGGAAGCATATAAAACTAACATATACCAAGATTGGGGATGCTACGATTTAAAACAAAAAAGTTTTTCTAACTAGAACTTGTTCTTTGACCGATCGTTCCTATGGCAGCTATATGATATAGTCATCCGATCCCGCCGGTTCCGACATATTAGTTGCGTGCAGTAAAAAGAAGACTCTGTGCAAAATTTCAGCTCGATAGCTTTAAAACTGAGAGACTAGTTCGCGTAGAAACAGACAGACGGACAGACGGACGGACGGACAAGCGGAAATGAACTCAGCTTGTTGTCCTGATCAAGAATATATATAGTTTATGGGGTCGGAAATGAATATTTCTATGCGTTACAAACTTCTGGGCAAAATTAATATACACTTTTCAAGTGTATAAAAATGGTAGCTCTAGCTCTTATCGTTCCTGAGATCTAGGTGTTCATACAGACAGACAGACAGACGGACAGACGGACAGACAGACAGACGGACAGACGGACATGTCTATATCGACTCGGCTATTGATGCTGATCAAGAATATATATACTTTATGGGGTCGAAGATGCTTCCTTCTGCCTGTTACATACATTTGCACGAACTTAGTATACCCTTTTCACTCTACGAGTAACGGGTATAAAAACAGGGAAATCCAATTATTGGAAGATGTGTTCGATTTTATTGAGCATCTATTCAACTTAGTAAACACAGTAAAAAAGGAAGTAGTTGTTGGATCGCAAGCACTACAAAGGAGTTGCCGCTTCTGCTCTATGAATGGACACGACTTGCAGCCGTGCCAAAAATTTAAAGGAACTGCAGTTAATAAGCGAAGTGACTTCATTAAAGCTCAACGCCTGTGCTTTTGCTGTTTTGGTACATATAACTTGATGGACTGCTAAAAATCGTGGAAATGCGGCATATGTCACAAAAACCACAATACATTGCTTCATGTGGAATCCAAAAAGGAGAGTGTAAACTGTCTCAAACAAAATGACGGGCAGGAAACTCTTTTAGCAACAGCTCTGATAAATGTCAAAGATGCGTCTGGCAACTATCAAATTTTAAGAGCACTTATGGACGGGGGATCGCAAAGAACGATCATATCGGAGGAAGCAGCTTAACTTCTCAGGCTGCCAAGAACAAAAGAGATGGTGGAGATCCAAGCCATTTTTTCTAACGGCATAGAGGTGTCAAAGAATAGTGTTCAATTGAAAATGAAATCCAGATTCTTAAACAAGTTTGAGACGAGCACTGAAGCATTAGTGCTGCCAAAATTACAGAGAGTCTTACCAAGCAAGAATATTGACTTAAACGTCAATATGGATTGGAAGAATTGTCATCTTGCGGATCCCAACTTTAATAAGGCCAGCAGGGTCGACTTAATTGTTGGCGCAGATTGGTTTCCGGCAATTATGATGGGCCAAGTGAAAACCATTCAAGGAACACTGGGCCAAAAAACTAAATTTGGTTGGATAGTGTCAGGAAACATCTCAAAGGCCAAACCAAATAAAATCATCACGGCGGTAACAACAATTAATCTTGACGATCTGGAACGATTTTGGGAACTGGAGGAAGAAGAAATCATAACAACAAACGAGGATTTAAGCTGCGAAGACCATTTCCAAAAAACTACGACTGTTGATACTGATGGGCGCATAGTAGTTTCGATCCCCTTTCGCAGCGAGTTTGAGCTAGGGGACTCGCGCAGGCAAGCAGTAGCAAGGCTGATGCAGATGGAAAAAAAGTTTAAATGAAATGAAGACATGTTTCAGCAATATAAAGCTTTTATGGAAGAGTACCTACGACTTGGACATATGGTGGAGCTGAAGGCAAAAGGACAAGAAAGGTACTATATGCCACACCAAGCAGTCATACGACCTGACAGCCTAACCACGCAACTGAGGGTGGTTTATGATGCTTCTGCAAAATCCAGTAACGGACTCAGCTTAAACGATGTAATGGCGATCGGCCCCAAGATTCAAAGGGATATTTTCGACATTTTGATAAAAGGGCGTTTGTGGAAATACGTAATGACTGCCGACATTGAGAAGATGTACCGACAGATCAAAATTAAGTTGGAGGATCAAGAATATCAATACATTCTATGGAGAGAAGATCCCAAGGAGCCAATACGGGAGTATAAACTGGCAACCGTAACATATGGAACGTCAGCGGCACCATTTTTAGCAGTGCGCTCATTGCAGCAACTGGCTGCCAGAATGATGAGGCATTAGCTAAAGTCATAAGGGAAGACTTTTACATGGATGACCTAATGACCGGAGACAACACTGTTGATGGATGTATCGACACTCAACAAAAACTTTGGAACGTAATGGAAAAGTCGGGCATGAACGTAAGGAAATGGATCGCGAATGATGAGAACATTACTGCTATGATTGAAAATAGCAACAAAGTGGACAAAATCACAATAAAAGAGGACGAAACAGTAAGAACATTGGGCCTGCTATGGGACCCATCAAAGGATATCTTTACCTTCAGCGTTAAAATACCACAGTTGGATCTGATAACCAAACGAAGCGTCTTGTCAAAATTGGCACGAATATTCGACCCGCTAGGATGGCTTACACCCGTAACGTTGCAAGGAAAGAGTTTTATCCAAGAATTATGGAAATTAACACTTTCCTGGGATACAGAGCTCGATGAAGTGTTTGCAAAAATTTGGCGTGAATATGCAAGTGAACTGTCATGTCTCACAAAACTGAAAATCCCTCGTTGGATAGGAAACACTGGATCTGAAGCAATCGAGCTACATGGGTTTTGCGGTGCTTCAGGAAAAGGATACGCTGCCGTCGTTTACACTAAGACGGGTAGCCGAGTCACATTGCTTGCAGCTAAAAGTAAGGTGAATCCGCTAAAAAACAAGAAGACAATAACAAAGTTGGAGCTATGTGCAGCTCATTTGCTATCGAAGCTGCTGTCCAAGCTCCAGCAAACCTTAAATAGCGTAAGCAAAATAGTCGCATGGAGTGACTCGCAAATTACGCTTGCTTGGATCAACAACAAGCGAAGCAAAGATAAATTTTTCAAAACCAGAGTTGATGACATTCACAAAAAACTGCCAGGGGTAGTTTGGAATTACGTGAGGTCGGAGGAAAATCCCGCAGACATAGCCTCAAAAGGAATTTCACCCAAAAAACTGGAAGAGCAAACCATTTGGTGGCAAGGGCCAAAGTGGTTATCATGGCCTGCCAATCAATGGCCGGTGCCAAAAGAAGCCGAGACAATTATAGTGTCAACAGTGCTGCAAGAAAACAACTCGCTTATTCCACTGTTGTCAAAGTTTTCCAGCATCCAGAAATTGGAAAACATGATCGTTTTGGTTCTACGCTTTATTGAAAAGCTACGACCAAGAGCGTCACAAAATACTTCTTGCCATGAAAATGAATGGAAAAAGGCAAGAACAATTATTATAAAGTTACAACATTTAAAGTTAAACCAGCTGATGAATAAGAAACACTTAGAGACAAAAAGCAAACTTCTTCCGCTGAACCCGTTCCTCGACGAGCCGGGTGTACTTCGAGTAGGAGGCCTGTATACGGTACAAAAAGGAGACAGCGAGCCAGCTAATGGGGAATTTACCTGCTCACAGGGTGACTGCATATCATCCATTTCACGCCACTGGAGTTGACTATGCGGGACCCTTTCAAGTACGCTGCTCAAAAGGACGAGGTCAGAAATGCCACAAAGGATATGTGTGTATTTTTGTGTGAATTGCCACAAAAGCAATACATTTGGAACTCGTCAGTGACATGTCAACGGATAAGTTCCTGGAAGCCCTTCACAGGTTCTTTGCAAGGAGAGGCAAAAGTTGTGAACTATATTCAGACAACGGCACTAACTTTGTTGGGGCAGCAAGGAAGCTGGATAAGGAGTTAGCTGCGGCAATTAAAAATAATTCCGAAATCAGACCGGAATTAAGCAAAGAAGGCATCACCTGGCACTTTATCTCCCACATGGGAGGTTTGTGGGAAGCGGGGGTAAAATCATTCAAGCATCACCTTAAACGAGTTATCGGTGAGAACAGCTGCACGTTTGAAGAGTTTTCTACGCTGTTATATAGAATCGAAGCACTTTTAAACTCCAGGCCGTTAGTTGCGGCGGATGGCTGTGACGAAATTTACGACGTGCTCACTCCCGGTCATTTTTTAGTTGGAACACCACTAATTGGAGCACCGGAAGACGAACGAAAAAATGAAAAATCCGGATCCCTGGATCGATGGAGATACCTGCAGCGAATCATAGAGGAATTCTGGAGAAAATGGAAGGAAGACTACTTAGTATCTCTACAAAAAAGGGTCAAATGGAAAACGGAGAAGCCCAACCTTCAGGAAGGCCAGATAGTTTTACTGAAGCAGGAAAACACTCCACCAGGAAGATGGCCTTTGGGTAGAGTAGTGAAAACTGCTCAAGGGGCAGACGATAAAGTTAGAGTTGTCACCATCAAATTCAGCAGTGGTGAAATAAAAAGAGCCTTAAACAAGGTATGCCCAATTCCAATGGGAAACGATGAATCAAGAGAGGAGAAGTCAAAGCGAAACGCCACCAAAGGCAACCAGAGTACAGCAAATGTACTGAGCTTGCTGATGATTTTGCAAGCTGCTAGCGCAGCAATTATTCCAATGCAAAATAGTAGCAAACTACACATCCGCACATTGGAAAATGATGCGGCAATTTTTCTGGACAAGGTGGGCCAAGTGGAAGTCGTATGGAGCTGGAAATTTTTAATTTACTACGACCTAGAAGCCTACTTTGATGTTATGAAGCAAGCGTCTGAAAATTCATGCGAGATTACACCATTGAAACCTCACACTAAAATGCAGTGTTCAATGGTCGAATATAAGGAGCAATCATGGAACTTGGAACTTGAATATCCTAACCGTTGGTTGTTTAAAATTTTTACCAAAACATCTGGACAAGTCCAATGCATTCGTCAATCAAAGAAAATTTCCCTACACATTTTATCAAGGAAGCGGATGAATCCACACTTGGTTAAAAAAATCGAATAGGACTCTTGCGCGTGAACAACACAAAGGAGCTGGAGGAGCTACACAAGAAAATTGAACGCCTCGACAAAGAAAAAGTCCATCTCGACGATCTACATTTCGTTACAGCAAGCGGGCACTCATCACTTGGCTTGGTGTCAATTTTAACAATTGTTGCTCTTGTGTTCGCAAGAATAAGATGCCTAAACAACAAGCGTCTGCTGGCGGTGACATTTGTGGCCTCCCCGGAGAATGTTCAAACTTGAACATGAGACGCCTCAACCACTGATGTAGCGTTAGAGAATATAAATAAGTACACATCCTAAATCCTAGGATGATCATAAATATGTCTAGTGAAGTAATTAACCTCAAGATAAACAGCGCGTGTGACGAGGATCAGAATGTACACGACACCACACTTGAAAAGGTGCATCCGGTGGCACCCACTTGATATGCATTGTGTGGGAATGTTTTACCACTAGACCAA